>CM070307.1:54930718-55530718 GCA_036321655.1 Quercus alba | reverse complement strand
CGGTGATTGGGCCAAAAATGAAAAATAAAAAGACATTGCTGGACAGGGAGTGGCATTTTTGGATCGTTTTTTGATTGGGCCACGATTTGGGCCGCATATTGGGCCCAAATCTGACCTGGCTGGACGGGGCCCGCAGTGCGGATCCGGAAAAAACCTGTTTAATAAACGGGTAGGGTCCGTGTATGGAAAAACTCGGCCCGAACCCGACCCCATTCCTAGTCCTGTGACCACCCTCAATTATACATGGCGCTGCCAGTGACTCCCTCTCTCATTTCTGCAAGACAAAATTTACATAATCTAATTGGTCTGGATGGTTTTACAGAAAAAAAGTTATAATCACATTTGCCATCAATGATCTTCATATTAGGTGCAGAATTAGAACATGTCATAATCCCCAGCATTGTTAATCAAGTTAACCCGGTATAAATAAGAAAATTTGAGAACCTAGGTTATTAATGCTCATGTTTTAAGTACTGCCAAGCATATATGTTTGCTGTTTCAGGGCTTTCCCTGTCTTCCTGGTCACTTACTTAAGATTTCATAGTAAAAGGATTTAGAACTTGGAGATTCAGCTATTATGAAATCGGCCTCCTGGGCCAGGATAATTAATGTACTCATGCGAGTTCTAGATTTAAAACATTCAAGTTAAGTCTTTATAAATCAAACTCCAGAAGATACAACAATGCAATTTTTTATAGGTAAAGCACACGTATAATCAACGTGATCATTAAAACAGAGTAAATTGCGCTAGTTAGCTTGTCCTGAATTACGTTCTTTTTCCTGTATAATAGAAAGATACAACATCACATAAGTGAATTGAACTTAGCTTCTATATATAAGAGTCTTTCTTACCTGATGAAGCACCAAATTTCTTTTGATATGCATTGCCAATGTAACAGCGAGGATAACTCCTTAAATAAATCATTAAACTTTCACAAAATATTGAGGTTCTAATCATGGATAAGGTTTCAAGCAGATATGTTTGACTGATTATTTTGGATATGACTTCACAAACTCTTACTAGCCAGGGTGCATTTTCAGAGTAAATTCTAAATAACCTTAGATGAAGCGTCCCATATATTCTTATTGAAGAGTTTTTTGGTGTTCCAAAGAGCCAAAAAGATTTTTCTAAAAAATTGGTCGTTTAATTTTTGGAGTGCTTAATTTTTCAACTAATTCCTGCAATTGCTAGTTATATCTTCAGTACCCTTATATGATACACCAGATAGCCTTAGAGCAATATGACCTGAGGTGATTGTTATTAGCAGAGTTCTCTTGAAAGCAGTGAAAAAGAATTGCAGAGTATACATGCCCCTTAGAGGCTATAGAACATTAGTTACTGTTCCTTATTGTTAGCAGTTTCTTTTCTTCTCCTCCTTTTTCCTTCTTTTGAATTGTCTTTGTGTATTATAGACTCTTGTTCAATCTTCTGCAATAGCTAAATCTTACTGGTAGGAGGCCTGTATTACAAAATTGTCAGCTAATGTTAAATTGTTAATACAAACAAAATATTTTTACTCTTCACTGTTTAAAATTGAATAGATCAACATCTTCTAGTGTGGACAGAATTATGTAATTTTTTTTTTCCCAGTTGAGACCTTTGTGGGTTATAACTTATAAGCATGCATAACTGAACTCAGCATCATATAAAGTTATTAAGGTCTTCAAAGAATGCTCTAGGAATGCAATCAAAATCTAATTTGTTAACTAAGGTTGCACATGCGTTTATGAATTGAAATATCTTATTAGTTTTTTGCTTTCTTTACATCATTTTTTCAGGGAAAGGTCCCACTGTTATCTCTTACTGCACTGCATCATCTTCACATATTTATCTTTGTGTTAGCTGTTGTGCATGTGACTTTCTGTGCTCTAACCATTCTTTCCGGAGGAGCAAAGGTTAGTTGTCCCTATTCTTATAATTATCTGTCTTTTTTTTCTTTTTTTAATTATAACCAAGAATTTTTATTCTTTAACCTTAGAGTCAATTTTTCTATAATATGTTTTAATGGTGTAGATACGTCAATGGAAACATTGGGAGGATTCTATCTTTAAAAAGGAAAATGATCCAGAAGAAGGTAATGCTCAATTTCTCATTAAAAGTTTAAGTCTACATACTTTCCTGTGTTATGTTTCCTTCTGCTGAATCCCGGATCATAAAATAAATTTTTTCCTTACCTCAATTCTTTTGGACTGAATGATATAGAATTGAGTCACACAGAATTTTTCACTATGGACTGAAATTTCATCATTCACCCTGAAGTGTGTGCATTTTCTTTAGTATCCAACAACTACTTGCTGTTGTTTACATCTTTTCTCATGAAAATACTGTATTTGCAGTTCTGAAAACAAACTTTACACAAGTCCAAGATCACGATTTTATCAGGAATCGCTTTCTGGGTATTGGCAAAGATTCAGCTTTGTTAGGATGGGTGGTAAGTTATAGAACCCTTTATAATCAAGTCAATCTGCCTGTTTGAGAAGTAATACCAACTATGATTACAACCACTAATAATTTGATTCATCAATGTTATTAAAAGGATAATGTAATGATCATACTTATCAATAGTTTTCATGATGGAGAGCATTCATTTCACCATGGTTTCTTGGTCTCTCTTCTTCAGAGTATAAATTTCATTGATGAAATTTGAGAAAAATTACAAAGTGACCATACTGACCATTTCCATTTTAAATTTGTTTGATTAAAAGTTGGCTTACTAAGATTCATAACTTAATAGTTTCCAACTGTATCCCAGGTTGTTTTATAAATATCAGGAAAAAGAAAAACCACAATCTTTTACCTCTTCTTATATGCCAGACTACACGTAATTTTTTTTTTTTTTTTTTTTTAACCCATGTACTACTCAAATGTTAACAAGCCTGAAATGCATAGGGACCAAGACAAAAAAGAAAAAAATAAAAAAGAAAAAAAAGAAAAAGAAAAAGAGATTAACAAAAAATGATTTCACTCTGAAAATTTAAATGTTGTAGATCACCTTTCCTGTGCATTTTATGTATAATTAATAATCAAGAATGAAATATTTCAGTTATGACATTAGAATATCACTTCTACAGCCATAATATATATAAAAGACAGAAATCATTCTGGGATGCTTGCCTGACTTGTAATGGACATCATAATTGGGCAGTAACAACAAAATACACTAATTTTTCTTCTCTACTATTACAAACAAATGATTTATTTATTTTTAATGACATCATCATTTTCAGCATTCATTTTTCAAGCAATTTTATGGGTCTGTGACCAAAACAGATTATCTGACAATGCGACTGGGCTTCATTATGGTAAGTTAATAAAGTTCTACATGTATTCAATTTATTATTCTTTTCTTTTTTCAAAACCCCATTACTTTTTACTTCACTAGATAATCTTTCTGATTTTTAATATCTTTCTTTTCTATAGACTCATTGCAGAGGAAACCCACAGTTTAATTTCCACGAGTACATGATTCGTGCCTTTGAAGCTGATTTCAGGAAAGTAGTTGGAATAAGGTTAGTCAAAATAATTAAAGACATTCCAAGTGCACTCATTATCTTATTTTCTATATTTTGAGCTTTATTATTCCTAATGTGGAGTACATCTTATAAGGTTAAACCGATAAAAAAGTACTGACTTAGAAGGTTTGTGTTTATGCTCAACCTCTTTTGTTTGAAAAATGGTAGTACTTCTATTTTCCATGTATTTTATTACAATATACTAGCTCTCCGTGCACCAAGTGCTTTCTAATCTGATTCCTCTTAGTTGATAGATCCTACTGAATTCTAACTTCATCAATTGCAGTTGGTATCTTTGGTTATTTGTGGTCATTTTCTTGTTGCTGAATGTGGCTGGTAAGCTCTCTACCTCTCACAATGTGAGACTCACATTAACAAAGTGTAACAGGTTTTTCGCACATAATTGAATGTGTGGCCCTAAGGCCATCCTTAGCAACCCAGTTTTTCTATTCTGACTCGCATTTATAATATGGTCCTAACCCAGGTTCTGAAAACAGTGTAGAAATTTTCGTTGTAGAGGTTTCAAGTTCTTATCCATTTGACTCACATTTCTAAATCTAATTACTGTTGAGTTGAACATCATGTTCCATGAATTATTCATCAAAATTTCTGAGTTCCGATGACGATAATGCCATAGTCCTTGTCTCTGTTCTAGGCTCAGCTACATGAAGATCATTATCTCCAATCCATCATGTATTCTGACTTTTCTTGCAGGTTTGCATGCGTACTTCTGGATTGCATTCATACCCTTCATTGTAAGTTCTATGTCATAGTTTACCTGTTAAATTGCTTATATATTTGTGCAATTTTATTAGTCACAGTTTTGTGAAGATTATACCTTGTAAGAACATTTTCATTTCCGACCTTTGTTTTTTGTTTGCGCCGGAAGAGCAAAGTTTGTTTGCACTAGTTCACCCTAGAATTTAAATCTTGATGCCCACTAGCTCACATGACAGATTGTGCTTATGTGTTTTTTTTTATAATGTTGGATTAAAAGGAACTAGCCAGTCTTACATTAACTGCATTTTCTAAGTTAAATTCCTTTTGATATACAAGGTGGCTTTTGTATGTAAATATATATATATATATATATATATTTGGTTTTTAACCTAATAAAGCAGTGTCATTGACAGTTGGTATCTATTTCTTCCCTTGAACACTTCTAACCTATCACAAGGAGCTTGTAATATTTTAAAGCTGAATGTTACAGTTTTACACCTGGTGTAGATCCAGGAAAAATTGTGGTTGTCAAATATAAAATGAAGTCCTAGATCATCAATTCATAGAAACCATCTTATGTCCCCTCAAAAGCTTGACATGCTTATATAGGACCAAATCATAGACATCTCTTGTAGCAGCCAGCAATTAAGCATTGCTACAATTCACCCAAGCTTAGGCTCTATAAAAGGAGTCTTACAATCTTATAGGCGCTTCCAGAAATTCATGGAGCTCTCAGTGGTACGAGATAATTTTTGGGCAAGAATTTGGTATATACATGCTCATTCTCCCCAAAAAGGAACCTGTGAAAATAATAATTATATTAAACTGTATTTTTGCAAGCATGTCGCTAGTTTCTATCATATTCATCTTGGTAAAACATAGAGATCATAATCTCCACCTTATCTAATCATCCAAGTAAACTAAGATTATTTTTAAATAAAATTCTATATGATAAAAAGCAAGAAAATTCCTAAAATTGACGTCATTGATGTTAAGGTGATCCTTCATTCAGTTGACTTCAAATTGTAGCAATACACAAGCAAAAGCTCTGTTTTCATTATAGTTGACTGTTTAGGACAAATGGAACATGTGCCAAAAGATGTCAAGAAGGATGTTATTCCTGGTTTCATTAAATAGTACTTGTATACTAATATTTACAAATATAAATCTGTTAGAGATATTGGTTAGGGATTTTGTTATGTCTATATGAATTAAATTTCACAATTATGTTGTCAAGATTAAATTCTGTACCCTTCAATTTTAATCCATTTCATCAAGTCCTAACACATGTTTGTGTGTGTGTCAAAAATATAAGGAAGATTGCATGCACTATTTAAATGACTGACATTGTTCAATTTTGAGTGTGTGCAATTTCTACACTAGAAGGAAGACTGGAACTGGATATAGACTTTGTATACCACTTTATGATATGTCCCTCATCAGTCAACCATGCCACCTAGCAGCTACATGTTATCTATACTGTTATAGTTGAATAGATGGATTTCAGGCATTTCAGCTTCTAAAGATAAATGTGCTAGCTCATTTCTGGTGTCTTTTCCATACTTTTGTTTAACTTACCATGTTCTTTTGTTGAAAATAACAATCAAATAAATTATTCATAATAATTGTGTGTCTGCTCAAATCATCAAACTACATGTTCATCTTGTAAATGTCCTAGATAACATGTAGGGTAAGGGCCATAACATTGATATTGTTTTTTATATTTTACAGCTTCTACTTGCTGTGGGCACTAAGTTAGAGCATGTAATTATCCAGTTGGCCCATGAGATTGCCGAGAAACATGTAGCAATTGCAGGTGCTTTGGTAGTTCAACCTTCAGATGATCACTTCTGGTTCCATAGGCCCCGGATTGTTCTCTTGCTGATTCATATCATCCTGTTTCAGAATTCATTTGAACTGGCATTTTTCTTTTGGATATGGGTAAAACAATTAAAATTCAATATTCATTACATACTAATGAGACAAAGATAAATTTGAAATGAAAACTATGGATTGAATTTCTATGATGCTTCAATATGTTACAGGTTCAATATGGATTTGACTCGTGCATAATGGGAGAAATCGGCTATATCATCCCAAGACTTGTTATTGGGTAAAACAATGATAATAATTATTCTATTTTTGAAACCATGTGTTTCTATTGATAAACCGAATCTGATGTTAAATGCCAATTTTTATTCATAGGGTATTCATTCAGTTCGTCTGCAGTTATAGTACCCTACCACTGTATGCAATCGTCACACAGGTGAGTTGGATCATCACTAAGAATTCATCTTCTTTATGATCAATAAATTTAATTTTAGGCTGATGAAGATTGCTGAATTCCTTAAAATGTAGATGGGAAGTTCATTTAAAAAGGCTATATTTGAAGAACACATACAAGAAGGGCTTGTTGGTTGGGCTCGAACGGCAAAGAAAAACAAGGGTTTGAGAAAGGCTGCTAATGGCTCGACTACTACTCGGGGTTCTACTACTCATGCATCCGGCCAAATGAGTCCAAAAGAAACTACTCCTTTGGCAATTCAGATGAGTGAAGCATCTGCAATGGAAGAAGGCAATGCAGGAGAGATTGCAGCTGCAACTCTCTACGGTGGACATAGATAAGGGCATCATAGTCTCACTCAAAACTCTTGTAGTTAGCCGGGTGTTTTTTACTTCTTGTAGTTAAGGTGAATTTAGAAATAGTTGTGTTTTGATATATGCTACATATTTATTAAAATTGTTCAAATGCAATCAGAACTAAATAACTTGATAATATATCGAGTGGAATTATTTTCTAAAGAAAAGTCAATAATAGTTATTTCATGGGAAAATTTCTCTCTACATTATAATCAAATAATCTATTCATAATGGATTATTCAAAAAATGGAATAGACTAATAACAAACACAACCAGATATCAAGTGCTTAAAATACAACAACACAACGCCCATTAAGTATTGGCTATAATATAATCTCCACTTCAATTGACTTTCCCGAGTGTGTATGGGATTGCATCCAATAAAGAGGCATTGGTGGCCTCTTCTCTTGAACGGTTGGGGATAGAGAAAAGGAGAAACGGTTGGGGATTGAGCACTGTTCATGTACTGTTCACAGGACCCACAACCATTTTATTCAGAAAAATAAAAATAAAAATGGGTCACACGACACTATTCACACATTTAAAAATTATTTTGCTACAGTGTTTTCAGTTTTCAACAAAATAAGCTGTTTTCAAATGAACCCTTAATTGTCTCTATAGAACTTGAACAAGAGAATTTATTTTTTGGTAAATTGTGGCATCATGCCAAACAAATTATGCACAAATCTGTGAATTTGAGCCTAAAAAGGATTCACCAAGTCCAATTTAGGATTGGACTTTGGAGTGGTTAGGAGTTGGGATATCATTTGCTCCGGTAGCTCGACCTTGTGCCAAACAAATTGCAGGCAAATCCACAAGCTTGGGCCTAAAAAGGGATCACTAGCCCAATTCAAGTCTAAACTTCCCTTTTTTTTCTTTTTCTTTTTTTAAAATACTGAGTATTTTAACACACACACACGGGAAGAGGAGAAGTTTGAACTTCCCTAATTGTGAGGGTTTTGTTTTCTTTTTTTGGGGAGGGTTATTTTGATTATCTCGTGTTTTTTTCTCTTAATACACTAAAGAAAGAAAGAAAGACAACAAGACAACAAGGGAAGCTCATAAATTCCCTTAACTTTTGCTGCAAGAATAGGAAAAATGAAAAAGTGTCAAAAGCCCTTACTCTCATCTCATGTTCAAGTTCTAAGAATGCCAAAGCATTCGAAGCACAGTGTCCCATTTTTCATGGTAAGATAAACAATTTGTGCTTGAGATATCTTAAATATATTAGGCTTTCACCACGCACTAATCACATGGTCTAATCCAATTTATTAACATCATGTGTTGAAAAATTATATATTCATTTTCAATACCACACAGAAAAGTTAATTACCATTAAATAAAGTTGACTTGACTCTTTAGTCTTTACAAAGAATAATAAATAAAAAAGTTAACTTGACTTCAGTGGCAACGCCACCTTATGGCCAGGGTGGTCCTGGGACCACCTCACCTGAAAAAAAAAAATTTATATATAATAATTTAAAATTTTATATTTATTTACCTTTAAAAAAAATTTTGGGACCACCCTAAATTTTTTTATGCTAATAAAATTAAAATTTGGTCCATAATTTGAGCAACTTAACAATATATTGGGGTGTGGGCTTCAGTTAGCTTAACTGGTAAAGTCTCTAATAGTTGAATAAAAGATTTGGGATTCAATCTCCGCCTACACAAAAAACTGATTGGTGTTTTAGTCTGATGATAAAGAGCTATCATCAGGAGCGGACACCATAGGTTGAAACTCTCTAAAAAAAAAGGCAATATATTAGGGTCTTTCAAGCAAAAAGGAAAAATTCAAAAAAAAAAAAATTTGAACTAAAATCTGAAAGAAAAAAAAATTATAATAAAACTACTACAGGCTAGGTAGTGGCTTGATTCCTTCGAATAAGCACACTGCCCAATACAACACAATTTTCAACCTTTTATTATTTTTTATTATATTATTATTTTTTCTCATCAGACATATATTTTTTACTTCTCATTTTTAATTATTTTTTCTTATTTATTCTTAACCATACACGTCTTCTGTCTCCTTGACTTTTAAATTTTATCACATCTTCATCTATACTTTTACATCTATGTTTTGCCTTCCTCCTTATTCGTAACTTTACTGCCTTCTAGCAGTACCAGTGCATCAATACCTCTTCTCAAGTTTTGAGTCTCAAATTTCTCAATACGATTTTTTTTTAGTTGCACAGGCACCTTTGTTCATTCTTTTCTTTTTATTTTTTTTTTTTTCCTTTTGAGGTTTTTTGATTTACAAAATCCAAATTTGTTTTGGTTTTAAGTACAAATTTTTTTTTTTTTTTAAGCACAAACTTCATGTTGGCCGAATCTTGAATTTCGACCGGTATTTACCAAAAACACCCCAAAACACCCAAAATAGACCGGAATGACCCGAAATTTTTTCCATAATTAATTATTGCACTGTGAAACAAATAAAAAATGCATTGTATTGGCCAATAAAAAGGCCTTCATTCTTCTCTTTTTTGCTAGGTGAGAGGCAATATTATTGTTATTTATTTTTATATTAAGCTTTAAGTAAGATGGATATAGTATACCTAGGGCTATGCAAACCCATTTGAAGACCCGACCCATTCGAAGAAACTGACTAGATCCAATCCGACACTGGCTGACCCGACTACTCCGGCGGTCGACTGTGGGTCTTCTCCACCAGAAACCAACTCCAGCGGGTCGGTTTCAGTTCCCTACCCCCAAAACCTAAAAAACCCGAACCGACTAAAAAACCTAGATTCCAATGAAAATTTTCCAAATCTCAATGAAAAAACCCAAATTTCTACGATATTTCACGTAGATCCGATGAGATTTTGACTAGATCTAGTGAAATCTCATCCGCCGGATCTAGTGAAATCTCATAAATTCCAATGAGATTTTCACTGGATTTGGGTTTTTCTCACCTTTTTATCGCAGTTTCCTTGCTATTTTCTCAGATCTATGACGCCTACCAACCTGTCCACCACCCGTTGAAGGTCTGATTTGCCCGACCCATCTACTTCGGTAGTTGGCAACGAGTGAGATTTTCTGCCACCCAATTCCATCAGGTCGGTTTTGGGTTGGGCACAAACCCAACCCGGACCGACTTGTGGATAGCTCTAAGTATACTTTATTGGTTAATAATAGAGGGCCTTTTTTTTCATATGGGGCCTTATTCCATTGCCTAATTTCCTAATGGTTGAGCCACCACAATTAAAAGGATTGATATTTTATTTTTGGACCAAAGATATTTGATTTTAATGAAAAATATAAGTAACAAATTTTATGGGGACAAAATTAAATATTAAACTCAATGGCTTTGGCCTTAGATAGAGGTGAGCTATATAGCCCAATTGGATGGTGCTTTACACTCCGTTTATTTCGAAGTAAAATATTTTCAAATGTAAAATATTTTACATGTAAATATTTTACTGTAAAATATTTTCATTTTCAAGTGTTTGGAAGTGTTTGATGTATCCTAAACATTTGAAAATGCAAACATAAACCAACGACAACCACCACATTCATAGCCACCACCACTAACCATTGCAAAGCCAGCCACCACTAACCCAACCAACACAGTTACCATCATCCACCAACCATTGCAAAGCACAAACCCAACCACCACATTCATAGCCACCACCACTAACCATTGCAAAGCCAGCCACCACTAACCCAACCAACACAGTTACCATCATCCACCAACCATTGCAAAGCTAGCAGCCACCAACCACCCCAAATCCAGCCACCACACTCACCGTCATCCACCTACCCATCATAATCTCATCTAATCGGCCACCATCATCCACCTACCCACTGTTATCCCATCCAATCGGCCACCGTCATCAACCCAAACACCCAAGAACGACGAAACAAACCCAAACACCGTCATCGAATCTCTATTTCAGGAAAAAAAAAAAAAAAAAAAAAAAAAAAAAAAAAAAAAACCCAATTCAGAACCAACCCGCAAAGACCCAGATCTCCACCGCAACACCTTCTTTGACTGTCGCTACCAAATCATGCCGAAAGGCTACCTTGACCACCACCAGCATCACACCTCTCAAGAAGCCTCTTTGTGACTTACTTTGTCTGTTCGAGATGGGTAAGAGAGAATGGCAAGAGCCCCGACGAACCTAAGAGTGATGAGCTCCTTGGTGGCTTGGTGGCTTTGGTTTGTGGGAAGACAGAACTTAAGAGTGAAGGGGAGAGTTATTGTCGGTGATGGGCAGTGCCGGCGGAAGCTGGAGCTGGCCGGTGGTGCTATAGACTTGGAGACTGGGATTGATGGGAGAGGAGATCGGAGATGGTTGGTTTTTTTTGGAGAGAAATCTGATTTGGGAGTGTTTGAGCGTAAAGTGACTATGGGAGTAAATGGAGTGATAAGTGTCGGGGTACGAGAGAGTAAGCAAATGTAAAATGTTTTACGAAAATTTTAAGTGTAAAATATTTTACATAAATTTGCCTAAGTTGATTTGGTTGACTGAAAATATTTTACTTTTGACTAAATATTTTACTGCAAAACAAACACCGTAAAATTGAAAAATATTTTCTTGAAAATATTTTACATTGAAACAAACAGAGCATTAGTAAGTTGACCTTTCTATTTTTTTTTTTTTTTTTAATGCTAAAGTGCAAGTTCATTTATGAAGCAAAATTTAGAAAGATACTAAAAATAAATTGTATTTGATATTCATATTAGTAGATCCTAATTAGTTGAATTGGTAAAGTCTCTTGTCATTGAAATAAAAATCTAAAGTTCAAAACATACTGACACCAAAAATCAATTTATAAATTTGGTAACTTTAGCCACAAATCAATATCAATATCAATATCTTATTCAAAAAAAAAAAAAATCAATATCAATATCATATACAGCTACAACACCGTTTAAAAGTTAAAACATTGTTCGGAGCCATCTGGGTCAAGGTTATGAAACCCGGACCGGACCGTACGGTCCGACCGGAAAAACCTCGAACCGCTCAGTTTTGCGGTTCTTTTAGCATCAAGAACCGTTCTAGAGGACAAAAGCAGAGACCCGTGTGAACCGCGGTCGGACCTCACGGTTCTCAGAACTGTGATCGAACCGTTTCTCACGGTTCCTGCTTCCCTTTGAATCTGTAGCTTAAAAAAAAACACACACACACACAGAAAAATAGAAGAAAAAAAACACAACTGCTGGAAGTACATCATGTTTTCATAAACACTGCCACAGCCATCTCCAGAAAAAAAAACAACATGTCTTCATGTTTCTTTTTCTTCTCTCTTCATAGTACATCATGCAGCTCCCTCTCTTCAAAAACTCTTCTCTTGGGCGAATCAAGCTTTAAATTCCGGCTTTGTTCTCCCCCGGTAATGTGTGTGTGACACGGTGAGAGTATAAGAGAAAGAGGATGAGACAGAGAGAGCTAGAGATGAAGAAAGAAAAATAAAATAGAGAAGACGCTGTGGACAGTAGAGGAAGAGTCTAGAAAAATAAAACCATGATGAGACTTGAGAGGAGTGGGTAAGTGGGGATGGGGATACGTGTGTGGATGAAAAAAAACAAGAGAAAAAAAAAAAAAAAAAAGGAAAAGAAACGTATGGACGGAAAGAAAGTAAAAAGAATAAAAAATCACAATTAAATGGTACTATAATATTTTCACAATATTTCACAATAAATATTAAGTAATAGGTTGTTATTAGTTAATATTGGTGAGTAAAAAAATAATTTTAATGGTGAATTTAAATTGGAATTAGTAATAATTTTTTATATAAATTTTATTGTGAAAATATTGCTAAAAATGTTGTAGACTTTTTCACTGCATCCGGAGACTTCTTTGTTGCTGCGTGCTTCAGTTAATTGCTGCCACAATATAATGCTTGCCTGCTGTCAAGCACTTCTCCTTGGGTTTTGTTATTTATTTAACTTTAACATAAATGCATGGAGTCAGATCTAACTTTTGATATTTTTTTTCTTAATTCTTGATAAACGGTGAACAGTGACTATTCAAATGGGCTTAAAAAAAAATATATCCACAGTCAAATGGGCTTGGTCACGAGTAAATAAACTAACTTACCTCTTAACTATTTTATTGGGTTTCATAAAATAAAAATTATTGGGTGCTAAAGTATGCTTTGTCATGACTTAAAAATAATTTAAAAACTCAATAGCTATTTATGTTTTTTTAGAATTTAATAATTTTTATTTGTATTATGAAAGTTATGTTATAAAAAATACTATCTATACTTGTTTTGGACTATTTTAGTCAATTTTTCTATTTTTTTTATTAATTTAATGTTTTATATATATTTAAAATAATTATTAAATTAATTATGACATCATCACGGTTCGACCACGGTTCGACCTCGGTTCGACCTTAAAAACCTTGAACCTCTTCCTTTTACGGTTCAATGAACGGTCCGGGTCTGAAAACCTTGATCTGGGTATAAAAAGAAACTAACCACTTAAAAATAAATAAATAAAATAAAAAAAAGATTGCTACACGGAGAAAGGAGAGAGAGAGATCGAGAGAAAAGAGAGTGAAATAGAGAGACAGAGATAGAGACAAGGGCGCCACCCAGATCTTCTGCCATCACCGTAAGCTTCCACTCACTACCCAACTATCGGAATCGCTACTGGTAAAGTTCTGTTTTAAATTTAAAAATTTAGGGTCTTTTGTTTTTATTTGGAGAATCAATTGGGTGTTAATTATGATTTAGATTGTTATTTTGGGTCAGATTTGGTTTTGATTAATAGATTGGTATTTTGGGTCAGAAATAGAGAGAGGCGATGAAGTAGAGAGAGGCCGAGAAAGAGAGAGGCGATGAAATAGAGAGAGGATGAGGCCTGGGACACGGAGAAAGAAACAGAGAAAGAGGTAGAACGGTAAACACTGCATCGATTAGGCACTGTACAATTTATTTTTTTCCATTTTTTAGATTTGGGTATGAAATGTTACTTTTGATTGAGTTTTTTTGTTGGATAGGTTTAGATTTGATTCGTTTTTGTTTCGGGTTTTTGGATTCTCTGTCATAACGTTTTTTTCTTTTTTCTTTTTTTTTTTTCTCAATTTTAAATATGATTTAGTTTTTGGTCTAGCACCACCCATCTTCGGTTGCATTCAACAACAACCTCAACGTACGTGCAACAATTTGCCTCTCCCTCTTTTATTTTCTTCTCACAAAACCTAAACCCAATGCATCAAACTTCTAATCCACTTCTTCCTCCAGCAACGGCTCCATCTGCTCCTCCTTCTCCTTACCTCTCTGGACAGCGTCCACTCACCAAGTTGAGTTTTTCATTAGTTTTGAGTGAACTTCTGGCTTTATGGGTTTAGTATTTAATTGGGTTTTATGAGTTTTGTGTTCGTAGTGGAAATTTGAGGTTTTTAATTCATAGATTTACTGAGATTTATAGTGAATTATTTAATAGTTTGATTAGCTTAATTTTTACTTTAAATAATTGAAAAATTATGCTTTATCACCTTAAATAACCCCTAAATCCTAGATCTCTACGAATGGAGAAAGAAGGTTCAGTGAGGACTTGGGGATTTTTACATACTAATATTGCCAATGACCAAATTTTCTCAAATTTGTCCTCCAAATATTGCTCTAATGCATGCCTTACGAGGTTCTCATAGCATAAAAGTATTTAGTATATATTCTTCTTTCTGTACATTGATCTGTTGGTATGGTTGTCACTCATGCACAACCTGTGGTTGAAGTTATAAGCATGGAGAATGGTGTTGTGTGCTATAGTGTTGAGTTTTATTGTGATGATGATGTGAAATATTGATCTCCAATCTCACCCGTTATAGTCTTAATGTCCTGTGTTTTATTTTTCTCCACTTGACAGTGGACCTCTGAGGGCTTACATTGAAGGTTTGCATTTATTTTCATCTTTTCTCATCAGGTCCTTTTCTGTTTTTGTGCATGTGTGGACCCTGCTTGCATGCAAATTTGAGTAATAAAATTGCTCAACATAATTTCATCGTGTGGTTATCTTAGTTTTAAAATATAGTCAACAAGTTGCAAGTTACAGGAAATTAGAAATATTTCTAATTGCTCCAGTATTTCTACAAAGTGAAAATTCGTATCTTATTCTAAGTTGCATGTTTAAGAGTGATTTGGGAGGGCAAAGAGTATTTGATCTCAATCAGTTCTGATTGTGTTTGTTTTGTTTGTGAAGTTAATCTAGGTGTATTAGATTGTGCTCCACTTATTTATTTGGGTGAGTTGAAGCATCCTTTCCAAGTTTGACTAAATGGTTGGTTGTCTTTGCAAAAGGTGGGTTGATTCCATTGAGTGCTTTTATTTTTCTATTGCATTTCAGTGATCAAGCTATCCTTCTACTAGCTTAAGATTGTATCTTTTAGATCTTTTTCCCAGATCTTAGCATGCAACAATTAGCATGCACCTAATAATTCACTTGACACACAAATTTAAAAATTAGATGAGATACATGGCGTAAAATTAGACTCCAATTTAGAATTTAATTGAATTCGCTCTTAGTTTTGGCTCTATATATATAGCAACCTATCATCACTCTTTTTAAAATTTCATGTTGTGCATGAAATCACAGTCTCATATATTGCAATGTATTTTGAATGAATGATGAGTCCATCGGTATTTGGAATCCATTATTTTAAATTAAAAAAAAAAAAAAAAAACCTTAAATTGGATACGTGGCGCAAAATTATACAACAATTGGAATCCAATTTAGAATCAAATTGAATATTCCCCCCATTTTGGCTTTAATTATAAATCATTTAATAAATATAGAACTTCCTTAAAAAAAAAATTAATATATTTATCACAATTAAGGGAAATCCTAACGGGTACCTCACTTGAGCATATGTGAAAAAGGAATATACATACCATAAATGGTAAAGGGGAAAGAAAAAGTTGCTAAACCCCTCTAATATGCTTAATTGTTTTGCCTCAATCAGCCGCCCAAACAACAAACCACTTATTCATACCACAACCACAAATGATAATGCAGCATTGCCCAATTGTAATTTCTAATCTGAAAGTATAGATTTCTTTAATAGTCCTACCTTCATTTTTTTGGCTAATATGTCTTTGCTAAAATCATATAAAAATCTCCAAATTAGAGTTTAAAATTATAATTAAATTCTTAAAACAAATCTAGGCACAATTGCACAAAAATACCATGTAAGTAAGTCACACACAGGAATATTGAACCCTTTTTCCTTTGTATAAATAGGGGGGTCCTAATGGGATTAGGGGTCTAACAATTTTCTCTCAAAAATATTTAATGTAGGAACATAAAAAATTTCCATTGTAGACTTGTCATGCTTAAAGAACATGATTTGCAAACTAATAAAACTAGAGTTTTTAGTACCTATAGCAATTTCACAATGTCAAGAACAAACTCCAGTGTATACAGTGTCAAATTCCATTGTCTCCTGTTACATCAAATGAGTCTTTAATTTTTCTTGCAAAGCATTGAATAGTAAAGCTTCTGGGCCATAGTCTCAACTACAACTCTCAATCATGTTGGACTTCGATGATACATTTCCACAACGTATCATTATGAGATGCAAAAAAAATTTGGAGTGTACACAATGTTTACTCATGTCCATTTTTTTTTAAAATCTAATAGATTTTATTTTTCATGTTAGTTTAATTGAATAGTATTGTGTTTATACTTTTTTTTTATTTAACTATAATTGATAATTCACAAAATGAGTAAACAACTTATTGAGTATTGCAAAAGATATAAATATGAACATTAAAATGAGCACGAATATGAAGGGAGATTTCTATTCATTTTCTAGAAGAAAAAATGTACTTACAAAAAATTCCAAACTATATTAGGTAAAGAAGAATCAAGTTATAGATAGCAGAATCAATAAACCAAAAATTTTAGGAGCCTAAGAGGAGCCATTACTCATTTGAAACAACCCAAAATACTCAAGGACTAAAAGAAAACCATCCACTTCACATTTCCATCACAATTGCTTTAGCTCAAGGAAAATATTATCTATTTAAAAAAAAGAAATAATTACAATATACTGTTAACCCCGAAAATTGAACATTTTCTCTCTTTGACCCTAAGCACTTTGTGCATAAGGAGGTGCCAATTCAGCTTCATGGCTCTTGACATATATATATCTCATTTAACAAATATAGAACTTCCTTTAAAAAAATTAATATGTTTATCATAATTAAGGTGAAAGTTCAAAAACGTGTAAAAACACCTTTGAACGTTTAGACCCCCAAATTACAACTTAATCAATTCAAGCAATATGTCAAACAACTAGTGTGCGGAAACTTAACATATGCTATCATACGAAATTGATTAAATACTATCTAAGCCATAACAGATTAAAATCCACAGCAGATAAATAAAAGGCAAAGATAGAGAGGAAGGAAGATGCAAACACAAAGACAACACGCAATGTGTTATCGAAGAGGAAACCGAAGCCCTCGGCGTAAAACCTCTCCGCCGCCCTCCAAGCGGTAAGCAATCCACTAGAAAATACAGTTGGGATACAAGGACAGCAATAGACCCTCCAAGCCTAATCTACCCAGTGCACCTAAGCCCTCCAAGCTTCTTGCTCCAACGAGGTTGCGCCGAATCTTTTTCTTTTCTAGCTTCCCGGATTCCGCTACTTGACCATAGCATCAACCAATGAAGATTGGTTCCTTCCTAACTGCTTCCCAGAAATCCAAACGACTGTCTCACAGTGATGATGATGGTGAGAACCAGGTTTGGTATAATGCCTCTCAAGGATTTAACAATGGAGAGGAAGAGAGTTGAGGAATTTGAAGAGATTCTAAGGTAGAGATTGTGGGTGAAACAATCTGGTTTTTCTTTAGGGTTTCTCTCTCAAAATTCTCTCTGGAAGCTCTCTTTCAATCGTGGGTAAAAGGGATATTTATACTGGAGTGGGAGAGGAATGTGAAACGTCAGGTTTTACAAAACAGGGGTGGCTCGCAGCTTGACCTTGCGGCTTGACCAAGTCGCGAGTTCCAGTCGCGAGATAACCGTATGGCCAGTTGTCCTGTTTTGTCCTGTAGTGCTCCAGCTAGCATGACTGTTCATCTTCCAGCATGCTTGGCACGTGTGCTGCTTCTGGCGGCTTGCAGCCGCGAGTCACCCGCGAGTCCCAGCCGCGAGTCTCTGTTTTCTTGCACACTCTTGAGCAATCTTCACTCTAACTCACTCACTACCCTTACATCAAACCCACCTAAATACAGGGTTACTAAATGCTGAATTACAAGCAAATTTGGCACGAAATAAAGCCAATTAGATGGTTGAATAAATTCAACCTTACATAAGGGACATCCTAATGGGTACTTCACTTGAGCATATGTTAAAAAGGCCTATACATACCACAAACGGTAAGGGAGAAAGAAAATTTTGCTAAACCCCTTTAATATGGTTAATTACTTTGCCTCAATTAGTCGCCCAAACAACATATCGCTTATTCATACCACAACCACAAATGACATTGCAACATTGCCCAAATGTAATTTCTAATTTGAAAGTACAGATTCCTTTAATAGCACTACCTTCATTTTTTTTTTTTTTTTTTTTTTGTGGCTAATATGTCTTTACTAAAATAAAATAAAAATCTCCAAATTAGAGTTTAAAATTATAATAAAATTTTTAAAACAAATCTAGGCACAATTGCACAAAAATTCCATATAACTAAGTCACACTTAGGAATATTGGACCCCTTTTCCAAAGTATAAATAGGAGGGTCCCAATGGGACAAGGGGGCTAACAATTTTCTCTCAAAAACAGTTATTGTAAGAACATAAAAGTTTTCCATTGTAGACTTATCACACTTAAAGAACATGACTTGCAAACTAATAAAACTAGAGTTTTTAGTACCTATAGCAATTTCGCAACACCAAGAAAAAATCTCAGTGTATACAGTGTCAAATTCTATTGTCTCCTGTCACATCAAATGAATCTATAATTTTTCTTGCAAAGCATTGAATGGTAAAGCTTCTAAGCCATAGTCTCAACTACAACTCTCAAACATGTTGGACTTAGATGACACCTTTCCACAACGTATCATTATGAGATGCAAAAAAAATTTGGAGTGTACAGAACATTTACTCATTTACATTTTTTTTAAATCCAATAGATTTTATTTTTTATTTTAGTTTAATTGAATAGTATTTTGTTTATAATTTTTTTTTTAACTACAATTGATAATTCACAAAATGAGTAAACAACTTATTGACTATTGCAAAAGATACAAATATGAACATTAAAATGAGTATGAACATGAAGGGAGATTTCTATTCATATTCTTGAAGAAAAAAAATGTACTTACAGCATACCACTAATGGTAAAGGAGAAAGAAAAAGTTGCTAAACCCCTTTAATATGGTCAATTGCATTGCCTCAATTAGTCGCCCAAACAACAAACCGCTTATTCAAACCACAACCACAAATGACAACGCAGCATTGCCCATATGTAATTTCAAATCTAAAAGTACAAATTTATTTAATAGCACTACCTTCGTGTTTTTTTGTTTTGTTTTTTTTTTTTTCTTCTTCTTCTTCTTGGTGGCTAATATGTCTTTACTAAAATCATATAAAAATCTCCAAATTAGAGTTTAAAATTATAATTAAATTTTCAAAAAAAATCTAGGCACAATTGCACAAAAATACCATGTAACTAAGTCACATATTGGAATATTGGACCCTTTTTCCTTTGTATAAATAGAGGGGTCTCAATGGCATTAGGGGTCTAACAATTTTCTCTCAAAAACATTTATTGTAGGAACATAAAATTTTTTCATTGTAAACTTGTCACGCTTAAAAAACATGACTTACAAACTAATAAAACTACACATTTTAGTACCTATAGCAATTTCACAATGTCAAGAACAAACCCCAGTGTATACAAGGTCAAATTCCATTGTCTCCTGTTACATCAAATGGGTCTTTAATTTTTCTTGCAAAGCATTGAATAGTAAAGCTTCTGGGCCATAGTCTCAACTACAACTCTCAATCATGTTGGACTTGGATGAAACCTTTCCACAACGTATCATTATGGGATGCAAAAAAAATTTGGAGTGTACACAACGTTTACTCATGTCCATTTTTTTTTTAAAATCTAATAGATTTTAATTTTCATGTTAGTTTAATGGAATAGTATTGTGTTTATAATTTTTTTTTTTAACTACAATTGATAATTCACAAAATGAGTAAACAACTTATTAAGTATAGCAAAATATACAAATATGAACATGAAAATGAGCATGAACATGAAGGGAGATTTCTATTCATTTTCTTGAAGAAAAAATGTACTTAAGCATATCACTAAAGGTAAAGGAGAAAGAAAAAGTTGCTAAACCCCTTTAATATGGTCAATTGCTTTGCCTCAATCAGTCACCCAAACAAAAAAACCGCTTATTCATACCACAACCACAAATGACAATGCAGCATTGCCCATATGTAATTTCTAATCTAAAAGTACAAATTTCTTTAATAGCACTACCTTCGTTTTTTTTTTTTTTTTTTTGGTGGCTAATATGTCTTTACTAAAATCATATAAAAATCTCCAAATTAGAGTTTAAAATTATAATTAAAATTTTAAAACAAATCTAGGCACAATTGCACATGTAACTAAGTCACACTCAGGAATATTGGACCATTTTTCCTTTGTATAAATAGGAAGGTCCCAATGGAACGACATGGCTAACAATTTTCTCTCAAAAACATTTATTGTAGGAACAAAAAAGTTTTCCATTGTAGACTTGTCACACTTAAAGAACATGACTGGCAAACTAATAAAACTAGAGTTTTTAGTACCTATAGCAATTTCACAACATCTATAACAAACCCCAATGTATACAGTGTCAAATTCCATTGTATCCTGTTACATCAAATGAGTCTTTAATTTTTCTTGCAAAACATTGAATAGTAAAGCTTCTGGGCCATAGTCTCAACTACAACTTTCAATCATGTTGGACTTGGATGGCACCTTTCCACAACGTATCGTTATTGGATGCAAAAAAAATTTGGAGTGTACACAACGTTCACTCATGTCAAATTTTTTTTAATCTAATAGATTTAATTTTACATGTTAGTTTAATTGAATTGTACTGTGTTTATACTTTTTTTTTTTAACTATATTTGATAATTCACAAAATGAGTAAACAACTTATTGAGTATTGCAAAAGATACAAATATGAACATTAAAATGCACATGAACATGAAGGGAGATTTCTATTCATTTTCTTAAAGAGAAAATGTTCTTACAGAAAATTCTAAACTTTATTAGGTAAAGAAGAATCATGTTATCGATAGCAGAAACAATAAACCAAAAATTTTAGGAGCGTATGAGGAGAAATTGTATTGTGTTTTAGAAGCCTAAGAGGAGCCATTACTCATTTGAAACAACCCAAAATACTCAAGGACTAAAAACAAAACCATCCACTCCACACTTCCATCACAATTGCTTTAGCTCAAGGAAAACAATTGTTTTTTTTTTTTTTTTTTAGAAATAATTACAGTATACTGTTAACCCCACAACTTGAACCTTTTTCTCTCTTAGACTCCAAACACTTTGTGCATGGAGAGGTGCCAATTCAACTCCATGTTTCTCAATATATATATATATATATATATCATTTAATAAATATAGAACTTCCTTTAAAAAAAATTAATATGTTTATCATAATTAAGGGAAATCCTAGTGGGTACCTCACATGAGCTTATGTTATAAGAGGCAAATACATACCACAAATGGTAAAGGCTAAAGAAAAAGCTGCTAAACCCCTTTAATATGGTTAATTGCTTTGCCTCATCATTCGCCCAAACAACATACCGCTTATTCATACCATAACCACAAATGACAATGTGGCATTGCCCAATTGTAATTTCTAATCTGAAAGTACAAATTTCTTTAATAGCACTACCTTTGTTTTTTTTTTTTTTTTTTTTTTTTTTGTGGCAAATATGTCTCTTACTAAAATCATATAAAATCTCCAAATTAGAGTTTAAAATTGTAATTAAATTTTTAAAACAAATCTAGGCACAATTGCACAAAAATTCCATGTAACTAAGTCACACTCTGGAATATTGGACCATTTTTCCATTGTATAAATAGGAGGGTCCCAATGGGATGAAAGGGCTAACAATTTTCTCTCAAAAACATTTATTGTAGGAACATAAAAGTTTTCCATTGTAGACTTGTCAAACTTAAAGTACATGACTTGCACACTAATAAAACTAGAGTTTTTAGTACCTATAGCAATTTCACAGCATCAACAACAAATCCCAGTGTATACAATGTCAAATTCCATTGTCTCCTATTACATCAAATGAGTCTTTAATTTTTCATGCAAAGCATTAAATAGTGAAACTTCTAGGCCATAATCTCAACTACAACTCTCAATCATGTTGGACTTGGATGACACCTTTCCACAACGTATCATTATGAGATGCAAAAAAAAATTGGAGTGTACACAACGTCTACTCATGTCCATTTTTTTTTTAATCTAATAGATTTAATTTTTCATGTTCGTTTAATTGAATTGTATTGTGTTTATATATATATATATATATATATATATTTTAACTATAATTGATAATTCACAAAATAAGTAAACAACTTATTGAGTATTGCAAAAGATACAAATATGAACATTAAAATGAGCATGAACATGAAGGGAGATTTCTATTCATTTTCTTGAAGAAAAAATGTACTTACAAAAAATTCCAAACTTTATTAGGTAAAGAACAATCAAGTTATAGATAGCGGAATCAATAAACAAAAAAAATTTGGACTCTAACAGGAGCCATTACTAATTTGAAACAACCCAAAATACTCAAGGACTAAAAAAAAACCATCCACTCCACACTACCATCACAACTGCTTTTGGTCAAGGAAAACAATTTTCTCTTTTTTTTTTATATAGAAATAATTACAATATACTGTTAACCTCGCAACTTGAACCTTTCTCTCTTAAACCGCAGGCACAAAGTGCAATATACTGTTAACCCCGCAACTTGAACCTTTCTCTCTTAAACCCCAGGCACAAAGTGCCTGGGAAGGTGCCAATTCTGCTACATGGCTCTCGACATATATATATCACTTAATAAATATAGGAATTCCTTTAAAAAAAAATTAATATGTATATCATAATCGAGGACAATCCTAATGGGTACTTCACTTGAGCATATGTGAAAAAGGCATATACATACCACAAATGGTAAACTAGAAAGAAAAATTTGCTAAACCCCTTTAATACGGTTAATTGCTTTGCCTCAATCATTCGCCCAAACAACATACCTCTTATTCATACCAAAACCACAAATGACAACACAGCATTGCCCATATGTAATTTCTAATCTGAAAGTAAAATTTTCTTTAATAGCTCTACCTTCTTTTTTTTCCTTTTTTTGTGGCTAATATATCTTTACTAAAATCATAAAAAAAAATCTCCAAATTAGAGTTTAAAATTATAATTAAAATTTTAAAACAAATCTAGGCACAATTGCACAAAAATTCCACGCAACTAAGTCACACTCAGGAATATTGGTCCATTTTTCCTTTGTATAAATAGGAGGGTCCCAATGGGAGGAGGGGGCTAACAATTATCTCTCCATAACATTTATTGTAGGAACATAAAAGTTTTCCATTGTAGACATGTCACGCTAAAAGAACATGGCTTGCAAACTAATAAAACTAGTGTTTTTAGTACCTATAGCAATTTCACAACATCAAGAACAAACCCCAGTGTATACAGTGTCAAATTCCATTGTGTCCTGTTACATCAAATGAGTCTTTAATTTTTCTTGCAAAGCATTGAATAGTAAAGCTTCTGGACCATAGTCTCAACTACAACTCTCAATCATGTTGGACTTGGACAACACCTTTCCACAACGAATCATTATTCGATGCAAAAAAATTTTGGAGTGTACACAACGTTTACTCATGTCCATTTTTTTTAAAATCTAATAGATTTTATTTTTCATGTTAGTTTAATTGAATAGTATTGTGTTTATAATTTTTTTTTAACTACAATTGATAATTCTCAAAATGAATAAACAACTTATTGAATATTGCAAAAGATACAAATATGAGTATTAAAATGAGCATGAACATGAAGGGAGATTTCTATTCATTTTCTTGAAGAAAAAAATGTACTTACAGCATACCATTAATGGTAAAGGAGAAAGAAAAAGTTGCTAAACTCCTTTAATATGGTCAATTGCTTTGCCTCAATCAGTCAACCAAATAACAAAATGCTTATTCATACCACAACCACAAATGACAACGTAGCATTGCTCATATGTAATTTCTAATCTGAAAGTACAAATTTCTTTAATAGCACTACCTGCGGTTTTTTTTTTTGGTGGCTAATATGTCTATTAAAATCATATAAAAATCTCCAAATTAGAGTTTAAAATTATAATTAAAATTTTAAAACAAATCTAGACACAATTGCACAAAAATTCCATGTAACTAAGTCACACTCAAGAATATTGGACCATTTTTCCATTGTATAAATAGGAGGGTCCCAAAGGGATGAAAGGGCTAACAATTTTCTCTCAAAGACATTTATTGTAGGAACATAAAAGTTTTCCACTGTAGACTTGTCAAACTTATAGAACATGACTTGCAAACTAATAAAACTAGAGTTTTTAGTACCTATAGCAATTTCACAGCATCAACAACAAATCCTAGTATATACAGTGTCAAATTCCATTGTCTCCTGTTACATCAAATGAGTCTTTAATTTTTCATGCAAAGCATTAAATAGTAAAGCTTCTGGGCCATAATCTCAACTACAACTCTCAATCATGTTGGACTTGGATGACACCTTTCCACAACGTATCATTATGAGATGCAAAAAAAATTGGAGTGTACAAAACGTTTACTCATGTCCATTTTTTTTTAATCTAATAGATTTAATTTTTCATGTTCGTTTAATTGAATTGTATTGTGTTTATACTTTTTTATTTAACTATAATTGATAATTCACAAAATAAGTAAACAACTTATTGATTATTGCAAAAGATACAAATATGAACATTAAAATGAGCATGAACATGAAGGGAGATTTCTATTCATTTTCTTGAAGAAAAAATGTACTTACAAAAAATTACAAACTTTATTAGGTAAAGAATAATCAAGTTATAGATAGCAGAATCAATAAACCAAAAAATTTTGTACCCTAAGAGGAGCCATTACTAATTTGAAACAACCCAAAATACTCAAGGACTAAAAAAAAACCCATCCACTCCACACTACCATCACAACAGCTTTTGGTCAAGGAAAACAATTATCTCATTTTTTTTTATTTTATAGAAATAATTATAATATGCTGTTAACCCCGCAACTTGAACCTTTCTCTCTTAGACCCCAAGCACAAAGTGCCTGGGGAGGTGCCAATTCTGCTACATGGTTCTCGACATATATATAAATATATAAATATATATATATATATATATCATTTAATAAATATAGGACTTCCTTTAAAAAAATTAATATGTATATCATAATTAAGGAAAATCCTAATGGGTACTTCACTTGAGCATATATGAAAAAGGCATATACATACCACAAATGGTAAAGGAGAAAGAAAAATTTGCTAAACCCCTTTAATATGGTTAATTGCTTTGCCTCAATCATTCGCCCAAACAACATACCTCTTATTCATATCAAAACCACAAATGGCAACATAGCATTGCCCATATGTAATTTCTATTCCGAAAGTACAAATTTCTTTAATAGCTCTACCTTCTTTTTTTTCCTTTTTTTTTGTGGCTAATATGTCTTTACAAAAATCATATAAAAATCTCCAAATTAGAGTTTAAAATTATAATTAAAATTTTAAAACAAATCTAGGCACAATTGCACAAAAACTCCACGCAACTAAGTCACACTCAGGAATATTGGTCCATTTTTCCTTTGTATAAATAGGAGGGTCCCAATGGGATGAGGGGGCTAACAACTATCTCTCCAAAACATTTATTGTAGGAACATAAACGTTTTCCATTGTAGACATGTCACGCTTAAAGAACATGGCTTGCAAACTAATAAAACTAGAGTTTTTAGTACCTATAGCAATTTCACAACAACAAGAACAAACCCCAGTGTATACAGTGTCAAATTCCATTGTCTTCTGTTACATCAAATGAGTCTTTAATTTTTCATGCAAAGCATTAAATAGTGAAGCTTCTGGGCCATAATCTCAACTACAACTCTCAATCATGTTGGACTTGGATGACACCTTTCCACAACGTATCATTATGAGAGGCAAAAAAAAATTGGAGTGTACACAACATTTACTCATGTCCATTTTTTTTTAATCTAATAGATTTAATTTTTCGTGTTCGTTTAATTGAATTGTATTGTGTTTATACTTTTTTTTTTAACTATAATTGATGATTCACAAAATATGTAAACAACTTATTGAGTATTGCAAAAGATACAAATATGAACATTAAAATGAGTAGGAATATGAAGGGAGATTTCTATTCATTTTCGTGAAGAAAAAATGTACTTACAGAAAATTACAAACTTTATTAGGTAAAGAACAATCAAGTTATAGATAGCAGAATCAATAAACCAAAAAATTTTGGACCCTAAGAGGAGCCATTACTAATTTGAAACAACCCAAAATACTCAAGGAGTAAAAAAAAACCATCCACTCCACACTATCATCACAACTGCTTTTGGTCAAGGAAAACACTTATCTCTTCTTTCTTTCTTTTTTTTTTCTTTTTTTTTTTCTTTTTTTTTTTAGAAATAATTATAATATACTATTAACCCCGCAACTTGAACCTTTCTCTCTTAGACCCCAAGCACTTTGTGCCTGGGGAGGTGCCAATTCTGCTACATGGCTCTCGACATATATATATATATATATATATTATCATTTAATAAATATAGGACTTCCTTTAAAAAAAATTAATATGTATATCATAATTAAGGAAAATCCTAATGGGTACTTCACTTGAGCATATATGAAAAAGGCATATACATACCACAAATTGTAAAGGAGAAAGAAAATTTTGCTAAACCCCTTTAATATGGTTAATTGCTTTGGCTCAATCATTCGTCCAAACAACATACCTCTTATTCATACCAAAACCACAAATGACAACACAGCATTGCCCAGATGTAATTTCTAATCCGAAAGTACAAATTTCTTTAATAGCTCTACCTTCTTTTTTTTCCTTTTTTTTGTGGCCAATATGTCTTTACTAAAATCATACAAAAATCTCCAAATTAGAGTTTAAAATTATAATTAAATTTTTAAAACAAATCTAGGCACAATTGCACAAAAATTCCACGCAACTAAGTCACACTCAGGAATATTGGTCCATTTTTCCTTTGTATAAATAGGAGGGTCCCAATGGGATGAGGGGGCTAACAACTATCTATCCAAAACATTTATTGTAGGAGCATAAAAGTTTTCCATTGTAGACATGTCACGCTTAAAGAACATGGCTTGCAAACTAATAAATCTAGAGTTTTTAGTACCTATAGCAATTTCACAACATCAAGAACAAACCCTAGTGTATACAGTGTCAAATTCTATTGTCTCCGGTTACATCAAATGAGTCTTTAATTTTTCTTGCAAAGCATTGAATAGTAAAGCTTTTGGACCATAGTCTCAACTACAACTCTCAATCATGTTGGACTTGGACGACACCTTTCCACAACATATCATTATTGGATGCAAAAAAAATTTGGAGTGTACACAACGTTTTCTCATGTCCATCTTTTTTAAATCTAATAGATTTTATTTTTCATGTTAGTTTAATTGAATAGTATTGTGTTTATAATTTTTTTAACTACAATTGATAATTCTCAAAATGAATAAACAACTTATTGAATATTGCAAAAGATACAAATATGAACATTAAAATGAGCATGAACATGAAGGGAGATTTCTATTCATTTTCTTGAAGAAAAAATGTACTTACAGCATACCATTAATGGTAAAGGAGAAAGAAAAAGTTGCTAAACTTCTTTAATATGGTCAATTGCTTTGCCTCAATCAGTCACCCAAATAACAAACCGCTTATTCATACCACAACCACAAATGACAACGCAGCATTGCCCATATGTAATTTCTAATATGATAGTACAAATTTCTTTAATAGCACTACCTGCATTTTTTTTTTTTTTTTGGGTGGCTAATATATCTACTAAAATCATATAAAAATATCCAAATTAGAGTATAAAATTATAATTAAAATTTTAAAACAAATCTAGACGCAATTGCCCAAAAATTCCATGTAACTAAGTCACACTCAGGAATATTGGACCATTTTTCCATTGTATAAATAGGAGGGTCCCAAAGGGATGAAAGGGCTAACAATTTTCTCTCAAAAACATTTATTGTTGGAACATAAAAGTTTTCCATTGTAGACTTGTCAAACTTAAAGAACATGACTTGCAAACTAATAAGACTAGAGTTTTTAGTTCCTATAGCAATTTCACAACATCAACAACAATCCCCAGTGTATACAGTGTCAAATTCCATTGTCTTTAATTTTTCATGCAAAGCATTAAATAGTGAAGTTTCTGGGCCATAATCTCAACTACAACTCTCAATCATGTTGGACTTGGATGACACCTTTCCACAACGTATCATTATGAGATGCAAAAAAAAATTGGAGTGTACACAACGTATACTCATGTCCATTTTTTTTAATCTAATAGATTTTATTTTTGATGTTCGTTTAATTGAATTGTATTGTGTTTATAATTTTTTTTTTAACTACAATTGATAATTCCCAAAATGAGTAAACAACTTATTGAATATTCCAAAAGATACAAATATGAACATTAAAATGAGCATGAACGTGAAGGGAGATTTCTATTCATTTCCTTGAAGAAAAAATGTACTTACAGCATACCATTAATGGTAAAGGAGAAAGAAAAAGTTGCTAAACCCCTTTAATATGGTCAATTGCTTTGCCTCAATCAGTCGCCCAAACAATGAACCGCTTATTCATACCACAACCACAAATGACAACGCAGCATTGCCCATATGTAATTTCTAATTTGGAAGTACAAATTTCGTTAATAGCACTACCTGCTTTTTTTTTTTTTTTTTTTTTTTGTGGCTAATATGTCTACTAAAATCATATAAAAATCTCCAAATTAGAGTTTAAAATAATAATTAAATTTTTAAAACAAATTTGGGCACAATTGCACAAAATTTCCATGTAACTAAGTCGCACTCAAGAATATTGGACCCTTTTTCCTTTTTATAAATAGGAGGGTCCCAATAGGATGAGGGGGCTCACAATTTTCTCTCAAAAACATTTATTATAGGAACCTAAAAGTTTTCCATTTTAGACTTGTCACGCTTAAAGAACATGACTGGCAAACTAATAAATATAGAGTTTTTAGTACCTATAGCAATTTCACAACATCAAGAACAAACCCCAATGTAGACAGTGTCAAATTCCATTGTTTCCTGTTACATCAAATGAGTCTTGAATTTTTCTTGCAAAGCATTGAATAGTATAGCTTCTCGGCCATTGTCTCAACTACAACTCTCAATCATGTTGGACTTGGCTGACACCTTTCTGCAACGTATCATTATGAGATGCAAAAAAAGTTTGGTGTGTACACAATGTTTAGTGTGTATGGGAAGAAATTTCATCTTATTTCAATTGGTTAGGTCAGTAAGGGGCCTATTCCAATTTAATGATCCTTGAATTTTGTAAACAGGTATTAATCAATGAAATTTCCACCTAAAATAAGTCAGACTTTTGGCAGGAGAAAAATTGATGTCTACACAAATCAATTATATAGGAATCAAAAGAAAAATTGTTAAAAATAATGAATTTTTAATCTGTGCTTAAATTCTTTTGTACGTATGATAAAGTCCTATCACAAAGTTTTTTGAGACTCATGCTTGTTAGTGATTAGGGAAAAAGCAACCACGTATAGAGTTTCCGTATGGTGCATTTGGAGAGATTCAATTTCATCAAATGTATTTATAAAATCACAAACCTGCTTATCCAAAAAAAAAAACCCAAACCCAAACCAAAACCCAAAAACCCAAACGCCATATTTCCCAATCGAAAGTTCGGACTCATTCTGACTTCCATCTCTTCACTGTAACTCCATATACACATTGATCAAAATAGCGTGTTCCAAACCAACAAGCATACAAAAAAAAGAAAATCCAAAAGGAAGTGGAAAAAAAATTGAAACCTTAAAAACTCTGTTCGTTCTCTACAACAGTGAAAACTAAAAAACTTTATTCATCCTCTACAACAACAGGTGATTCAGAAGCTATCCTTTTCCTTCTCTACAATGACAAATAATTCAGAAGGTAGGCATGTTTTTTTTCCCCCTTTTTTGTTTTCTATTCAATTACCATTTCTAGGATTTTGAAAAATATATGGGTTTAGTAGAAGGTAGGCATGGTTTTTTTTTTTTTTTCCACTTTTATATATCATATACTATATATAATACTAGAAGTCTTTTCCTGCAATTAAGGCCATGCTAACACATAGGATAACTGCCAGTCTAAAAATCTGCCACATATAAGTTAAAAAAGCAAAATGTTATACTATTTCGGCAGCGCCAAAACACTATTTAGCTCAAAACAAAACCCAATTTTCTTATTGTGTCTAATAGATTTAATTTTTCATGTTAGTTTAATTGAATTGTATTGTGATTATACTTTTTTTTAACTACAATTGATAATTCACAAAATGAGTAAACAACTTATTGAGTATTGCAAAAGATACAAATATGAACATTAAAATCAGAATGAACATGAAGGGAGAGTTCTATTCATTTTCTTGAAAAAAAAAATGTAGTTACTTTACTTGTATCTGGGTAGATCTAGGATGTGTTTAATGCTTCAAGAAACAAGGTTTCCAATTCAAGTGTTAAAGCCATGCAAGTCTATCCAAGAATCAAGTGAGAAAGTGTAGGATTTTAAAACTCGATAGTTAGCATCTATCGAGATTTGAAAGCTGCTGAAACCCGTGACTCGACAACTAGCTCGATAGATGGCTATCTATCGAGGTTTATGAAATTCAGATTTTCTGTTCTGTTTTCATCCAATCCGTGGATATATGTTTGGGCTTTCTTTTCTCACAACCCTAAACATATATAAGGATTATTTTGTGGGCCGTAATAGGTTACACACAAGTTGCACAAGTCTTGTTCATGCAAATTGTGAGCGGAAATCTAGTTTGCCATAGTTCTTCTTTCTTTTGAAGAAGCTCTGTGTTTGTACACCATAGGGTTTTGTGACCAAGCAACTTCATGATCTTCATCGTGTGATGAACTGAAAAACTTTACAGCCAACATTCTTCTCAAGTTGGTGATCTAGACATGTATTGGGATCTGCGTAATTGGTTAGTCACGTATAGGGAGCCGTGCATTGAAAAAAAGAGATTGTCACGACAGAACAAGTCCAATTGAGTATTGGAGTAAGGGTTCAACTGTAGGTTAGTATAAGGTACTGTGATTTCTTTACTTGTAACCGCTTATTTTGATAATAGTGGATTCTCGAGAGTGGTGACCTTAAAATCACCCAGTGGGGTTTTTGCCGTATAGGTTTTCCCCATTCGTAAACAAATCACCGTGTCAATTTATTTTCTGCTGCATACTTAGTTTAATTGGTGATTTGTTTGTACTGCCACATACATTGCATGTTAATTTGATTAATTAATAAACTTGGCTAATTAATTAATTAATTTATCATAAGGCGTCAATACGTTTTTGGCCTATCAAGATAGAATCATGAAATCTTTGCAATCAGTAACTTACTAAAAAAGCCCTAATGTTTTTGGTAATTCCATTTTTTTTTAGGGATTCCTTGGACCTGTATATAATGTAGGGAGATTTCATATCTATGTGTGGTCGGTAGGGTAGGGTGTTCAAAGATTAGAAAACAACTCGTTAGAAAAGCAAACAAGGAAAAGAATGGGACAAATGCACTGAATTTAACTTGAGCTAATAAAGTTGAAATGATGTTATTTTTATTTAAGGAAAATTAAATTCAACCATACAACTTATTGGTCAATGTAACCGCATGTTTGAATTTAATATACTGCATCCAACAACATCTAAAGTTTGTGCTTTTCATTAAATAAAATGTTTGTGGGGGTGTAAAAAGGGGTAGATTTTGGGTATTAAAATGAATTGTGAATTAAGAACACTTGTGTATTACAATTTTTTTTTTTAAATTGAGAAACATGTCCTTTTGCAAATTGAAATGAATATTAGTGTAACCGGGAAGAATCTGGTTTCTATGTACGTGTATGTTGCTTTGTCGTACAATCATATATAATTCCATATATATATATACACACACTAAATAATAATATATTAAAACGGCTAGCTAGCTAGCACTCTTTTGATTTAACGATGCTCTTATATATTAAAATAAAAATTGGAAGATCATTGATGTGTTCATACGATTCGATAAATTTGTTAATATAAACATATGATCGAAACAAAAAAGAAAATGTTATTATAGTAGCGGTGGGAGCATCTGTGTTGTTTAGCAAAGCAACCACTAAAAAAAAAAGGGGTTATCCCAACATTTTCAAAACCACTGGGATTGCCCAAGAAAGCGCTGGGATATGGTCAAAATTCCTATCCAGGCATTTTTTTTTCCCGACACTTCAAACCGCCACATAGTGAAAGTCGGTATAGGGTCGCCGAACCTGTACCAGCGCTTTTCAAAAGCGCCAGGAAATGCATATGCCCTATACCAGCGCTTTTGAAACCGCTGGTATAGACCTTTTAAATTACATTCATCCAAGATCTATACTAGCGCTTTTGAAAGCACTGGAATAGGTACTGCCTATGCTAGCGCTTTCAAAAGCATTGGTATAGGTCTGGAATGAATATAATTTAAAAGGCCTATACCAACGCTTTTGAAAGCACTAGCATAGGCAGCTCCTATTCCAATGTTCCCAAAAGCACTGGTATAGGTCTTGAATGAATATAATTTAAAAGACCTATACCAGTGCTTTTGAAAGTGCTGGCATAGGCATCACCTATTCCAGCGTTCTCAAAAGCACTAGTATATGTCTTGAACAAATAAATTTAAATGGCCTATACCAGCACTTTTGGAAGTGCTGGCATAGGTTATACCTATTCCAGCGTTCTCAAAAGCGTTGGTATAGGTCTTGAATGAATATAATTTAAAAGGCCTATGCCAGCGCTTTCAAAAGCACTGGTATAGGTCTTTTTTTCTTTTTCTTTTTAAATTATAACTTTTTTAGCACCTATAATATACCTAAAATACATATTTTCCAATACCTATTTTATAGCAACTGTAATGAACCACAATTCATATTTTCAATAGCAAATACAATACCACATTAAACCAAGAAACTAAATATATTTAATTACACCATATCAATATTACATCCCAAATGTCTAGAATTTTATACACAAAATAATACATTCTAAACAACTATGTACAATGTCCTACACAAAAGAATACATTCTAACTATATAGAATGTCCTGCACAAAAGAATACATTCTAATTGTCTAGAATGTTATAATAAAGTTTCCAACTATAATGTGTGTGTATATATATATATATCAAAGTTTGAAACTTTATTATAAATATCAAAATGTCATAGTAACTACTCCAAAATAGGTGCCTAAAGTACCGCCTACTACGTATCATCAAATGATAAGTGCTGAGCACCGTGAGACTGGATATCCATTGCAGAATCACCATCACCATCACCATCCTCATCCTCATCCTCATCCTACGAATTAAGAAACACACAATGGATTAGTGTATTAAACAACAGAGTTAGTAGCTGAATGACACAATATCACTAGTATTACTACCAAGTGCCACATTAGCAATTAAAACACACTCAAAATGACTGATTTTAATTAAGCATATCAATTGGGTATTAGTCTCAATAAATTTCTCAAAAAGTGATTGGTGAGCAATTTATGCAAAAGATTCAATAAGTGATTACTTACAAATAAGTACGAAACAACCATCAATAGAAAGAAAAGGAAAATGTTTTCCAAGCTCCCAGTCACAAAACCACAAAAAAGTTAATAACTAAAATAAGTTAAAATGAGGATTTAATAAACAACATAAAAAAATATTTACAAAAAAATACTTATGGGGTGACTTTAAATTCAAGATAACTTCAAAAAACCCATAAATTTACCATATTGTATTAATAAGCCCGAGTCTAAACTCTAGACAAGCTTAATTTCATTTTTGGAATGAATGAGTTTACCTCACTTTGCTGCTTGCAATAATTCAGGGACAAATAATTTTGTTTTTCCTCTATTTGAGGTGGTTGTAATAATCAAGCGTTGTAAGACCGCCAGAATGATTAGTTGATTACTTGGATGTTAAACCTTTTTTATTTTATTTTTTTTTATTTTATACTTATAAACATGGGTGTATAAGACTCTTTGAGGTAGTCTTTTAATACCATACTTACATCAGGGTAATTACAAGAAAGTTTTGTTTTGGGATGATTTAAAGTGTCGGTTAAAAGACTTAAGTTCAGGACATTAGATCATATGAACCTAAAAATTACTAGATTAACTCAATGGGTAACTTAGCTGTTCCTATATGCTACACATAGATATTTTCTCTTTAAAAGTTCTTGTCAAATTCTAGGCCGCTACTTGGGCATATTGTCCTCTCTCTGATCACTCATTTACTTACAACCTTGGTATATTCCTACACCTCATTACAACACTTGATTCTCATCTTCAATCACACTACTAATCAATCCAGCAAGTCATAACACATCAAGCAAAATAGACCTAACCTGACATGACACCCTTCCACTAATAAATAAATAAACACTAATACAATCTAAATTAGACAGTAAAAGAAGTAATTATAAATGATAAACAAAAAGAATCTTTATTACTATTATTTTTTAGTAAAATAACTAAAAAGAATCTTTATTTGGATAGAGGAGGTGACCAACAATATTTAGCAAACAGAAAAAGTTTTCCAAAGACATGGCCACTCAATTAACCAATTTCACAGCAAAATTCATCAAATCAAAACTCACCAATCACCTACACACACAGACACACACAAAAAAAGCATCATATACTATCCAATAACCCATTAACTTCATAAATTATCCATAAACCATTTTCAAACAAAATTTCATTTGATTATTTTGCATCACAGAACTTCATGACAACTCACCAATCACCATACAAACATGAACAAAAATGCATATACTTTGTATTCAAACTTCTTACCATAGACATACTGGGAAACGATGGGCATAGTGAAGTCAACATCCTCCGCATTAACCTCATTGCTTCTACTTGAGTAGACAACTCGATAACCCATTGGTCAGTTTCAGTAGATGTTGGAGGTGGCGTACTATCATCTATTGACCTCACACGATTGCTAGAGGGGGTTAGGCCAAAGCCTACTCCTCTAACACAGCCACCTCTCTCTGCACCGATGACCCGTCCAAATGCATCGTTGGGCTGCCAAAGTATGCCAGCCTCAATGTCGTTTCCCTGCAACTGTGACCCCGTTGTCATAAGCTGTTTCATCTTTGCCTAATAATCACAAATAAACAAGACAACATATTAGCAACGAGGGCAATAATACACATGCCAACATGAATAATATGCTTTTATATATATAAAAGTTGAGTTGGAGTTACTATAAAAGAAAAAAAAAGTTGGGTTAGAGTTATACCATGCATACTTAGAACCCAAACCATATATATTCTATCAAATATCTAAGCATATCAGAAATTAAGAACCAACATGTGAAGATATATGTGTTGGTATGTATAAATATGATATGGATACAAAGTCAAATACTTTATAATGAAGAAAATGGAAAAACGAGTAAAAAGGAAACACAAAGTGTAGTGTAGGCATCATTAAATGTTCGTGTTTTTGTTCATGTATGAATATGCATTTCTTTTTCGAATGAACTATGGGTGAAATGAATATATATGATATGTGTTCTTTTCTGTCTTTCTTTTTATTATTATTTAAAATATAAACCTAATCCTAATGGTTTTTCTTTCTCCTTCCTTCTCCATCATCACGATGCTGAATGGTGATGATGCCTAATAATGCCTTTGCAATTTGCATACACTCCCCTTCTTTCGTTGTTGGTAATTGGTAACCTTCGGTTAGAGGATTTTTTCGCCATTTAGCATTATTTTAGCAACAATTTTGTTAGTCAGCATATTTTTGAAACATTTTAGCAAATTAGCATCTTGAGTTTCTTAGACTTGATTTCAATGAATGAACTCAAGTCTCACACACTCGATTTTGATGCTCTAGAAGGTTGATGTGGAAATTTTTATATACGTAGAACTCAAGTCTCAAAGACTCGAGTCTTGTTTTTAATTTTACATTTTTGAGAAACGAAGAAGAGGAAAAAAGGAGGAGGAGAGGAAGAAGAAGAAGAAAGAAGAAAGAAGAAGAAAAGGATACCCATACCCACGGCAAAACCAAACCCACCCCATGAAGTCACTTGCAAAAGCCAAACTCACCCCACCTATTCTCATCTCAGTGACGAATCGGTGATGGATCTCCCGATTGGGAAGGTGGCTATTCTTCTTGGTGCAGGTTTGTCTCTGCTTTCTCTCTTTTTCTCCGATTCTCCATTTTTTTTAAAAAAAAAGTTCTAAGAGCCACTCCGGTGTCAATGTTGGGATATGATTTTTGGGTTGGAGAAGAAGAATGAAGAAGGAAGTGGAGAGTGGGTTTTGTTCTTGGGTTTTTCAATGCAAGAACTCGAGTTCCACGTGGATTTTAAATCTACCTCAGTTCTGCAAGCACATGGAACTCGAGTTTTCAAGACTTGAGTCGTTACAATGAACTTGAGTCTAAAAATCTCAAAATGTTAGTTCCCTAAATAGTTTGGAAACACTACCAACTAACAAAATTTTAGCAAAATGATGTTATTTTGCCCAAAAAAAAAATCCTAGGTTAGAAGTAGTCCCCCAAAAAGAAAAAAAAAAAAAGAAAAAAAAAAGAAAGAAGTAGTCTTTTGAGAGTTTGGTGAGATTCATGGTTATTAGGAGCGGGGTGGGTGTGGGACCCAACAGTTGGTATCTACATACTGCCTATATAAACGTAACTTGTGTTGTTGTGTTGGGTCAACCTAGTTTTTCATTTGTTTGGAGTTGATGTTTGCACTGATTAGCGGTCGGTCTCGGTCAGCATATTTTAATCTTTAGGCTTTAAAGGGTCAAACCCCATAAATCTTCACATTTAATTTTCTTTTTGGCCCATAAGGTTTTTCTAAAATGGCAGTGGCAGCTTGATAATCCCACCAGCTGCTTTCCAGCTCCTCCATCCCACTCTTCTTATTATGATTCTATATTTCCATTTTCTTGTTTCAAAGACAAGAATTATTTGTAGGAGAGAAAAGAGTGAGAGTACTGCACTATATATATCATCAATATCATCATTTTTGGTTAATTAGATTTTAGGTAGAGAGAGAGACAGAGAAAGATGGCAGCTGAAGAAGGCCCAATTTTGGAGTACACCCCAACGTGGGTTGTTGCTGTTGTGTGCTTTGTTATCATCGCCATCTCTCTCGCCGCTGAACGTCTCCTTCACTACACTGGCAAGGCATGTCTAGTATTTGTGCATGTCAATCTCTTTTCTGCATCCATCATTTCAATTTCCTCATTAGTCTTAGACTACTTTGGTAAACTAATCATCATTAATTATTCATAATCAGGGACGTAGCTAGCTTTGGACCGAGCGGGCAACGGCCCCCTAAATTTTTTTAAAAAAATATTATTATATACATATGTATATTAATTTTAGTAATTTTGTTCTATAAAATTACAATTTTTTCCTTTAAACAATATCATTATTCTTTTAAGAGTAATGTTATACTCACAAAAAATTTTACAACATTTTTACAAATTGTTTTGATAGCAAATTCTTATTGGTTCACACATAAATCCACTGCTTACATTATTTTTTTACTTACAAGTAACCACTTATTACATCAATAATTTATAAAAAAAAGTTTATAGCGTTAGTATTTTCCTCATTTTAGTGACTATAAAAGAATTTATAAATCTAAAATTTAAAACAAAATATACGAGCCCAAAAGAAATAATTCAACAACAAAAATTACCAATAGTAAAACTTAAAAAAAAAAAATTAAACTCAACTAACCAATTTTATTTAAAATGAACAACCCTCTCATTTAAAAATTATAAACAAAAATAATTTTGTTTTTACCGACAAAAAAAAAAAAAAAAAAAATCTCAACAGCTAAGTAATAAGCAAAAACAAAGATTGAAATCGTTGTACACAGCCAACACTAAACCGGCTCCTTAACTCAAAACTCTGGCTCCATCCCTAATAGGGATGTGCAGCCAACCCACCAACCTACCAAAACCGACTCGACCAAATCCAACCCGCCAGGTTGGGTCGATTTTTAGAGTTTGGTGGGTTAGGTTGGGTTACAAAATTTTTTTTGATAACGGGTTGGGTTGGGTTTGGGTCATAAAATTCCAAACTCGCCCAACCTAACCCGACCCATCCATATATTTAAAATATATATTATATAATTAATAAAAATTTTAAAATAACTAGCTCTTTCTATCTTATGTAAAAACTAATTAGTTCACAAAAACTTTAGTAAATTACTATTGCTGTTTAGTCATTAGTGTTGTTTGCCTTTAAGAAATCACATTAATACTAATCTTTAAATTTTTTTAATATATTTATATTTTTTTATTCAATTTTTTAATAATAATAATAATAAATTTATTTAATCCATGGGTTCAATTAGACTCAACCCAACCCAACCCATGTGAGTTGGGTTGAGCTTATGTGATGTTGGGTTGAATTTTATTTTATCCATTATGATAAGTTAGGTCAAAAAATCCTTTTAATCTGGTCCAACTGACCATGCACACCCCTTTCCTTATTCATATAACGGAGTTCAAATTTTTTGTCTCATTTTGTCTGTTTCACTCTATACTCTACCAATAAACACATATGACGTGCCACTTATTTAATTAAATTTGACTTTTTCTTATTTTAATTATCTAAAATAAAATAACTCCTCACACCGCCATCACCACCCACCATCAACCTTCGCCGGCACCGTCCTCCAGCCTCCGCCGGCCTACTGCCGGCCTCCGACGTCGTCAGCATCGCCGGCCACGGCCAACCCTATCCCCACTGTTCCTTTCAAACCCATCAACTAGGTGAAACCCATGTTTCAAAGTTCAAACCCAGGCCAATATCATCACCTTCAACCCAACACCACCACCATCGGTACCAGTCGACGGCGCCACCAACATCTCAGGTCACTGCCAAACATCATCTCCGGTCCGCACCAACCGCTATAGCTGAAACCCATGTTTCCAACCCATGTTTCATCACCATAGCTAAAACCCACGTTTCAAACCCATTCCTCATTCTCATTTTTTTTTCTTCCTTGTCTCCTGGACTACTTTTCTGTTTTTGCTCTTTAATTTTCATTTTCATTCTCTTTTATTTCCCGATTTTTATACTATTACCGAACCCATTTTGTGTTAGTTCTCTTTGATTTATTTTGTTGTCTTTGGTTGATTCATGATTTAGTTTCTCTTTGGAGTTTGGTTATTAGGATTTGATGATATTGGCTTGGGTTTGAAACATGGGTTTCTGGTTGGTCGGTTTGAAAGCAACAGTGGGGATGGGTTTGGATTTAATTTAATAGGTGGGTTGGCCGTGGCTGGCGATGCTGACGACGTCGGAGGCCGGCAGTAGCGGACGGCGGCCGGAGGACGGTGCCGGCGAAGGTTGATGGTGGGTGGTGATGGCCGGTGTGAGGTGTTATTTTATTTTAGATAATTAAAATAAGAAAAAGTCAAATTTAATTAAATAGATGGATATAGGCGGAGTATAGTGTGGAACAGACAAAATGTGAAAGAAGATTTGACTCTCTCTCTCTCCTTTGCAGTATCTCAAGAAAAAGAACCAGAAGCCTCTCTTTCATGCCTTAGAGAAGATCAAAGAAGGTCACCAGTACTCTCAACTCTCTTTCTCTCGCTATTACATTTATATATACATACATATAGAGTTCGATATATTCTGGGTATGCCTGATCATATCGTTTTATGGTGTGAATGAATGCAGAGTTGATGTTGTTGGGCTTCATATCACTGCTACTCTCAGTGTTCCAATCAGAGATTGAAAAACTTTGCATATCCGAGAACTTAGCCAACCAGTGGTTGCCTTGTAAATTAACAGATGCATCTTCTTCTTCTTCTACTACTACCCATTTCCAAACCTTGTTCACTTCTTTTATTCCCCGTCGCCTCCTCGCCAAGGCAACAATTACTCCCGAAGAATATTGTGCTAAGATGGGGGTACTTAAAAACTTTTTCTCTTTCTAAATTTTGGAACTTAACCGCAATCAGTGCTTGTATCCATATTACTATTTTGGTTATTGGTGATTGATTAATGGGGTTTTCTAGTTTTGTTGTTTATTTTAATCAAAGTAGATACGAATATATCACAAAGGAATCAATTTTTAGTGGAGTTAGTTGACTTTATCAATGCACCAAAACAATTTTTGTATTTTGGTTTGTAGTTTGTAGTGTATTGAGTACTGTTTATTGGGGGGAAAGGACCCATATGATTTTTTTTTTTTTTTTTTTTAAAGCAAACTACAGATAAATTTTTTAATCATGACTTGACTTGGAATAATATTTAGTTTTTGAAGTTTTATAAAAACAAATATATTATTGATTGGTGGAATCTTCCAGTCAGTCTTCTCAAAGCAAATGCATTGGTTGCAAATGCATATGCTCTTCTTATCTACATACTAGTTAGATCAACGGGCAGGGTGGATTGTTTGAAATGTCACATATTTGGAATCCGACATTAGTTACTGTTCCTTATTGTTAGCAGTTTCTTTTCTGTTCTGTTCTTTTCTTCTCCTCCTTTTTCCTTCTTTTGAATTGTCTTTGTGTATTATAGACTCTTGTTCAATCTTCTGCAATAGCTAAATCTTACTGGTAGGAGGCCTGTATTACAAAATTGTCAGCTAATGTTAAATTGTTAATACAAACAAAATATTTTTACTCTTCACTGTTTGAAATTGAATGGATCAACATCTTCTAGTGTGGACAGAATTATGTAATTTTTTTTTTCCCAGTTGAGACCTTTGTGGGTTATAAATTATTAGCATGCATAACTGAACTCAGCATCATATAAAGTTATTAAGGTCTTCAAAGAATGCTCTAGGAATGTAATCAAAATCTAATTTGTTAACTAAGGTTGCACATGCGTTTATGAATTGAAATATCTTATTAGTTTTTTGCTTTCTTTACATCATTTTTTCAGGGAAAGGTCCCACTGTTATCTTTTACTGCACTGCATCATCTTCACATATTTATCTTTGTGTTAGCTGTTGCGCATGTGAATTTCTGTGCTCTAACCATTCTTTTCGGAGGAGCAAAGGTTAGTTGTCCCTATTCTTATAATTATCTGTCTATTTTTCTCTTTTTTTAATTATAACCAAGAATTTTTATTCATTAATCTTGGAGTCAATTTTTCTATAATATGTTTTAATGGTGTAGATACGTCAATGGAAACATTGGGAGGAAAACGATCCAGAAGAAGGTAATGCTCAATTTCTCATTAAAAGTTTAAGTCTACTTGCTTTCGTGTGTTATGTTTCCTTCTGCTGAATCCCGGATCATAAAATAAATTTTTTCCTTACCTCAATTCTTTTGGACTGAATGTTATAGAATTGAGTCACTCAGAACTTTTCACTATGGCCTGAAATTTCATCATTCACCCCGAAGTGTGTGCATTTTCTTTAGTATCCAACAACTACTTGCCGTTGTTTACATCTTTTCTCATGAAAATACTGTATTTGCAGTTCTGAAAACATACATTACACAAGTCCAAGATCACACTTTTATCAGGAAATGCTTTCTGGGTATTGGCAAAGATTCAACTTTGTTAGGATGGGTGGTAAGTTATAGAACCCTTTATAATAAAGTCAATCTGCCTGTTTGACAAGTAATACCAACTATGATTACAACCGCTAATAATTTGATTCATCAACGTTATTAAAAGGATAATATAATGATCATACTTATCAATAGTTTTTCATGATAGAGAGCATTCATTTCACCATGGTTTCTTGGTCTCACTTCTTCAGAATATAAATTTCATTGATGAAATTTGTGAAAAATTACAAAGTGACTATACTGACCATTTCCATTTTAAATTCGTTTGATTAAAAGTTGGCTTACTAAGATTCATAACTTAATAGTTTCCAACTGTATCCCAGGTTGTTTTATAAATATCAGGAAAAAGAGAAACCACTATCTTTTACCTCTTCTTCTATGCCAGACTACACGTAATTTTTTTTTTTTTTAAACCCATGTACTACTCAAATGTTAACAAGCCTGAAATGCATACGGAAAGGTCAGTTTCAAGACAAAAAATAAAAATAAATAATAAAAAAAAGAAAAAAGAAAAAGAGATTAACAAAAAATGATTTCACTCTAAAAATTTAAATGTTGTAGATCACCTTTCCTGTGCATTTTATGTATAATAATCAAGAATGAAATATTTCAGTTATGGCATTAGAATATCACTTCTACAGCCATAATATATATAAAAGACAGAAATCATTCTGGGATGCTTGCCTGACTTGTAATGGACATCAGAATTGGGCAGTTACAACAAAATACACTAATTTTTCTTCTCAACTATTACAAACAAATGATTTTTTTTTTTTTTTAATGACATCATCATTTTCAGCAATCATTTTTCAAGCAATTTTATGGGTCTTTGACCAAAACAGATTATCTGACAATGCGACGGGGCTTCCTTATGGTAAGTTATATAAAGTTCTACATGTATTCAATTTATTATTCTTTATTTTTTTTCAAAACCCCATTACTTTTTACATCACTAGATAATCTTTCTGATTTTTAGTATCTTTCTTTTCTATAGACTCATTGCAGAGGAAACCCACAGTTTAATTTCCACAATTACATGATTCGTGCCCTTGAAGCTGATTTCAGTAAAGTCGTTGGAATAAGGTTAGTCACAATAATTAAAGACATTCCAAGTGCACTCATTATCTTATTTGCTATATGTTGAGCTTTATTATTTCTAATGTGGAGTACATCTTATAAGGTTAAACCGATAAAAAAGTACTGACTAAGAAGGTTTGTGCTTATGCTCAACCTCTTTTGTTCGAAAAATGGTAGTACTTCTATTTTCCGTGTATTTTATTACAATATACTAGCTCTCCGTGCACTAAGTACTTTCTAATCTGATTCCTCTTAGTTGATAGATCCTACTAAATTTTAACTTCATCAATTGCAGTTGGTATCTTTGGTTATTTGTGGTCATTTTCTTGTTGCTGAATGTGGCTGGTAAGCTCTCTCTCTCTCTCTCCCTCTCACAATGTGAGACTCACATTAACAAAGTGTAACAGGTTTTTCGCACATAATTGAATGTATGGCCCTAAGACCATCCTTAGCAACCCAGTTTTTCTATTCTGACTCACTCGCATTTATAATATGGTCCTAACCCAGGTTCTGAAAACAGTGTAGAAATTTTCGTTGTAGAGGTTTCAAGTTCTTGTCCATTTGACTCACATTTCTAAATCTAATTACTGTTGAGTTGAACGTCATGTTCTTTGAATTATTCATCAAAATTTCTGAGTTCCAATGACCATAATGCCATAGTCCTTGTCTCTGTTCTAGGCTCAGCCACATGAAGATCATTATCTCCAATCCATCATGTATTCTGACTTTTCTTGCAGGTTGGCATGCGTACTTCTGGATTGCATTCATACCCTTCATTGTAAGTTCTACGTCATAGTTTACCTGTTAAATTGCTTATATATTTATGCAATTTTATTAGTTACAGTTTTGTGAAGATTATACCTTGTAAGAACATTTTGATTGCCAACCTTTGTTTTTCGTTTGCACCGGAAGAGCAAAGTTTGTTTGTGCACTAGTTCACCCTAGAATTTAAATCTTGATGCCCACTAGCTCACATGACAGATTGTGCTTATGTGTTTTTTTTTTAAATAATGTTGGATTAAAAGGAACTAGCTAGTCTTACATTAACTGCATTTTCTGAGTTAAATTCCTTTTGATATAGAAGGTGGCTTTTGTATGTAAAAATATATATATTTGGTTTTTAACTTAATAAAGCGGTGTCATTGACAGTTGGTATCTATTTCTTCCTTTGAACACTTCTAACCTATCACAAGGAGCTTGTAATATTTTAAAGCTGAATGTTACAGTTTTACACCTAGTGTAGATCATCAATTCATAGAAACCATCATATGTCCCCTCAAAAGCTTGACATGCTTATATAGGACCAAATCATAAACAACTCTTGTAGCAGCAATTATGCATTACTACAATTCACCCAAGCTTAGGCTCTATAAAAAGAGTCTTACAATCTTACAGGCACTTCCAGAAATTCAAGGAGCTCTCAGTGGTACGAGATAATTTTTGGGCAAGAATTTGGTATATACATGCTCATTCTCCCTAAAAAGGAACCTGTGAAAGATAATAATTATATTAAACTGTATTTTTGCAAGCATGTCACTAGTTTCTATCATATTCAACTGGGTAAAACATACAGATCATAATCTCCACCTTATCTAATCATCCAAGTCAACTAAGATTATTTTTAAATAAAATTCTATATGATAAAAAGCAAGAAAATTCCTAAAATTGACGTCATTGATGTTAAGGTGATCCTTCATTCAGTTGACTTCAAACTGTAGCAATACACAAGCAAAAGCTCTGTTTTCATTATAGTTGACTGTTTGGGACAAATGGAACATGTGCCAAAAGATGTCAAGAAGGATGTTATTCCTGGTTTCATTAAATAGTACTTGTATACTAGTATTTAAAATTTAAATCTGTTAGAGATATTGGTTAGGGATTTTGTTATGTCTATATGAATTAAATTTCACAATTATGTTGTCAAGATTAAATTCTGTACCCTTCAATTTTAATCCATTTCATCAAGTCCTAACACATGTTTGTGTGTGTGTGTGTCAAAAATATAAGGAAGATTGCATGCACTATTTAAATGGAATTGTTCAATTTTGAGTGTGTGCAATTTCTACACTAGAAGGAAGACTGGATATAGACTTTGTATACCACTTTATGATATGTCCCTCATCAGTCAACCATTCCACCTAGCAGCTACATGTTATCTATACAGTTGTAGTTGAATAGATGGATTTCAGGCTTTTCACCTTCTAAAGAAAAATGTGTTAGCTCATTTCTAGTGTCTTTTCCATACTTTTGTTTAACTTGCCATGTTCTTTTGTTGAAAATAACAATCAAATAAATGATTCATAATAATTGTGTGTCTGCTCAAATCATCAAACTACATGTTCATCTTGTAAATGTCCTGGATATGGTAAGGGCCGTAACATTGATATTGTTTTTTATATTTTACAGCTTCTACTTGCTGTGGGCACTAAGTTAGAGCATGTAATTATCCAGTTGGCCCATGAGGTTGCCGAGAAACATACAGCAATTGTAGGTGATTTGGTAGTTAAACCTTCAGATGATCACTTCTGGTTCCATAGGCCCCGAATTGTTCTCTTGCTGATTCATATCATCCTGTTTCAGAATTCATTTGAACTGGCATTTTTTTTTTGGATATGGGTAAACCAATTAAAATTCAATATTCATTACATACTAATGAGACAAAGATAAATTTGAAATGAAAACTATGGATTGAATTTCTATGATGCTTCAATATGTTACAGGTTCAATATGGATTTGACTCGTGCATAATGGGAAAAATCAACTATATCATCCCAAGACTTGTTATAGGGTAAAACAATGATAATAATTATTCTATTCTTGAAATCATGTGTTTCTATTGATGAACCAATCTGATGTTAAATGTCAACTTTTATTTATAGGGTATTCGTTCAGTTCGTCTGCAGTTATAGTACCCTACCACTTTATGCAATTGTCACACAGGTCAGTTGGATCATCACTGAGAATTCACCTTCTTTATGATCAATTAATTTATGTTGAGAGTTTAGGCTGATGAAGAATGCTGAATTCCTTATAATGTAGATGGGAAGTTCATTTAAAAAGGCTATATTTGAAGAACACAATCAAGAAGGGCTTGTTGGTTGGGCTCAAACGGCAAAAAAGAACAGGGGTTTGAGAAAGGCTGCTAATGGCTCAACTACTACTCAGGGTTCTACTACTCATGCATCCAGCCAAATGAGTCCAAAAGAAACTACTCCTTTGGCAATTCAGATGAGTGAAGTATCTGCAATGGAAGAAGGCAATGCAGGAGAGATTGCAGCTGCAACTCTCTACGGTGGACATAGATAAGGGCATCATAGTCTCACTCAAAACTCTTGTAGTTAGCCGGGTGTTTTTTACTTGTTGAAGTTAAGGTGAATTTAGAAATAGTTGTGTTTTGATATATGCTACATATTTATTAAAATTGTTCAAATGCATACTATATAGTTGGTTTATTGATTTTATTTCTTGTATAGTAATGATGATGATGTGTAAAATGATGATATAATTTTGATGTAAGCAGTTAAGTACTAAGTTCAATAGAATTGTTTGCTAGCAATCAGAACTAAATAACTTGATAATATATCATGCGGAATCATTTTCCAAAGAAAAGTCATTAGTAGTTATTTCATGTGAAAAATTTCTCTCTATATTATATTCTAATAGTCTATTTCATAATGGATTATTCAAAAAATGGCACTCAGCTAACAAAACAGACTAATAACAAACAAAACCAGATATCAAGTGCTTAAAATACAACACAACGGCCATTAAGTATTGGCTATAATATTATCTCTACATCACCGTTCTTTTACACAGGAATAGAATGTTTCAACTTTCAAGATCTAGACCGATAGCCAAATTCAAGTGCTTCGTTTACAAGAAATCCAATTATTCAAAAACAAAATTGAAAGTCATTTCAACCCAACAACATAGAAAAAATCACTAATTTTATAAATGTCTACAACTACAAATACAAGTGTAGACCTGTGGGCAGGGAGGAAGCAAGAGCTAAAGGTTTGGATTTTTTTTTTTGGGGGGGGGGGGGGGGGGGGGTGTGTCAATTTTACGATAAGAAATGCTAACAAATGCTCTTAGGTCATTCGTTAATAATTCATTTTAAAAAAAAAATTTATGGAAAAACAAAAAAAAACAAAAACAAAAAAAAAAATTTAATGATTTGATAGCTTTTTTCATTTCCTATAAAAGTGTTGTCAAAATTTTCCTAAATTGAATTCTTAACCAATACCCTAAGGGCACTTGTTAGCTTGGCTCATTTAAGATTTTATGAATGATCTATTTGTGTCAACGGTTGAGATTGGTATGTTTTTAATATGACCGCGTTTTCTGGTCTCATGTTCTGTCACAATTAGCTAGGAATTTTAAAGCCCAATTGACACTTTTGAATGCTATTAAGTATTTGACACTTTGGTTTGACAAATTCTAACCACTTTACAATCTCTTCTTGGATATCATTACCTGATTTTCATAACTCATAAGGACAATAAACATCACTGATAATATTACAAACTAACATTCCTCCACTGTGGTCATCAACAAATATCAAGATATTGAAAGAATAAAAAAAATAAAGCTGGGAGTGGGAGCAGCCTTTGTACAGAGCAGAGAGAGAATTTAGGCTAATTTTGGTATTTAGAATTTTTTTTTAAAAAAAAAAAAAAAAAAAAAAACTTGTATTTTTTATTCTTTTATCACTACAAATATATCATTATTTTAATGGTCATATCAGTATTTAGTGTGCCAAGTCCCAACAATGCACTCTGTCTGCCACGTATGCAATATTCGTTAGTGAGATGACAGTATAGACTAAAATAAGAATGATTTTTCGATTTTGGGACTTGCATCCAAGAAAAAAGAAAAGTGGAGACCAAAATGATATTAGCCCAAAATGTAGGGACCAAAAATGTATTTATGCCAATAATTTATTACTCAAACAATTGGTAAGCATTTTCAAATTCATTTCCATGTAGATTGTGTTTTGATATAAACTAAAAAAAAAAATTTCTTATAAAATAAATAAATAAACATTAACCCAAACCAAAATTCAACCAAAGCTATAAAAGGGAGAAGAAGACTTTGTGATGAAAAATTAAAAAAACTCATCAACCATAATTAGAGAGTTACAAGAAAGAACAAAATTCCACAGAGAGAGAGAGAGAGAGAGAGAGAGAGAGAGTAGTAAAAAAATTGTGTGGGAAAATATGGATTGGACAAAAGAAATGATATCAAATTTATACAAAATAAAATAGAGACAAGATTAGTTGAAATATAAGAAAGAGAAAAGAATGAAGGAAGTTTGATGATAAAGTAGAGAATAGTGTGGAGATAAAGATTCAAAGAGAGAGGGTAAAAGTTTGAGGAAGTGTAACTAGTAAGTGTGGACTAATAGGGAGAAGAACATTTTTTTTTTCTTTTTTGGTGTTTGATTAATATTTTTTTAAGGTGAACCATCTTCTTCTAAGTTTTATTGTAGTGTGCTATATTTGCCTAATATACAATTATACTTAAAAAATTTTAAATTTATTATTCAAACTTCTCATCTCTTAAAAAAATAATTAGATTATCATGATAATCAAAAATCATCACAAAATTAAAATGTTACCTTAACCAGCATTAAAATGAAACCAAAGGAATAAAAGGTCGACTTTGCAATAATTTATTACTCAAACAATTGGTAGGCATATTCAAATTCATAACTATGAAAAATGCGTTTTGATATAAACTCAAATTCCTATTTATAAGAAGAAGAAAAAAGTAAGTATTAACCCAAACCAAAATTCAACCAAAACTATAAGAGAGAGAGAGAAAGAGAGAGAGAGAGAGAGAGAGAGAGAAGACTTTGTGATGGCAAATTAAAAAACACAAACAAAAACACACATTTAAAAAAAAAATGTAATTACATTCCCCTCCCTTGAAATTTGGGAAAATGACACTCTCCACCCTAAAATTGAAGGGAATAAACACTTTTCCCCTTAACATCCCACTAACCAAACTTTGTTAAATTAATATTAAAAATAGTATTTGAAGAAAACACACACAATACTCTCTTATATAGAATAAAAACAATTAGCTCAACTGATAAAGTCTTTAATACAACTATCAAAGACTTTATCAAGGGTACAATCACAACCTATACTAAAAACTTATTGGTGTCTATCATCAGGAGTGTACGCTATAAGTTGAAACTCCATTTAAAAAATAAGAAATAAAAAAATATAAGAAAGAAGAAAGATAGAATAGAAAATAAACCGTTATTTTTTGGTAATGAAGGGTTTCTTGAATCCACAATGCAATAATTTTCTGAAATCCGCCAAAGAAAGAAAGAAATAGACAAAATCTAAATTTTATTCATATTAAAACAGAATTGCCTTTGCTACAATGTGTTTAAATAGTAAAAAACAAAACCTAGAGCAATTAGAAAGACTAGAGCAACAAAGAGAGCGTGTCAAACCCTAATTTGACTAAACAACATTAAAGGTAACTCTTATACTAAAAATCTAAAAATTACATGAAATTACCAAAAATAACAAATCTAATCCTAAAAATCTAAAAATTACATATCTGGTTTGGTCCGCTTAATTTCCATTTCTTGTTTTATCCGCTTATCTGATCCAATAAGAGTAAAAAATGATGAAAATAATGAGTAATCTCCATAACCCCTCACACATTGTCTTTTACAACTTTGATTCCACCACCATCAGGACACTTTAGCCTCCACCTTTTTGCATCCAATTTTTTCTTTTTTCAATATATCTAGGCATACACGTTTACAAAGGAACATGTCATTGTAATATAATTGTAGGGTCTCGTTTTTTAGCCCAATACCACACGGTGGGTGGGATCTTGGACCAGTGGGCCCAATACAATGAATTTGTAGAGAGTGGGCTAAAAGGCTAGGCCTTGTTGAACGGACAGTCGTTAGTCATGGTGTTCATGATGATCGCATAGAGGTGAACTGAACTTATCCAAGAAGACTTTCTTCTCGACACGGCCTGGGTGGCTCCGGTTCTTGGACCTGGTCCCAATCCCCTTTCTGGACTGCTTCTTCCTCCTTTTATATTAGCTTTTTCCCCTCCCTCGAACGTCCACGTGTAGGTTCAGATTTATAGGACTGATACTTGTCCCATCAGCCCATACCCAAAGTGGTTGGGGTGGTTATAAAAGTTAAAAAGCATGGCTCTGTCAGGTGCAGAGTACTTAATTGCAGTAATGGCAGCCTTTCCCTTGTTCTTTGTCGTTTTAGTACTTTTCCTGTTCGGCGAAATGACCCGGAATGTCATCACCAGGACCGAGTTGCTCCCTTTACCCTCGACTACATTTATGGCCGAGGAGGGTCCTTCCTATGGCCGAGGAGGATCCTTCCCATGGCCAAGGGGTGGGCCTTCCTTGGATCGGGCCCTGGGCCCAGCGCAGACATTGACATGGGCTTCTCGGTTTTATACTCCCCACAATAGCCCCTCAAAATCCTGTTGTCTGGCTTCTTGGACGGAGAGGAGGGTTTTGGTGACATCGGGCCAATGTCATGGCTTACCAAGTCTTGTCCTTCATCAATGTCGGACCCTCTTCGTTTACCTGGGGCACGTTCATGGTTGTGAGACATTCTTTTAGTTTACCCATGCCGCGTTCCTGCCATTTCGGTACACAAGGCGCGCCTTCATTAAGGTCTCTTTACGAGGCGACGCAAATCCAACGGCTGAAGACTGCTTTGGGAATTGAGTGGGACTTATCTCGTTTGTAGTTTTTCTTGGAGATTTGTACAGATTAAATGCCACCAAGCTTGCCCCCCATATAAGAAGCACGATGGGAGGTCATTCCCTGTATTTGCAAACCCTTTAAGCTTTTCAAATTCTTAACCCTCCAATTGTGCCCAAAGTCCCCATTACCAGTGTGACTGAGCCTTAAGGGGTGACATGGTCAAGGCCAGGGTGAGGGTGAAGGGACCACACCCTTTTCAAAAGCCTTGGGTATCTTCGAGATTCAAAATGGCCCGGTCAGGGTAAGGGAGACAAAGACTCAAGACATTTCTTCTCCTCGATAAGGCAAGAAATGAGCCTCTTCTTCCTTCAGCCAAAATCCGAAGCAGGTGAAGGTCGCATCAGATTTTTGGTGCGATAGCACTGAGATTTCCCATCGCCGGTACCATCCATTCTCGCTCGATTGCTGCTAATACGATACTTGCTCGATTGCTGTTAGAGCTGGTATGGGGATTTGGCATCTCCACTTCTTCCTCTCTTCCATCACTAGTGCCATCCAAACTTGCTTAGTCGCTGTTAGAGCAAGGTTGTGGACCAGGTGCCCCTGCTTCTTCTTCTCTTCCATCACTGGTGCCATCCAAACTTGCTTAGTCGCTGCTAGAGCAAAATTGAAGGATCTATCGTTCCCATGTATCCCCTTTTTTTTTTCTTTTTTTTTTTCTGTAGTTAGCTTCTGGTATAGGCTTGTCTAAGCCCCTTTTTTGTATGTTGTACTACTTCTTTTTCTAATAAAAGATGACTTTATCCCATTTTGCGTGTTCTTTCTTTTCTGCAATAGTTATTTTGTGTATGGATGTGCTGGTGTCTTTTTCTTTCGAACAGTACTTAGGGTCGATGCCCTTATTAGCAAAGAGTTATCACTTTGAACTTATCAAAACTGACGGGCACAACAATGCCAACTTCAAGTAGGTTAACCATATGAGACTAACCGGGATAACAGCTGAATGTTCTGTATTGTGTATGGGGTGATCACTCGAGGACGTGTAACCTAAAATGAACTGTCCAAGGGGGTCGCCGGGCACTAGGGTGCTTTGCCACGTTTCAGATGATATTCATAGCCTTAACTTGTTTTGGGCATCCGGTCCGAGGACCGAGGCATGACTGTACCGGGTCTAAACCCTTGGTTGTGTTAGTTTCCTTAGAGCTGGGGGTCCGAGGACCGCGCAAGATTTCCATTCTGTCTAGGACTTAAGCCTTTCTTGATGTAGTTAGTTTCCCGTAGGTTTGGGTCCGAGGACTATGCAAGACCTTGGTTCTGTCCAACACTTATATTTTCTTCTAGTGACTAGTTTCCCCATAGGTTTGGGTCCGAGGACCATGCAAGACCTTGGTTCTGTCCAACACTTATATTTTCTTCTAGTGACTAGTTTCCCTATAGGTTTGAGTCCGAGGACCATGCAAGACCTTGGTTCTGTCCAACAGTTATATTTTCTAGTGACTAGTTTCCCCATAGGTTTGAGTCCGAGGACCATGCAAGACCTTGGTTCTGTCTAGCACTTTCTTCTTGAAGTAGCTGGTTTCCCCATAGGTTTGAGTCCGAGGACCATGCAAGACCTTGGTTCTGTCCAATACTTATGGGAATTCGGTGAATCAGGCTACTGGACCCGCGAGGATTAGCCCCTTGACAAATGTGTGGGGCATAGACTTGATGTTAGAAGCCCCTAGAACTGCTTGTGCCACTGGCACTTTGAAGTGTAGCCCTGAGTGGGAGCTGAGTTAGGGCAACAACCGCGTGCTGCTGGAAATGATGGAGAGGCTTTCGCATAGCTTGCACCACTGCCAAAATTATTTCTTTCAAGGGACCCTTGTTGACAGGGGCTTGATCCTACCATGACTAACTACCGCCTGCGCCAACGCACAAACCTCTCCACAGACGACACCAATTGTAGGGTATCGTTTTTCAGCCCAATAACACACGGTGGGTGGGATCTTAGACCAGCGAGCCCAATACAATGAATTTGTAGAGAGTGGGCTAAAAGGTTAGGCCTTGGTGAACGGACAGTCGTTAGTCATGGTGTTCATGATGATAGCACAGAGGTGAACTGAGCTTATCCAAGAAGACTTTCTCCTCAGCACAGCCTGGGTGGCTCCAGTTCTTGGACCTGGTCCCAGTCCCCTTTCTGGACTGTTTCTTCCTCCTTTTATATTAGCTTTTTCCCCTCCCTCAAACGTCCACGTGTAGGTTCAGATTTATAGGGCTGATACTTATCCCATCAGCCCATACCCAAAGTGGTTGGGGGTGATTGTAAAAACTTTAAAGCATGGCTCTGTCAAGTGCAGAGTACTTAATTGCAGTAATGGCAGTCTTTCCCTTGTTCTTTGTCGTTTTAGTACTTTTCCTGTTCGGCAAAATGACCCGGAATGTCATCACCAGGACCGAGTTACTCCCTTTGCCCTCAGCTACATTTATGGCCGAGGAGGGTCCTTCCCATGGCCAAGGAGGATCTTTCCCATGGCCAAGGGGTGGGCCTTCCTTGGATCGGGCTCTAGGCCCAGCGCAGACATTGAAATGGGCTTCCCGGTTTTATACCCCCCACAATAATAATTGTCAATAATTATTAGTTATATCAATTTTTTATTTATAAGATATATCTTTTTTTTTTTTTTTTGATGTTTAAGATATATATATCATTTTTAAAGACTCGTAAAAGTCTTATAAATTATATAATAGTTAAAAAAATAAGTCTATACCAAACTATTGTCATAAATATACCTGAAATGGTATTTTATTGATATTCAAACATATTATTCCCTTAACCAAACCGAAACAGTTACTGTACGAAATTGACTCCATTTTTTTTTTAAACAATTCTCTCTTAGTCGAGAATTCTCAACCCAAATCTTATAAATTGATGTGTCGTCAATTACAAAAAAATTAATATAATTACTAACTTATTATTTTGTTGAAATAACACTAATTACATTAGTTACCATGTTAATTTGTAAACTTTTTGTTAAAATTTTTATAATACTTTTAACATTTTTCTAATTGTATATTAGTGCGTTGATAATTTGTTAGTGCCAAATTGACCGTAATTTGCATTTTTATTAAAAAAGAATTATTCATATTCCATAATCAAAATTCTAGTTCCGTCCTTGACTCCAACGTTCTTTTAGACACCCACACGGGAATAGGATCGATGTTTGAAGATTGAGACCGACATCAGTAACTAAAGTTTGATTATTAATAGAATTTTACATTTAATAAATTAGGTTAGCCTTATCCATCGGAATTCTTAGTATAATAGGAAACGGATAATTAAGAATAGAGATTGAAGTAGGAAAAAACACCTATTCATCCTTATAAAACTAAGTCTAAAACTAAGTCTGATCTTGCTCCTTGTTGCTAATACGACTTTCTAAGACTTGATGCATGGCATGGCGCTTACTGGTTCTGTGCCAGACAGAGACTGGGCGTATCTTCCAGTGCCGGTTCTGTGCACCATTCTAGACATGTTACCACCTGAAAACTGTTGGAAAATATGGCTAAATAAACAAGTTTTGATTCAACAATACAAACCCTAAAAAATTAGCAATGACAAAAATAAACAGATAGAGTTAGAAAGATCTCACAAACTATAGAATCACGCAAAATGCGTTGTCTTTAAAGGTTGATTCGTGCCACCCAGAGTAGAACTCGGTGTGAATGGCTCTCTTGGCCAAACAACCCCCCAAGATTATACTATAGTAATTTCTTCAAGTTGATCACACACTCAAGCAAGAAGAACTAGGAACAACCTTAATTTGCCTTTCCTTAAAACTAAAAATTGATGCTGAAATTTTTAGTGGAGATGAGCAAAAAAACAAAGCAAAAACAGAGGGAGAAGGTGGCTGCTGTAGCTGAAAAACTTAAGAGCTAAAGAGGGGAATATAGGGTTTTATATACTAACTAATGTGAGGGCTGAAGGGCTGCATGTAACAGTCACTGTGTAAGCCAACGAGCTGCTCATTTAATGCCCAACGGGCAGAACCAAAATGGGCTAAACACAAAAGAAAGGGAAAAGGAATGAGGCCCAAGAGGGATAGAGACTAGCTTAAGTCCAACCCAAACCCAACTCCAACCCTTAGCCCATTATCTTTCAAGCTATCACTTAAGATGTGCAATGGTTTATAAACTTATATGATATCTCATCTTTAACCAATGTGGGACACAAGCATAGTTTGAGAGTTTGAAACACACATACTCCAACAATCCCCCACATGTTACAAACACTAAACTAGGAAAGGCAATAAACTCAAGAAGGCATGCATCAATATGGTACCCTATGGTTTTAACCATACCTAGGGTAAATAAGTAGGAACCACTAGATAATGGTAGAGTTAGACTCTTTTAACCAAGCTATTAGATAACCAAACTTACCACCCACATACCTTTCTTTACCAAGGTTGTTCCATAAGCGGGTCAGCGTCTTATACAGGCCATGCGCCATTGGGTTTCATGAAAGCTCTAGAGACCTACCCAAGTCTCATAGGAAGCGGCACAACTTCCACTCCCACATAGGTGGCATCCATCAAGAGTGTGTGCAGTACACCCCATCCCAACAGGTAGGGACTATGGATCCATTAAGAGCTAGAGCTCAACCTCCAACAATCTGCAACTTAGCACTGTCTCACACCATAGGGATGGACTCATCACTAATCTCCTCAATGAGATAGCGGAATACATAATAACTAACAGTGCCCATATGGACCACAAATGACCTCTACCCATTTAACCCCTTGCGTGGAATCACCCATCATAGAGGTTGGGTATTGGCCATAGTGTCACAATTTGGGTATCAGTCCTATCCCCCTCAATGTCTTACTCACCAGCCTTCCTACCAGTGGCTTGGTCAAAGGATCGGCCTAATTCCTTTCTGACCTCACAAAGTCCAAGGACATTATACCATTATCAATGAACTACCTCACAATATTGTGTCTCCATCGGATATGTTGACTTTTCCCATTATAGATTTTGTTCTTAGCACGTGCTATGGCAGCCTGGCAATCACAATGTATACAAATAGAGGCAATAGAGTTAGTATACAATGGTATATCAATTAACAAACTCCTAAGCCACTCAGCTTTGAACCCAGCCTTTTCTAAGGCTACCAACTCTGATTCCATAGTAGATCTCGCTATGTAAGTCTGCTTGGATGATTTCCAAGAGACAGCCCCTCCAACTAGTGTGAACACATATCCACTAGTGGGCTTTACCTCATCTGTATCAGAGATCCAATTAGCATCACAATATCCTTCTAATAGAGTAGGATAATCACAATATGACGACCCATAATCAAAAGTACCATTTAAATATCTCAACAATCTGGATATTGCATCCCAATGTTCAATACTAGGATTATGAGTATATCTACTCAATCTACCAACAGCATATGCAATATCAGGGCGAGTACAGTTTGTCAAAAACATCAAAGTACCAATAATTTGTGCATATTTATCTTGTGAAACACTATCACCATGATTTTTAAACAAGTGCACCTTTGAGTCAAAAGGAATAGACATAGGTGACATATCAAAGTGTTCAAACTTTTTAAAAAATTTCTCTACATAGTGGAATTGTGATAGTGTACCCTTTAAATATCTCAACAATCTGGATATTGCATCCCAATGTTCAATACTAGGATTATGAGTATATCTACTCAATCTACCAACAGCATATGCAATATCAGGGCGAGTACAGTTTGTCAAAAACATTAAACTACCAATAATTTGTGCATATTTATCTTGTGAAGGAATAGACATAGGTGACATATCAAAGTGTTCAAACTTTTTAAGAATTTTCTCTACATAGTGGGATTGTGATAGTGTAATGCAATTATTATCCCTAAGGATCTTGATGCCCAAGATTATATTTGTCTCACTCAAATCTTTCATATCAAAATTAGAGGCAAGAAAGTGTTTAGCATCATGCACAACATCAAGGCTAGTTCCAAATATAAGCAAGTCATCAACATATAAACATATAATAACACCTTCATTATTAATAAACTTGCTATATATGCATTTATCGGCACCATTGATCACATACCTATGTGTAAGCATAACATTATCAAATTTTTTATGTCATTGTTTAGGTGCTTGTTTTAAACCATATAAAGATTTAACTAACTTCCAAACTTTATGTTCTTGTCCAAGAACTACATAACCCTCAGGTTTCTCCATATAAATCTCTTCTTCTAAATCACCATTTAGAAAAGCAGTTTTAACATCCATTTGATGTACTACAAGTTTGTAAATAGAAGCAATGACAAATAAAATTCTAATAGATGCAATTCTAGTAACCGGAGAATAAGTGTCAAAATAATCCACATTATGTTTTTGCTTATAGCCCTTGGCTACTAAGCGAGCTTTAAACTTATCAATTGTATCATCCGGTTTTAATTTCCTTTTAAACACCCATTTACAACCAATAGGTTTAACCTTAGATGGAAGCTCAACTAATTCCCAAGTACGATTAGACATAATAGATTCTAATTCATTATTAATTGCTTCCAACCAAAAAGGTGCATCTATGGATTTAATTGCATCATAGTAACTTACAGGTTCATCTTCAACGGCATAGGCAAGAAAATTGTTACCGTAATCCTTTTCCTTCCTAGCTCGTTTGCTCTTTCTTATTTCTTGTACATCATCAACAAAGTCATTAGAAATTTCAATAGAATCATGCAATTCTTTTTCCTTATTTTTCAAAGGAAACACATGCTCAAAGAATATGGCATTTTCAGATTCAATAATAGTGTATGATTCATATATATTACTTTTGATGACAAGAAATCTATAGCATGAATTATTGCACGCATAACCAATAAACACACAATCACATGTTCTAGAACCAAGTTTTCTCCTTTTAGGCTCGGGTAGCATGACCTTAGCCAAGCACCCCCAACTTTGAGGTATTCCAAGTTAGGCTTACGCCCTTCCCAAAGTTCATAAGGAGTTTTACCAGTTTTCTTATGAGGTACCTTATTTTGAATATGGCAAGCCGAAAGAATGGCCTACCCCCACATGTTGGAAGATAGTCCAGAACTAACAAGCATAGCATTCACCATCTCTTTAAGAGTTCTATTTTTCCTTTCGGCTATTCCATTAGATTCCGGTGAATAAGGTGGAGTTACCTCATGTATTATGCCATTTTGTTCACAAAATTCCTTAAAATGATTAGACTCATATTCACCACCTCTATTGGTTCTAAGTCTTTTAATCCTTTTATTCTTTTGGTTCTCAACTTCACTTTTATACTTTATAAACATCTCCAAAGCTTCATCTTTGGTTCTTAGTAAATAAAGTTTAGTGAATCTAGAGTGGTCATCAATAAAGATCACATAAAATCTTTTACCACCTCTAGTCATAGTGTGTTTTAAATCACCCAAGTCACTATGTACCAATCCAAGAAGCTCGGTTTCTCTTGTTATAGATTTACAAGGTTTCTTGGTGATTTTAGTTTCGGCACAAATTTCACATTTTTCCATATTAGCTTCACTTAGTGAGTTAATAATTCCACATTCTTTCATTTTCTTTATATAGCCAAGATTAACATGTCCAAGTCTACCATGCCAAACATCAATGGAATCAACTAAGTAAGCACAAGAAGACGAACCTTTTTCATTAATAACTTGATCAACATTAAGTACAAAAAGACCTTCATCATCATAGCCCTTACCAACAAAAACTTCATTCTTAGTTAAAGTAACTATGCCATCATCAAATAAAACTTTAATACCAACCTTACCAAGCAAATGTACCGAAATGAGATTGTGTCGAAAGTGAGGTACATGAAGGACATTATTAAGTGAAAGAGTTTTACCGGAAGTTAGCTTCAAGAGTACCTTCCCTTTACCACTCACCGGCACGGACTTATTTTCCCCAACATAGACACATTCGGTGCCTTCCACCATAGGAGTGTAGGAGCTAAACTCTTCTTTGAATGCACCAATGTGTCTTGTGCAAGCCGAGTCAACTACCCATCCCTTCACTTTTGTCACCAAGTGTGCCTCACACACCACCGCCGCAATGATCTCTTCGGTTTGCACCACATTTGCCTTATTTGATGTAGAGCCTTTGTTGTTGTTCTTATTGTTGTTGAAGTTGCCCCTTGCCCTACATGTTGCCGCATAATGACCTACCTTGCCACAAATAAAACAATTACCCTTTTTCTTTTGGATTTGAGGATTTGGGCCATTTTTATTATGAAATTTTCCTTTTCCCTTGAAATCATGTTTCTTATTATGTTGTGGAGGTCTAGAGGGTCCTCCTTCTACAACATTAGCCTTGTAAGTAAATTCTTTAACTCTAGAAACCTTTTCTGACATCCTATTTGTTTCTTCAATTTGAATATCAACGATAGTTTATTGAAGATTCAAATAGGTTCTATGGTGGTTATATCGGTGTTTATACTCTTTCCAAGAGTCCGGCAATTTAAACACTAGGCCATGAGCCACAAACCTCTCGGGCAAAACATCACCTTCTTTAGCTAGGTTGGATACTAATTTTTGAAAATCTTCAATTTGGCTAGAAACACTTTTTTCCTCAACCATTTGAAAAGACATAAATTTAGCCGTAGCAAATTTTTTAGCACCCTCATTCTCAAACCCATAACGACCATTAAATTCATCCCATAAATCTTTAGCACAAGTAAAATGACAATAATTATCAAACAACTTGTTAGATAAACCACACTTAATAGTATGAACACACAATTTATTTGTTTTTTCCAACTTTGCTATATTTTTAGGATCTTCTTCGGGTTTAGGCTCATAAAGAACCCGGTCAATTTTGGTAAATTCCAAGATGGGCAAAACCCTTTCTTTCCAACGTTTAAAATTATTTCCATCAAAAACCTCAAGCTTTGTAATTTCCGAAATGACCTTAAGAGAATCAACAACTTGTTTCTTCATTTTTAAAAACACAAATATCAACCTTTAAAATTGTTGGAAAATATGGCTAAATAAACAAGTTTTGATTCAACAATACAAACCCTAAAAAATTAGCAATGACAAAAATAAATAGATAGAGTTAGAAAGATCTCACAAACTATAGAATCACATAAAATGCGTTGTCTTTAAAGGTTGATTCTTGCCACCCGGAGTAAAACTCGGTGTGAATGGTTCTCTTGGCCGAACAACCCCCCAAGATTAGACTATAGTAATTTCTTCAAGTTGATCACACACTCAAGCAAGAAGAACTAGGAACAACCTTATTTTGCCTTTCCTTAAAACTAAAAATTGATGCTGAAATTTTTAGTGGAGATGAGTAAAAAAATAGAGCAAAAACAGAGGGAGAAGGTGGCTGCTGTAGCTGAAAAACTTAAGAGCTAAAGAGGGGAATATAGGGTTTTATATACTAACTAATGTGAGGGCTGAAGGGCTGCATGTAACAGTCACTATGCAAGCCAACGGGTTGCACATTAAATGCCCCAACGGGCTGCTCATTTAATGCCCAATAGGCAGAACCAAAATGGGCTAAACACAAAAGAAAAGGAAAAGGAATGAGGCCCAAGAGAGATAGAGACTAGCTTAAGTCCAACCCAAGCCCAACTCCAACCCTTAGCCCATTATCTTTCAAGCTATCACTTAAGATGTGCAATGGTTTATAAACCTATATGATATCTCATCTCTAACCAATGTGGGACACAAGCATAGTTTGAGAGTTTGAAACACACATACTCCAACAAAAACAGCGACCATCTTCGGTTTGGTGCAGTTTGCAAGCAGTGGAAATCTGTTTCAGAGGACCATAATCAAGCAAAGCAGCAGCGTTGTGGTAAACAACAACTACCTCCCATGTTAATGATCCCAACCGAAAACCACACCCCAACAGAGCGAAGGTTGTACAGTGTTGTCCAAGGAAAAATCATCTATAATGTTGAGTTACGAGTGCCCGATTGCGAAAGATTTTGCGGTTCTCACAAGGCTAGCTGGGCATGTTAGACGAAAACAAGTGTGTAACACTCTCTTCAACCCTTTCAAGAATGGACGCACCATTCATCTCCCTCAGATTGAACCTCGCCAGCTCCCAAGCTAGCTTCCAATACTAAATCTCTAAGCTTATATTGTCCGCTGATCCTGACTCAAATGAAGAAGATTATGTGGTTGTGGCAATCTATTCTCTATATAAAAGATTGGCCTTTATTAAAGCAGGTGATAAATCTTGGCGTCACGTAAAGAGTCATCATGTTGAGATAAGGGGATTTCTACTACCCACCACGATTTCCGATATTATATTTTACAAGGGTTTAGAGGGGTGGCAAATGGGTGGGTTTGGGTGGGTTTGAGGTGGGCATAATTGGGTTGAGTATATAAAACTCATTTACCCATTAAAACTCATTTAACTAATTGTTTCTAACCCAAATCCAACACAACCCAATTATTATGGGTAAACCCCAACCCACCCAATACCCAATTATTAAAATTACCAAAATGCCACTAAAGTTCAATTCCTATCAGACAATTCAATTAAAAATAAAAATAAAATAAAAATAAAAAATAAAAAAAAAAGAGAGAGAATTCAACAAAAGAATCCAAATTTTCTTTTTCTCTCTATCCCTTTCCCAGTTCACTTTCTGACAGTTTCTCAGCAACCAAACACTAAGTAAAATCTCAAATTTCCCGTCAAGCCAACATTATCAGCATGATAACCGGAAACCTTCTCCTACGATTTCAATCCCGCTAGTACGAGCTCCTCGAAGCCGAGTTTCCCACCAAAAATCTCGTTGACGGCGGCTGCGGCGGCGGTGGCGCTAGTGGCACTGGATCCGAGTCCGGAACCTAAAGGAAGGCCTTTGTGGAGAGAGAGGGAAAGGCCGACGGATCGGATTCCGAGCATCTTCATGACCTCGATGGCAGTAATGCCGACGCAATTCCAGAGAGGGTTACAGCTGAGCTTGGAGCAAGGGTCGTCGGAGATATGGGAGATGGAGATCTGGCCGAGGTGGACGGAGGAGTCAACGGAGAGGGAGACGAAGTCGCCGAGGCCATCGACGGCACAGCCAAGGAAGTTGAAGCCGACAAAGATGTAAGCTACATATTTCTACATGTTTGGTTGGTGAGAAAATGTAGGAAACCTGAAACGTCTAAGACTTCAAGGCTGGGTTTCTTTTTCTTTCTTTTTTTTTTTTTTCTTTTTTTGGAAGGGTTGGGTTGAATTTGGGTGCATTGTTTTTGGGTTCAATGGGTTTTTAGTTAAAACCCAATAATTATTGGGTTCAATTGGGTTGATATCCATTTAACCCAACTAATAATTGAATGGGTTTGAGTTTAATTAGAGTAGGTGGGTTTGGGTGGGCAAATGAGTTTGGGCTTATTTTGCCATCCCTAGGTTTAGTCTATGCTGTCACTCATCAAGGCTCAATTCTTTGCTTTGATGCTAAAGATGGTTATAGCAGGCGCAGCAGAAGAAGCAAAGTAAAGATACTTGCACCAAAGACGGATCCTCCAACCTTTTCTAAACGGGAATATCTTGTGAAATCATCTTCTGGGGGAGACCTCTTTTATGTCCAAAGGAATTTAGATCTTACATTGCAACATACTAACCATTTCAAGGTTTACAAGTTACGATTGGATGAGCAAAGTGGCGAGGTGATGGACTGTATCGAGGTAAAAAGTTTGGGTGGTGACTTATTCTTTGTAGGTACCGATTATTCAATGTCTGTCTCTATCTCAACTGCTGCAAAATTCCCAGGCTGCCAACCAAATTCCATCTATTTCACACCTGACTATTTTGGAAGCTGGTGTATTCAGTGAGTCTTATAGACCTCTTGATGTGGGTGTCTTCAATATAATGGATGGAATTTTTGGACAACACTACAAACTAACATCTTTGGATGAGCGAATGGCCCCTGTACTTTGGATCGTGCCTCCTCCATTCCGGAGAAAATTAAATCGAAACTACTTCATTTTATTAAGTTTGTTTTCTTTTCTTGTTAATTTTACATTAATTCAAACTTCGTTTTTTTACTTCTTTTTTTATAATTTAATTTGAAATCAATTTTATGTATATTAAGACTTACATATAATACTTATTTTGTCGTATAATATTTATGTTTGCCAACAATATTTTTAAATACTTTGAAATTTGATTTTCTTAATTCATATTTTATTTTAAAAAAAATTGTATGACACTATAAGACTACAACATATTATAATATTTACCGTTAAAACTAGATTTTATTTTTTAAATCGATTATATGATTTTGAAATCTTTAAATAAGAATTTAAAGTATAAAATACTTTTATATCCTAAAATTACATATTTTTAAGCAACCTCTCAAACACTTCCTAAACCACTCAATTCTCATAACAGAATATGGGAGACCTCAATCGCAAACACCGAATTCATTATCTCAATGAAATTAAGGAAATCATTTGTAAGTATTAACATGAAGAAAATGTGATTAAACACTGATAAATTAGCTAAAAACACATCCAATTATCCAAATTTAAATTACTTTAATTGGGCTTCCATATCTGTAAAGTTGTGATTTACAACTACTTTATGTTGACTTTAATTTCATGCCAAATTTGATTGTAATTATGTTCAATCTTTTGTGTGTAAGAGAAAGTGTTAAGACTCAAGGCAATTGATCGAAGACCAAAGCTGTTTTCACAGGTAGCTCGCGAGTAAACTTCTCACGAAATGAAGCATGTGCTCAGCACATGACTGGAATGTGAAGAGTCATGACAGATGGTGACAACTGGTTTTCGCAAGTGTCTCACAAGTAAAACCTTCCCGCGAGATACCCGCAAAACATTTTGTTTTGCTATTTTGTCATATCCGATACACCCTATCTCTACTCACATTATATATACCCACATAACCCACATATGTTGAGGAGTACTTTTCAGAGAGAAAACCCTAACCCCTAACCAAAAACCCTTGAGAGTGAGAGATTGTCATACCCACAATTCTCTTCACAATCCATTGTGGTTTTCCTCAACTCTTACCTCTCCATTTCCAAATCCTTGAGAGGTTGATAGCCCAAACACTTACCACACCCATCCTGAGTGTAAAGTGAGGTTTTGGTGCTGTTGGGAAGTATTGGAAGAAGCCATTTATTTGGTGGATGCAATCGGGTTGAATTGCGTGATTCGAAGAGCTAGAGAAGACAAGGCTTGGTGAAGTTAGTTGGTAGCAGGAGCTTGAAGGGCTCAAGTACATGGGGTAGACTAGGCTTGGAGGGTCTTTTGTTATTCATGTACTCTAACTTATTCTTTAGTGGATCAATTTACCGCTTGGAGAACGACAGAGAGGTTTTTCGCTGAGTACTTCGGTTTCCTTTGCGATAACACATCGGCATGTTATCTTGTGTTTGCATTCTTCTTCCCTACTCTTTTAGCTTTCATTTTACTGCTGTGATTTGTTGAATATGACTTAGAGTAGTGTTGTTGTTTGTTCACTCGCATTTACTCTATTCCGCACTTAATTTAAGTTAGAGTAAAATCAACCAAGCCGTAAGTTTTAATTTGGGGGTCTAAACAACTCTTGTGTTTTTATACATAATCAAGCTTTCAATATCCTTTAAAAAAAGTGAAAAATACTTTGAAACCATCATTGATTTTTTTTTTTATCACTATAATTCATACTACAGTAAAATAAAACCAACAAAGAAACCTACAAATTATGAGTTCTAACATAAAATAAAAAATAAATAAATAAATAAATAAAACTAACTTCATAAATAATTAATTAGAATGTTTCATTTTTTTTTTTAGTTCTTAAGCAAAATACATTTATGACCTTCCCAAACCAAAATCCCAAACACCCAAAGACTCAAAGTGAATCACAACTTTCACAAAATCCACCACATCCAACTTCAACATCAAAACTGTAAGCTACAGTCATTGAATAAAAAAACGCAAGCCCTCTTTCTTGGTCATAGCCCACTCATACAAATTAGGATCAAATTGTACTACAATGTTGAAGTTATGTAGGTGTCGTTGAAAGGTTGAAGGTAAATGACATCATTTTTTGTCTGAGTGTATTTGAGATGGGATGACATAAAGGGATGCAGGCATGTATATAAAAAGAGGTAGAAGTTCAAAGGGTGAATGGAAATGTAAAGAGTTTTGTGTGTGTGTGTGTGTGTGTGTGAGAGAGAGGAAAAGTCTTGAAACATTGAATCAAATGAAACAAATGGTAGTCTCAAAACAATGAATAAAAAATTCAATAAAAAATAGTCCTGAGATATTGAACCAAAGGAAATAAAGATTTCATTTTTTAAAATTTGTTCTTATCTCTAATATGGCATAAAAGTATTTCAATTCTCTTCATAGAACATGTCACATGACAGAACTTCATACTCTCCAGCATATATATGTGTGTGTGTGTGTGTGTGTTTGTGTGTGTGTGTGTGTGTAAAGTTGTAATTTGCAACTATATTTTATGTTAGTTTTATTCTATGACAAAAAGTGTTATAATTGCTTTAATTTTGTTACTTGTATTTTGTGGGATTTTATTGTATTGGGTTTAGTATTAAGTTGGTAAAGAATTGAGCATGTATTGGATGAACAAATGGATTTCGTGAGTGTCTCGCGAGAAGCTTACCCGCAAAAGAACCATGTGAGAAGCACATGCTGGAAGCTGAAGAGTCATGCCTGACTGTCAATTTTGGCTAATTTAATGTCAAATTTTCTTTGAAATTTGCAAAATTTTCCTTACATTAAATTTCATTTGTATTGAAACTGGATTATTAGGAGTTGAAATTGGAATTGTAGAAGTTGGAATTTTGTTTGAGAGAAATTCCCATGTCAAGTGAATTTTACGGAGCAGGTGTTCATTTTCTTACACATTATTGGTCATTATGTGAGGTTTCGTGTAATGGGTAGTCGGATCTATAGATCAACTGAGACTATTCATAGATACTTCAAGGTCGTCCTTAAGGGGGTCCTGAAATTATATAGAGCTCTAATAAGACTGCGTAGCAAAGATACACCCCCAGAAATAAGGAATAGCAGAAGGTTTTACCCATATTTTAAGGTAAATATTGCAACTTGTGTATTTTTGTAAATTGTGAAGATTTATGTAATTTTAAACCATTATGTCTGTCGAAAATTAGGATTGTGTTGGAGCAATAGATGGTACACATGTTCGTGCATCTGTGCCACCTGAAATACAAGGAAGATTTCGTGGTCGCAAAGATGGAACCACGCAAAATGTGTTAGCTGCCATTAGTTTTGACTTAAAGTTCACTTATGTATTGGCTGGATGGGAAGGCAGTGCACATGATTCACGTGTGTTAAATGATGCATTTGCTAGGCCAGGGGGATTTTCAATTCCCGATGGTATTATACGATTACTTCACCTTTTTGGTTTATTAGTTTAATAAATATTGTGCATTTTCCTAAGCATAGTAGTGATTTGGTTTTATTTTTTAATATATGTAGGTAAATATTATCTTGGTGATGCTGGGTATGGTAATAAAAATGGAATATTGTCACCTTATCAGAGTGTGCGATATCACTTGAAAGAGTTTAGTGATCGTCCTCCTGAGAATGCGCAAGAATTGTTCAACCTCCGACACTCTTCATTGAGAACTACCATTGAGCGAGGGTTTGGAGTGGTGAAAAAACATTTTCGAGTGTTGGATGCAGAACCATTTTGTTCTTTCCCAACCCAAGTGAAAGTAGTGTTAGCATGTTGTGTGGTTCATAATCACATTATGGGGGTTGAACCAAATGACCATATTATGAAAGATGCAATGAACCAAGTAGAGTCTAGTGACCACCAACAAGAAAGACAATCACGTCGGGAGTCCATCGAAGATAGTAGATCATGGAATGCTAAGAGAGATGAGATATGCCAAGCCATGTGGTCTGATTATACCAGAAGTGAAGAGTAGTACTTTATTTAGATTTCTATGATTGTAATGTGTTTTTTCTTTTTGTTTTTTTGTAAAGACAATGTATTAACTATAGACTTTTGGTGGTGTAATGAAAAAGTATTTTTAGCATTACATTGTAATTTGGTCGTGTAATGAAGAAGATGGTATTACATTGTCATTTCCATAGTTAGCATGTTTCATTCTGTTGTGCACATTTATAAGCGTGGTTGTATGTGTGTTTGATTTGTTATTCATGTTCCGAGCGTAATTACTAAATGCTACTCTCATTTTTAAATGCTACTCTCACTATACTATTTTCATATGTAGTAATGTCAAAGGGCAAAGAGAAAGTTAGCAGCAGTAAGCAATTTAGGTGGCTGCCACCCATGCATGAAATGATGCTTAGGATACTTACAGAAGAGGCTGCAAAGGGCAATAAGCCCTCAAGTACTTTTAGGGCCAGCTCCTTTGCTCTTGTAGCGAAGGAGATAACGGCCCAATTCGGGGTTGAGTGCCACCCGTCCTATGTTGACAACCGAATGCGAACTCTAAGGACCATGTGGTCCACTATTCAAACTCTTAGAAAGAAGAGTGGATTTGGTTGGGACGAAAATCTGAAAATGATAACTTGCGACGCTAAAACATACCAAGAAGAAGTTATGGTATGGCTTCCAACTATATTTTCTTAATATAGATGATAATATATGTTTTTGCCTTTTATATGAAATTTATAGTGTCATTCTTTTTAGGATTCCATTGCTTTTATAAGGTTTTTCAAATATAACTTTCATGTCACCTTAGCTATGTATTATATCTATACATACCTATGTGGTTTCATCTATCTATTTGTGTATATGTGTCTAAGCTACAATTTTCTTTGGTTCTCTGTTTGGTTGCTAATAAAATGTTGGGAAAGTAATGAAAAGATTGATACTTTCTTTTTAAGGTTATTTTTTTAATGGGTTTTTTTCAGCAATGACTTGGGAATAATAGGAAATTAAGGACCCACTGTTTTCTTTGATCATTCTATTTGGTTGCCAGGAAAAAGTGAAGGAAAGAAAACAAAGTTTTTGACCAAAAGATTTGTGCTTGCTGTTGTAATTTTTTTTTTTTTTAATTGGGCTCTCTCAGCAGTGAAGTGTGCATAATAGTAACACAATGTATTGACTTGTTCAATCCTTATTTGACAGTTTTCTTGCATTACTTGTTTGATTACTGAGAAAATGTAGGAAAAAGTATGGAGTATTTGCTTTAATTGTTATTTCATAGTCTTTTATATTGAATTTATGAGTGAAGTTATTATTGCATTGTTATATACGTTTCTTTCTCCCTTACAGGCACATCGAAAGCATGCAGAATATCTGAACAAAAAAATTGACTTTTATTATGAATTAGCGATTGTTGTGGGGAAGGACACAGCCACAGGTGGCTTTTCTAAGTCCTATGTGGATATTGAAAATGAGCCAGAGAATGGGGATAGTGCGGAGTTTGTTGCAGATAATGTGGAGGAATGTGTGGTTGAAAAAGGGAAGAACGCAGTTGAATCATCCACCACTGGGTCGGGAATTTCCAAGTCCCGCAAAAGAGGGCGTGCACCTTCTAATGCTGATGATAGTGTGCTAACTGATCTGTCTGATCAGCTGAAGGAAATAGTTGTCGCTCTGAAAGAAATCAATCGGGGCCCGGTGGATTACACAGCTTTGTACAATGAGGTAATGGCTATGATGGCGGATGGATATAGCGAAGATATGCTCGCTACTACCTTCGACCATCTTTGTGAAAATGAGAAGACGGCCCGTGGATTTTTAGCCAAGAATGCTAGGTTGAGGAAGCTGTAGTTAGATGGTTATTTGTTCTCACAAATTTGATTTGTTTATTTCATGTTGACTATGATGGTAGATTTAGGAATTAACTTTTGTTGTAGTATTAGTATTGACCTACCAATATATTATATATGTACTCTTTTGTATTATTGAGACGATACAATTGCCCAAATTATGTATTTGTACTGTTCAGATACCACGAATAGGTATCATTTTTGTACACGATGGAGGTGTAATGCCAATGGTGAACGATTGATGTGGCTGTTTTTATATAAATATTATGGGTATATTCAAATGATTATGTTTGATGTTGAAGTGGATGATAATTTTTGTACTATTACAGATATGTCTAGGCAATGCAAGTTCTTGAATTTGAATGATTATTTTTGATGTTGAAGTGGATGATTAGTTTTGTACTGTTACAGATTTGTCTAGATAATGTAGGTGCTTGAATTTGTAACACATTTCATATTTTCCGTAAAATGATCCATAAACCCCAAACACCGAAATTGATTTTCCGTAAAAAACGAATTTTATTTTTCGTAAAATGTTTGACCGAACCAAACATGGGAATTGATTTTCCGTAAAGTATTTTCCGTAAAATGTTTGGACGAACGAAACACCGGAATTGATTTTCCGTAAAACGATTTCCATAAAATGTTTGGATGAACCAAACACCGGAATTGATTTTCCGTAAAATGATTTCCGAGACAGCCAAACAGCCTGAATACATTTTCCTTTTCTAGAAATTAGCATTTCCGGAAAATATGTATTTTCCGGAAAACATTTTACAGCAACCAAACACACCCTAAGTCAAAAAGTCTCACTAATTTCTCGCCTAACACTCACTCAAGTGAGTTGGCACTTGAGAGAGATTAAAGTCATTATTGATTATATATGTTTTTTATACTGCAATCAATTGTCATTCACAAGAATTAAATCATTAGTATAGTGATTGTTGAAAACGGAACTTCATTATTATGAGCATAACATAGCAAAACACTTCTATGTGAGAGGGAGAAAGTACACTCCTGGAATACCAAATAATGGTCCTAGCAGAACATATAAAATGGTTGTAGTTTTTGTAATAAGAAATTGTGACTTGTGACTTTCATTTTGTTTTTAAGTATTTTTTGAGAGAGTTTCAAATTTATAACGTCTGCTTCTGATGATAGCTCTTTATAGCGTCTACAAATATGTGTAGCTTTAGTAAATTAAAAATCACTTTAGAAAGACAAAATGGATTTGATAAAATTAATAGTTGATAAATATTGATTTGAAATATAATAAACAAATTTGATACAATTCATAAGGACGAGACTGAAATTGTAACAAATCACAAATGTTTAGGAACCAAATTACTTTTTTGGAGTGCAATGAAAATGAGCAATGTCTAACACCCGTGGGTCCCACTTGGGAGATTCTACGATGTGTGACCATAAGGATAGCGATTAGATTCCAAAGTTCAAACGTGGCACCGTCCACGGTTGAGGTCGGTGTCATTATCAATAGTACGAATATATTAGTTAAATAAATAAATAGGAGTTACTATCAAAAGGGTCCTTAAAGCATTCTCATCAACGATCGTAAAAAATTTAGCATTTATAATTTTAAAATACTACTTTTACAATTTTAAGAGCAACCATATTAGCTCATCTATAATTTTCTAAAATACAAAAAAGTACCAATTTTATACATTCTAACCCAAAAAACACCCACATCAGCCTTTGTAAAGATGTGTAAATATACACCATGGTCGTGTAAATGAACAGTAACGGTGCATATATGCACGGTTATTGTTTACCGTGTAAATGATTTTTTAATTCTTTTTTTCTCTCTCCTCTATCAGACACAACAAACTAGCGCGGCAGAATAAGAAGGAAGAAGAAAATAACCACCAAACCCCCAAACCCAATGCCACCACCAAACATCGCAACTTAACATAGAAAAATATCCCAAAATCAACAGAAAATTAACCCAAAATTAATGGAAAAGCAATTAGAAAATCCAACTCAAAATCAAGACAAACCCACTAGAAAACCCAACCCAAAATCAATCAAAACCCACCAGGAAACCCAACCCAAAAACAGTCCAAACCCACCGGAAAACCCAGCCCAAACCATACTCAACGGAAAACCCACGTGAAATGCCCAACGAAGCCGGATCTACTGCCCAATCTGCCGCCATTGTTGCTGCTTGATCTGTTGCCATCGGGTCTTCCATTGCTGCCACCGGATCTTCCATTGTTGTCGTCGGTTGGGGGTGGGAGGCAAAGAGTCAGTGGTGGAGGAGAGAGCGAGAGAGGGAGGGAGAGAGGGAGGGCGAAAGCAAAAGGGAGACCGAATCAGCTGACGGCTAAGGCGGCGGCAATGGCGAGCTGGATCGGCGAGCTAGGTCGATGAGCTAAGAGTGAGTGAGGGAAAGAGAGAAACGGATGAGTGAGTTGAAAAAGGAAAATAGAGTGAGGGAAAGAGAGAAACGGTTATTAATAAATAATAATAAAAAAACAATAAATAATATTATTTAATTAGAATAGATTTGTAAAATAGATTAATTGATGTGGGTGTTTTGAAAATGTGGTAGTGTAAAATAGAAAAAGTAGGTTTTCAGCGTAAAATAGACTGAAATTTTTAGACGAACTGATGTGGTTGCTCTTAACACCTCATTTTACAATATACCAAATATCAAACATTCTTTTTTTTTTTTTTACAACTTCATTTAAATATTCTTTCTTTAATATTTTTATTCATTTTTTTATTATTTCTCACTCTCCCTCTTTAAAGAAAAAGGGCCCACCTGAATAAAAAAATAATATAAGTTTTACAATTTGTGAACAATGCGGTCTCAAATTTGAGATTGCACTGTTCATCAATGTCAAATATTATGGCATTTAAAACACTTGATGAAAGTGATTTTTTAGAGTTTGATGTGTCAAATGCCAAATATTTAACATTTGACACACTTGATGGGAATGCTCTTAGCTCAGTGCTAGAGCATTTGACTGCAAATTAAGAGGTCACCGGTTTGAACCCGATAGGACCCTTTTTGTTAGGTTTTTTTTTTTTTTTTTCCTATTTTTTAATTTTCTATATTATTTTCCATCTCTCCACCATTTTTATTTCTCTAATATAATTTTTTTTTCGGTGTTCCACTTCCCACACGGTCGGTACTTGTTACCATTGCAATTGTTTTTTTCTTCAAGATGACTTTTTCCTTTTTATCATATCTTTTAGGGGTAATTGCACTTTACACACCTGTGGTTTGGCCTGTTTTAATAGTGTTCACCCGTGGTTTAAAAATTATCACTTAACCTACTTGAGGTGGCCTTCGTTAGACCCCTGTTACCCACCTTTGTCATTTCCGTTAAAAAAAATCCCCTTTACTATATAAGCCAAAATTAGAACCCTAAAAAGGAAGAACAAGCTCTCTCCTTCTCTCTGCCTTAGAATCCTTAAAAATCCCCAAACTCATAATACCTTTTTCTCTTCACTTAGATTGCCAAAGTGAAATCTGAACACTTGCAAGCAAGGAGGTGTATTGAAGCTTGGGTTTTCCTCTCCTATAAATTTTCTCACCAACCAAACAAGAGTAAATCCCAAATTTTATCAACCTGTGTTCACCACGCCCAAAAAAATAAATAAATAAATAAATGATTGCAGGCAAAGAGAGAATTGCAAGCAAGCAAGTCTTAGGTCTTGGCGTCACAGCACGCAAATATCAGGGCCATGGAGCAAAGGTGCTTAATACTCGACCAAAAGATCGCGTCTCAGAATTTCAAGATATTGGCCCTCAAGTCCCAAATTGAAGGCCTTGATGCGAGATACTGTTCAAAATCGCAAGATTTGAGGTGAGTGAATTTAATTTTAGCCTAGTCTCCTTCACACTCTCCATCAAAGTCGCCAACACAAGCACATGCTCCTAAAGCTTCAGCACCATTGCCTAGTACTCCACCTGCTGAAGCTCCTAGACCGGCTCAGAATGGTGCCGTTTTGAACAGAGTTAGGTTTGCTGCCATTTTGGATCTGGGTTCGCTATTGGATTTGGGTACGTTGTTGTTTTGGATCTAGGTTCGCTGCTGGATCTAGGTTCTATGTTTTTTTGGGGTTTAGGTGTTTTATTGTATTTATTCATTATTCATTCATTCACATCATGTGATGTTTTATCATGGTATTGACTATACCCATTAATATAATTCAGCCAAAAAAAAAAAGAAAAACCTATTACTATAATTTCTTCTTTATTCTTTTAATTCCGCAATTGGTGTTAAATATTGTGAAATTTTTATTTTTGAAAGTTAAGGAAACCAACTTTATGGGTTTGAATTGCGATTACACGGAAATCAATTGGTGCTTGAGCTCAATAAAATATAACACACAAAAGGATCAGGTTGCTTTATATATGAGGTTGCTTGCAAGTGTTCAGATTTCACTTGGCAATCTAAGTAAAGAGAGAAAGGGATTATGAGTTTGGGGATTTTTAGGGATTCTAAAGTAGAGAGGGAGAGAGCTCGTTCTTCTTTTTAGTAAATGAGTTCTAATTTTTAGGGATTATGAGTTCTAATTTTGACTTATATAGTAAATGAGATTTTCTTAACAGAAAGGGCAGAAATGGATAACGGGAGTCTAACGGAGGCCACCTCAGGTAGGTTAAGTAATAACTTTTAAACCACGGGTGGACACTATTAAAACGAGCCAAACTATAGGTGGGTAAAGTGCAATTACCCCTATCTTTTAACTTCTACAATTTCTGATACATTTCAGCTTCATTTTTCTCCTCTTACACAAATGCTTTAAACCAAATTGCTAATTTTAAAACTCAATCTCATTGATATTAGGACATCACCAGTTTTTTTTTTTTTTTTTTCCCTTCCCTCTGGAAAAGCATTGCTTTTTACTCGTCTTTTCATATATATGTCCACATTCTAAAAGAAAGGCTGGTGAAAATATTCCTTCATTATTTGATTGCATTCTATTTCAATTTCATTACAAGTGCCTCTCCATGGTTCATGTACAATTTTACTCTAAGATATAAACAGATACAACAACCAGCAACAACCAAGCCCCCCAAAATTAATATAAACAAATCAATTATGAAAATATACAAAAACGAAAAAAGAAGAAGAATAAAGTAAGTCAAAATCTCAGCTGAAATGGTCTTCATCATCTCCGATATGTTCTATACATGATACTCCATTACCGCTTGCTGGTCTTCTCCTTGCCTATAGCAGAGTTTCCCATATGTTAGAATTGGAAAGTATCACAAAATTTTAGTAACCCTAAAATTGAATTTATAATACAACTCACCAAATATACTTGATTTTAAAGGGAACCGAAGAGATGGTCCTTTTACTCTTAGCTCCCTTAATTGCTTGCTTTTACTTTGTTTCTCTATTTTCGCAAGGCCATTGCTACTTTCTCCTGTAAAAATATCTGTTCCTTTCTTTACCCTTTCATGATAAACAGCTGGTGGTGCAAGCCTCAACTGAGGCATGTGTTCTATTTGAACTAATCTCTGGTCCTCTTGCAAATTAGTCAAGATCTCAAACTGCAGCATCCAATTCACATTTAATTAATTTTCAATGTTTGTGAAGTCCAGGAAATGGAAAAGATAATGACAATTATAAGTCAATGCTTACCCGTGAAATTTGCTAAGCCCATAGAAATTCTCTAATGCATCACTTTCATGGGGGTGTAGAATACTAGTTCCATGTGATTGTTGTGGCCTGGACAAAAATTTACTTACTAAACCATTTTCTGCAAGAATCGATTTATTTCTTGCTTTGTGAGATTTCTTCTTTGGCATACAAACTGGGCATCCAGATGAGGCACCTCTACTTGATGCCTCATTTTCCGGAACTTCACATTGAAGATGTGTTGCATGACCACAATTAAAAACACAAATGCTAAAGCTAGAAGAATTCTTCGAGAAAAGGCAATTACATATACAACATATAGGACTCCGGGGTGCATACGCATGAGAGGCCCCCTTCTTAAGTAAGCTCATGGTATAGAATGTATCATCCTCTATTAAGGATTTGGCAGTGTCCTAAAACAACAAATTAAATAATTATAATCAATAGAAAATTTTATACTCTGCAATATTTTATAATTACAGTGGAGTGAGTCAGCCTTATATCTAACTTTAAAAAGAAAGTCATTTATCCACTAGAATGTCAACAATTAATATGCACATGCAATCAGAAATTACAATCAAACTAAAATATCACTATAAGTGTGCTTGAGCATTGTACAAGAGTAGCTTGTATCTAAAACCAGATGCCTTGATGCAAGTTTGCTGCTCACTTCAGTGCAGCAGAAATACTAAATGCAACGTGCCAGGCAACTGTTTGCAACAATTATATAAGCAACTTTCAAATTCTTTGCATTAGCTATGAGAAGACGTTAATATCCCAAAGATGGGAGAGGAGTTCATTCATGATCCTAAACAAAGGTCCTAGAATCGCACTAAAGAACTCAAATTCACAAGAAGAAGCTTTATGATCTAATCATGCATGTTGGCATAGTAAAATCTCAACAAAGATGCAAAAATAATTTCCATTATATAAACTAATGCAACAAGTATACACAAGGCTGACCACATGACTAAAGCAAATGATGAGTTTAAAAAGTATATCTACCAGAATTTGCCTTTCAAAGCCATATATTCCGAGCATGCCCAGTATGGTAAGTTTAAAATCACCAAATTCCTGTCTGCCATTATCAGAGAGGAGTTTTGAAATGATGGTTGGAAGGCGAACATATCCTATCATTCCCTCAACAATCTCTTTGATGAACTGAGAGAACAATTTCCTCAAGATATGAGCCCCTCTCTGCGATTTTGATATTCTCCAATTAACTATGCATGCTTCATCCTCATGTGAGACTGATGATTCAGTCAGCAGTGGAACATGATTTTCTCCTCTAGATACCATTTCATCACCATATGAATCCATCAAAGGTTCACAAAACCTGAAATGAATTTTTGTGAAGAATTAGCACTATTTATTATTTTTCCTGCATATATATATATATATATATATATCTTAATTCTTAACAATATAATAACTTCCTCCTAAGAGAAGTTGCTTATTTAGCAACTTTATAAAGAGCAGAACAGTTGTTAACAAGAAAACAAAGCAAGTGAAACTAAGCATATGGAAATATATTCTCAGTATCTTTCAAGGTCATGTAAAAGCCAAACAAACCATACATGATGACAACCTGAGCCTTAATGACATATTCAAGTCTTTCCTAGTTATATCCATCCTTGATGATTTTCTAGAAGCTACTATCTCATTCAATCTCCACTCTGACCTTACAAAAATTAAAAATAAGAGAGAGAGAGAGAGAACCCTACTCCACTACCTTATTTTTAATCTTTTAGAGGCTACCTTATCCTGGAGCAACTGCAGTTCACCATTTCAAAACCTTCTGTTTTACTGAGAAGAAACTCTTTAATGTAGGAGCAAACCAGAAGTTATTTCGATATTTTATTTTAGATTTTCAGTGGATAATTTCAGATTGTAACATAGTTATTTGATTGGTATTGGATTAGTATTTGAGATTGTTTAGAATTATTGGATTAGTATTTGAGATTGTTTAGGACTATCGGATTAGCATTTGAGATTGTTTAGGAGAGTTTATCCTTATCATTGTGATTCCTGGAAGCTGCATTTAAAGCTCCAGTTGATTTCTTTTGTATTTTCAGACTATGATTATTATTATTCAGATTATTTGCAAAATTGCATTGCGTTTGTTTGGTGGTGAATCCAAACACCTTAGGTGGGAAGCCTAAGGTTCTACTATAGGACTAATCTAGGTGGGAAGCCTAGGTTGTCCTGCATCACTCTTTTATATTAACTTGTTATTTTGTATTAGTGTAAGGGTATTTTTGTAATCATACTATTTCTCTAATAAATATATGCTAAGGTGAGGAACATATTAATGTAACCCTAATCTCTCATATTTTACAACTCAACTATTATTAAGTTAGAAATACAGTACATCTTGAACCCACACCTTATCCTCCATTCCATTTTTATGGGGGGAGGGGGAGGATGTTCCAATTGAGCTAAAGTTCATTGCTACCATTTCACATGCAATGCAAATAAATCATATAAGCTCACATATCTTAGACTGCATTAACTACTCATAAGAAAATATTGGTAAACATATTGGAATTGTACAAAAATTATTTAATATTACTACCAAAGTATATGGATATCAGTCATTTGATAGTTTTCAAGTTCACTTGGTAAAAAAAATTTATATAGTTTCCAGATTCTTGGAAGAATCAAAATTGGTGACTGAAACTTGCTAATGTTTCATACCAATCACATGAAACCCCACCCCCACCACAAGACTCACACACTAGCATAAATATGACATAAAACATATAATGATCAAAGAGAAACACCAGGTGCTTAGGCATTAAGAGGAGCAATTAAATCCAGGAAACAAGATTGAGGAACAGAAGCTTAGTATGAGTTTGTGCCACAATTAAACAAAAGGAATAGAGAGCATAACATTTTTTTTTTTATAAGTACAGAACATAACAGTTCGTAGAACTTTATGTTCCTCAAAACAACATAATCATAGAAATAAATGTAATTTCTTCTAAATCTTTTTTTCTTTTCTTCTCCTTTTTTTCAATGATAAGTTACACATGCACCCAATGGAAGCGCCAATTGAGCTATAGCCCATTGGCATTCTCAATTTTTTGTTTCTTAAAAGAAATAAATGCAGTGTCATAAAATATATGTGCTTCTGGTAAAGTACCAATATACCCCTCCTGTTTAATTGCAAGAATAGATCTACTCCATTATATAACAAACAAATGGATGTCTGTCATATAATCATGATAATCAATTAATCAGCATGAGGCAAACTGCTATAGTGGATGATTATATACTGCTCCGACGATTTTGCAATGAAGAAAACTTACGGTAAATCTACCATAATAAAGAAAGCAAAAGAAAGATTGATGTTCAACTTACGAGTCAAGTAATCTGAACCAGAGCATCTCTGACTCCTCAGGGTTCAAGCGAGGGGTGTTCCGCTGACATAATCCAATACAGGCATTCAATATATTGCATATTTCATTCACCTGTAAGAGAAATATCAGAGGTAATATAAAGTTGTAAAACAATTGTACGTACACACACACACACACACACACACAAGAAGCTTAAACATATCATCTCATTAAAAGTCATATCGACAGACCTCCTTCATATTTAATACAGTCCTGAGATGCTTTGTATCAGCAGCAGAACTCAAAGCCACATCAGAAACCACATTTCCAACAGCAGTATCAAGCTCAACAAATTTACTGTCAAGGCCTGAAAGTGTAAGTAAAAGAGCACTCCCCACATCACTAACCCTTTCTAACAAGAAGGCAGCAGCATCTATAATCCCATATTCCTGACACAGGCGTTGACAGTGTTCCACACGATAGCTATCAAAGGTCTCAAGGAATTTGAGAACTGAACCAGGTTCATACTGACATAATAGCTGCAAAAGTGATATGCAAAACATTCAGTACCTTAGGTGCTATCACCAAATAGAGAAGTGCTACCAGGAAATCTGAGCAATAAATAAAACTAAAGTAAGCCATTAAGAGGCCATAACAACAACCACCCTTTATGGTGCAGAATCTGCATAGTCTAGAAATATGTATACAAGGAGTATGATATATGGCCCAATGATGAGCAGACTGATGAAACAAGATCTTTATTAGTTTATTGCCAACCCAAAATCATTGTCACATATAAAGTGGGGGTGGGGGAAGGCATTTAGAGTAGACAATAGCTATATAACAAGAAGTTAAAAGACCATAGGATAAGACTGAACAAACACATTCATTTGACATTGGGGGAAAGAAAACATTCAACCGCTTCATATTTCAATTTAGGCTAAATTACATCTTGGTCCCTCCAAGTTTGAGTTTGTTGTGAGTTTCGTCTCTACAGTGACACTATGAGCGATTTCATCCTAAAGTTTCAAACTGTTATCAATGTGGTAGTTCCAATTCCTTTAACCAAGTGCCATCAAATGTCATGAGCTGTATGTAACACCAAAACGTTGCCGTTAATGTTTTAGTGAAAATTCCATAAAAAAATAATAATAATTTGTGAGAAAAACTATATAAAAATGCTATAAAAAAGAAGAAGAGAGAGGAAGTTCGAGGGGAAAAGAAAAGAGCAGGTAAATCCAAAAAACTCAGACTCTTAAGGAAAATAATACGGTAAATTTCCTAGGCGTCATGTTCTCTAACATCCTTGATTCCTCAACTCCAGTCCCGGAACCTTCTTTGCAGTCAAGTTTTCCCTTCTCTTCGCCTAGATCACCTTTTCTTTGATTCTTCTTTCTGCCTCTCATTCAATTCCATCTCTCTCACCATCCTCACTGCCTTCTTCTACACCAAGACAAATTTCTTGATAGCTCTAGGCCTCGCTTCAGTTCAAGTGGATTCACATCTAGAACACTTCAATAGTCCTTGTGCTCCAATTCCTTTTGTTCACATAGGTGCCTTCAGCTGCTTCTATGCTTTTCACTTGGACCAAAATCTTCTTGGTTGGTATGAACAATGCCTTGCCCTTTTCCCCTTTTTCCCTTTTTTGGGTGGGGAAGGGGGTAAGTTCTTAAAATTATTCATGGTAACTGCATATTCTGTTGCCTTTCCTCCATACCTTGAGTTTCATTCATTAAGATCAAGCAGGATGTGAAGTACCATGGCAGAGAGGTCCTGACAATAACTTTAAGCCTTGGTTTGCTAGCAATTTGTTTTCTTACATTGTCTCTAACGGTATCTTTTTTCTTTTCAAGAATCTTTTTTTTTTTTTCGTTACAAAAAAATTCACCAAGATGACATATAGTTTGATGACACTTAGTGTGTGTTTGGCAAAAATTATATTTGCCAACTTATTTTATTATTCAGCTTATTTTTGCTACTATTCATGGGCCTCACTACACTTTTTGGTACTATTCCTAGGTCCTATTGTACTATTTCAGCTAACTTTTACCTTTATCTATAGTATTTTCAGCAAAAAATTTTCAATTTCAGCAAAATAAGTGGATCTCAAACAGACCCTTAACTAAGTTAGACAAGGGGCTATACTGACAACAACCTAAAACTTTTCGGATGAAATTGCAAAAAGCAGAACTATAGGGACCAAAATGACAAGAAGTCTGAACTTAAAGGGAGTAAAACGAATTCTAGCTTGAATTATAAATATAGTTGTAAAAGTGCTCACCTCCAGATAAAGCTCAATCATATCATCAGTCACTTCAACCGGATCATTACGCATTAACTTGGGGAAATCAGAGATTTTTTCCAAGTAAGCCTCAAGTCCTTTTGACTGATCCTTCAACCTTATTCCATCAGAAGGATCCAAAAAATCATCTCGTCTTAAAGAAGAAAAATTGAGAGTGCCAGATAAGTGAACCTCAATGACCGTTTTTAAATAAAGGAATAGGCTTCTTGGATGAGAGCGGAGTTTAGACAGGATATGCAAACCTTCTTTCTTGAAATGACCGATGAACAACAAGAATGTTCCCTCTCTACAAAGGATAAACAAATGCATGAGATTGCAGAATAAATTAATTTCTGCGCAACAAAAGATCATATGTACCATTTAAACAAGATCCCCAGGTAACTTCAAAAAAAAAAAAAAAAGCATTACCTGCTTAAATCAACCAGCTCAGGCATACGAGAAATGACCGCTGATTGAAAAATAGCACGTTCATTATCACTCAGCTGTAATAATGTTTTGTTGATAAAGGAGAAAGCATGAATGGGTTCATCTACATCCTTCATGTAGCTATCCAAAGCAGCAAGATACTCCTGTCTGATAGTATGAATGAAGCCACAAACCTATAAAATTACAACAAAGTTAATATTACAGGTAAGAAAAACAGAGGATTTCTAGATTGCAGCAATATGCTTCCCAGGTAAACACATAAGAAATATATTTAAATATACCTGGTAAAATTGTGCTTTCTCACATAGGCCTAATACAGAAGAAGCATTCCGGTCAATCTCAGGCACTACTTCTAGAAGGGCAAGCACCTGCTTCTCCCTTCTTGTTGAAGTTATGTGATGTGAGGAAACACTAGTTGGAAAATTATTTTGTGATGTCAAGTATTCTAAAATCTGACTCAGGACACTTCTTGAGACATTAGCTCTTCCACATGCAACATAGTATGCTATAAACTCAAACATATGACCTATGTCTTTCTTAGAAGGCCATTCTTCAACCAATCCACTGACATCTTCACTATCTGACCTCTCTGTTTGGGAAATGTCCCTATTAAGAATACAAATAAGAGAGTTCACTGTATCTTGGACCAATAAATTTTGACATCCATTGTCATTCTCTATTTTTGGCTCCGTATTTTTATCTGCTGAATCATGCGATGAAAGTTTGGGTTTTGGGATTTCATCTTCTACAAAAGCACATCTCAGAACATCTAAAGTAGCTTCAGTATCTAAGTGTAAGAGATGATACAGGTTCAGGTATGCTCCTCCAGATGATAAGCTTGAAACAGCTTTTGAGTTAGGGGCATCAGAATGTTCTAACAGAAATTGCAGAAGTTCTGTTCTAAGAGATGGCAAGCATGTAGGGGGCAGAGTTCCTTGTCCTGAAAAAGGGAAAATTTTGGCTTCAATGTTTCTAAATCAGTTCCGTCCTGCATACATTGAAACAAAGCTGTACAAGTGATACAGCTTCAAAACATGTGGATTGTCCTCACACTCATTTCATAGCATCTAAACACCATTTAAGAATTATGTATACTCCCATAAACACTAAAAGATGAAACCAAACAGGTTGCCATTCTTTATCAATAGTAAGTTGTATAAAATAAATTTACCAAATAGAGTCATAATACTGGTTTCAAGCTGTACAATGAATTGGCTTATTAGAAAAAGGCCTTGTTCTTCCAGAGTCAGTAACCAATACAGATATATATATATATATATATATATTTTTTTTTTTTACTGAAAAAACAAATACAGATACTAATACCACTTAGAAACCGCACATTTGAAAAGATAACAGTAGCATGTTTAAAGAATGAATCCGAATTTGATAAGGATGTGGTGCAAAACCCATGGTTTTCACCATCCAATCAATGTGACATCAGATTTGTGCGATAACAAGCATAAGCCCCACTACACACAGTCCAAATCACATTAAAATCCTCAAATTAAAAATAAATAAATAAAAGCCTTTAGAATAGAGGAGTCGCTGACCACATCATAATTGTCACAAGACTGCAATCCAACTCACCCAATAAGTACCAATAACCATCACTGACCACCACACCAGGACCCTCCACCATATCCATAACATGAAACAAACCCATTAATTCCGGCCACTCTGCATGGTGGCCAAATTACTTTTGCCCACCTAGAACCCCCTTGACTGTCACCCTGGAGAGATGGCTGAGGTTAACTAGAGAGAAAGGGGATTTGCAGCAAATGAGAGAAAAAGTGTGATTCTGAGGAGGGTATAGTGTGATTCTTGGGAACTTGGAATAATATGGGGTGTTGAAGAATGCAATGGGAGGAACAGTATGATTCTGATTCTGACAAGGCTTATGAGGATGAGAAAAATGGAGTTTACAGTGGTTGGGTTTGGAGCAGGGAGATGGCAATTGCAACAAATGCTTGCAGATTGTTATGGAATCATCAAAAGGTTTTTTCTATAGAACGAAATTCAGACAACACCAACAACACCAACATCGATCCAGCGACTTCTCAGTGTGTTCAGAGTCTTCAGATGACAGTAATTTTTTTTATCAGTTTGTTTGTTTTCTTAATAAATATTTGATTATATTAGCTTTTAATGGGTTGTTATCATATGTACTAGTCACTATGCTTTCATTTTAAAAATCTGACACTGTCAATATTTTATTGGAGGGTGTAAATAGGGTCTTTTACATCACATCCTTATTGAATTTATCTCCTAAAGAATTACATAAGAACTGTAAGAAAGTAGTAACACAGCTAAACAAAAATATAACACTCTGAGAAATTAGTATGACATGTATACGTACAACATAAAATGGCCAAAACAAATGTTACAAGATAAACAGTCACATATATTTGGTTTTCTATAATTTAGTCAATTCAAGATTTATAGAGAAATTTTCACATACTTGCACAAAGGATCTTCAAACTGATCAATTGGAAAGTGCCACCAATAATAACTCCTTACCTGGAGGTAAAGCAAGACCTGAAAAGCAGTATTTTAGATAAACAAGCATCCGGTACCTGTAAGCAAGAACAAAAGGCAAAGCTTAACACTACAAAGTGGTAATAAAAAACCAACTATAAGAAGATAAAACATAAATAATGGTATAAAACAATATAATCCTGCTTGTAACACCTTTCGGTACGATTACCATAAGACTGCAAATAAGAAAAAGTGGTAAAGCAGTTCTCTCTCTCATTTTAATTTATTTTTAGGGGGCTAGGCCCCAGTGGGGGTTGTGGTGGGCAACCAATCTAAAGAAAATGAACATTTCAAGTGAGCCATCCAAGACATTTTCTAACTTTCTATCAATACCATATTGAATAAAGAAACCTCTTTTCAACTAAAGATATTCCATATCGTCAAATGCCTCAAGAAGTTTTATTCAATCAAAATTTTAAACCACCTTTCCCCAGAAATATTTCATACTATCTCTTTTTCTTCCCAGTAATTATTTACACTACCAACCAGTAGAGGAATAAGCCCTCCCTGTTTACCAGCCCTATCTGATGGAAAATTATCTTATAAGACTTACCTAATACCTCTCACAACAAGTGAGACCCACACATGATGTGAAAGGGAGGTCTCATGAGATACCTTTTCCTATCTGTCACTTTTTGCTCATGGTTTAAAAAATCATAACCAAATGAATATGAAATTTTTTTTAATTGTAACGTCTGAATTGCATATGCCCCCAAATGAATAAATCTTCACTAAGGCACAGTTGAGATACAAACAAGCCAGAAGTGTGCTTTTGATGCAATATTTAACAGTTTTCGTTCGCAGTTTAGAAAATAAAAACCGACTTAATAGGAACCTTAAATTTGATGAATAACACTTCACTAAGGCATAGCTAAGATACATGTATTTCCAATGAGAACAAAAATACTATCACAAAGTAGAATAAGAAAATTAATGTGAGGGAGAAAAGGGGAAAGGGAGAAGGAAGAAGCAAGCTTGCACATTGATTGAAATTTGACTCCAAGTCTCCAACTCCATGCCACATAGGCCCAGATGGAGCCTAATTCAAACCAGCTGATTGAAATCTTTTAAGATTCGGGTTATTTGCAGCCCCTATAAAATTACATTCTTAATATTACCTGCACATTGATTACAGTTCCTTAAAAGTAGAAAATGTTTCCCATAAATATTCTTCTAAATAAGTGTGTGTTTGGCTTTAAATTAAAAAGCTAGCTTATTTTACTATTCAGCTTATTTTTGCAACTATTCATGGGTCCCAATGCACTTTTGGTACTATTCATGGGTCCCACTATACTATTTCAACTAACTTTTACCTTTATCTATAACACTTTAAACAAAAAGTTTTCAGTTTCAGCAAAATAAGTGGATCCCAAACAGACCCTAAATCCAATCAATTTATAAATATTGACATGACAACATTCATAGAAGAGAAGCAAACTAGAATGAGAAAACATGATATTAAAAAATCTTCCATATTCAATGAATAAGAATACAAGGAACACATTATACATACCCAAGGGCAGCAGCACTCTCCTTTTGACTATTTCGCAAGACCACCAACAGCTCCTCTAAAGGAGCCCTAAAATCATCCAATCCTTTATTGAAGAGATACACCAGAGCACCATATAATCCATGCTCTCTACATAACCTAACAACCTACAAGGAAAAATAATAATCATTATCCAATCAAGTCAATAAATCATAACAAATAAATTTACTCCAACAACAAAAATGATTAACAAAGGTTTTGAAGGTAAGACCTGATTGAAATCCAAAGAAGAGATATCCATGTGAAGGACGCATTGTTCAACTCGTTGTAACCATCCTTTGCTGCTGTAATGTTCTACAAGTGCTTGCATAATCTAACAAAATAAAACGAAAAAAGAAAAAGAAATATCAGAATTTATGATTAAGCTGCCAATAAGGCTAAGCACTGGGACATCAAGCTATACCTCAGGAGGCAGTGATCCAAGCATGTCCTTCAATATATATGGTTCCAAAAGCTCCAAAAATGTGTCTGAAAAATGTAATGAAACAAAAGGTAAATCACCGAAAGAGTAATGTATAAGGACTGCTAATATGGACAAATTATTGCAAGTGAAGGGCTGCTATATATGTATATATATATATATATATATATATATATAGAATACACACACTTCACAGGCAATTAGACCACAGCAGACACTAACTCAACCTAATTTTGTACTAGCAAAGTGTCAACACAGAATACATCACTCTCAAGGTGCTAGGAGAGCTGAATGATACTTGCACCCTTCCTAGTAACAAACCCAATCTTAAAAGGCGAAGGTAAAATAGAATATAGCATTAGAAAAACTTCATCACAAGGAAAGCTCTCTAAGCAAACAGTCTGACCTTCAAAGTTTGTTAAACTTTCTAGCCTCATGTTATGTAGTTAGGGCTATCACAAATTGAGTTACCAAGTTTCAGTTAAAAAATGAACTTCAACCAGGACATCAAAGATCAAACTGCGTAGTAATTGAAGCATTCAACACAAGAAGACTCAGAGATGTAATGATACCTCTCTGTCGTACCGCCACAAACTTGGAGAAAATTTCATCAAAAAGGATGTCAGTCCTCTTGATATGAACACAGACTTCCACAGCAACTCCACCAACACGAGTGTATTGCTCTTTTATTTCAGAGTGCACAGAACTGCTTCTACTATTTGGGTTGTCCAGTGGTTCCATTTTCTCAACTTGATTGCAAAATGCCACCGAAATATAAGAAAATACTTCATCTACATATGACAAAAGCAACTCCACAAGGCAGGGCATTATGGCCTCCTGTACAGCATCCAAGGTTCCAGGGAGGTCAATAACACCATGCACCTGGCCATCATAAAGTGTCATTGACATGTTCAGTGCACCCATCCAGTCACCCACTTTCCACAGAACCTGAATCTGTTCCTTCCATGGGAGAAGGCGAGAAACAGCAAGATGCATAGGTCCAAGGATGTATACTGAAGCTCCTCTTACAGCTATGCAATTGTGAAAAGCTTTCTCAGGATTTCCATAGATATTAATGAAGTGGGTATGGTACGCAACAAGATCATCTCCACCATAACCATCCAGAGAAAAACTTGTTTGGTGAATCACAGTTCCATCCTTAGCAAACAGACAGAGTTGTCCAGTTGATGTAAGAACAACCAGTATCTGGTCAAGTACAAAAATTTCATTACATGCAAAGCATTTACAATTATTTACTAGGCAACGCTGCCTAAATAACATTATTTAAATACAACAAAAGACAAATCAACAATATATGAATAACTAAATACGTACCTGATCATCCAACCAAGCCACACCTATAGCTGCACTGTCAAGAGACCATTTCCCATATACTTTTAGCTCTGATTTGATTAACTTTGCAACCTGAACTTTTCGGTCCCAAGCAATTGCGAGCAAGTAGACTCTCTCTGAAGCTTCCACAGGCACGTTTTCTGTAACAAATTCATATCTTAGAAAGATGAAATATCTCAACAGAAATGCCCAAAATTCACTCAACGCATACCACTAGGCAAACTGCGTGATTGTGTCATGCATTTCCACGCAGTATAAGGCATAGAACCCTCTTGAACCCCATCTGGCTTAGAAAGCTGCGAATAGACTTCCAAAGTAGGAGTAAGCCTTACCTGTAACATGCAAATGTGGCTTTAACACATTTTGAACAAGATATAACCACTAAGAAGAACAACATCAATTCACAAGACAAAAGGTTCATGGAATTTGTGCAATCATTTGAGGGCTTCATACCACCAGAGCAGCTTGATGGGTGACAAATATGACCACGCCTTCTTCAGCTAAAGAAGAGCCTTCATTAAAGAGTTTCCAGCCAGCATCTCCTTCTACTACACCTCCCATCATACTACCAAGACTGCTGGATGAAGCTGCATTGTTTCCCTGAGAGGACAGGGAAGCACCTCCAGAGAATTCATCAAAAAGGACAGGTGAAGCTGATAGCACAATTCCCGTTTTTTGTCCATCAAGAAGACACTATTTCAAGTAACAATATGATCATTAGTTTGGAGATGATGTCAACTCACAAGCATATTATACATAGTGCCACAATCATAAATCACATATTGATGCATACTAACGTTTTACCTGGGTTTTGATGGAGAACCTATTGAGCAAGGGAACAACTGAGAAAGCATGCAACAGAACGAGACCCTTACTATCACCAGTAACTGCTTTAAATTGACGAGTAACCTGAGAATCCTGCCCCAGAAATAAAGTATGTACTACTGGTGCTGTATGCTCTCCAGTAATAACTTTTGCTGATGATGATCTCTGTACATCCCAAACAGTAATATGACCATCACCATAACCAGCTAAGAGCAGGTCCCCTTGCTGATTAAAGCACATGGAAGTTACAGGGGCATGAGACCTATCCCCTTGCAGACCGAGCATCGACATCTGGAACATAAACAGCATGGTTTATTGAGTAAAGTTATTTCTGTCGTAACTACAATGTGGCTCATAGCAAAAGCAAATGTACTTAGAAGCTTCACAATTTAATTAAACATCCAGATGTTTGCATACTGAAATTACCATAAAAAGCCAAATTCCTCACTTAACATGTTCGATTTCTGTAACAGAAGAAATTTAGATATTACCAATCAATGGTATCTTAATGGATAACCATATACTAAGGGCATATCTGAATAAGAACTTTGTTGAGGAAGTACCAACACACTCATGCTAAGTATGCACATTATATTTATGTATATAAGTCATCCTTACAGAATATACTCATACTAAGTACGCACACCAAAGGTTTTTCTTTTTTAATTTTTAAAGCTGATACATTGTGTTTCTTTTCAATAATATCAAGTTATTTGTGTATGGAAGTCATCCTGTACAAAATCAAGTATGTACTGCTGTTTTGTGTGAAATTCATTGGGGCATTTTAGAGATTGAAATAAGCAATTAAGTTGATACTTAAGCAATTCTGCAAAGATGACACCAGGAATTGACTATTATTTTAAAGGGCACATGCACAACATTCTCCCTTGATTCTAATTACACCCAAAATATATTTCCTGGAATCTATTCAAGTTTCAACCAAAAGATGAACAAATAACATATAGAAACATAGAATCCTGAAGGAACATGAAGGGCTAACAAGAAAGAGCAATATAAGCAGATTAATGCAAAAGTAACCTTTGGATCCATGTGGTCAGCATTATAACCGGAATATTTACTGGGCACAACAAGAATGACCCCTTTTGACATTCCAATTGCAATATAATTAGTATGAACAGCCAAAGCTTGAGGGGAACCATGATCTCTCCTGAATGCCTGAGAAGAAATGGTCCTTGTAATAGCATTATCCGCATCAAGATCAAAGTATCCTAATGTGGTTGATCCTCTCCGTACGCCCTCAAGCCTCATTGGCTGAGCAGCTGCACCCTCTTCCCAATGCAAACCAGTAGAAGCATGCTTCTTCTCAAGCTCCGCAGCTAACTCCAATGGCTTCATAGAAGCAGCCCGGGATTTCTTCTCCGCTCTCTTACTAATCCTCCTGCTCCCCAATTGCCCAATTCTCTCTTCCGCAAGTACAGTAATATCACTCAATGAAGTTGCGTCATCATCATCGCTACCACCCACCTCAGCATCTTTCAAAACATTCACTTGTTGCTGTGTTTCCAATGCCTCAATTGTCGATTCCTCCTCTACCTTCTCTTCCAAATGATCAACCTTGTCTTCTTCTGAGTTAAAAATTTCAGAGCTCCTGTCAAGCACAGAAGCATTCTCATCTACATTTACTTTGTTTTCGTCCTCCTCAACACTTACGGACGAAGAAGGCTCAATGATATCAAAATTAGGAACTGAATCAGCACTTGTTTGCAGCAATTCTTCATGATTACTACTAACCTTTAATCCATCTACTTGAACCACATTTTGGGCTTCGCTTTCGACCTCCATAGCAGTAGAACCCTCATTCCCAATCACACCTTCCAAAACCTCATCCTCTTTCGCATTAGAGCTCAATTCATCTGAGGCCGAGACCGAAGCCGCATCGGAATCTTCAAAAACCTTCTGGAACTGGAAGGCAGCCCTCCTCGACTTGATCGCGGCGGCGTGCGGGGTCGGGAGAGCACTGGAGGCTGCCACTGCCGCCGCAAGCGCTGCCCCCGGCTTCGCATTCGATCTCACACCGTGGAAAAGCGACGGTAACGGCTTCGAGGAACCGGGACGGGAGTGGAGCGATGGGTGATGTTGGGCCGGTATGGAGGAAAAGTCTGAGGAGGGTTGTTTAGTTGTGGAGACTGAAACGGTGTCGTCTTGGTCGTGTTTGGGATCGGAGATGCGGGAGTAAACGGACGGTGGAGATGAGGTGGAGGAATCGGAGGCGTTGAGGATTTCGTCGATTGTACGGCGAGGGATGGAGTTGAGGTCGTCGTCGTCGTCGTCACTGGTGAGAGGTGAGTTAAGGAAGGAGTCGAGGTCGAGTTCCATAGCCAACATTATCACCGCCACCTGAAAATCAAAGGCATCAAGATCAGAACTTGAGTAAAAGTGAATTCTGAATGCTAAGAGAAAACCCAAGTTTGCTTTATTATACGGTCAAACAATTACTCAAAAACAAGAATGGAGATAGAATTATAGAACAGACGATGGTTTTACAAGCAGAATGAAAATGGCTTTACATACAAACAGAGGACAATAATCTGCACACCCACCTTGCACAATAGAGCTGCCTTGGCTTTGATTTTCTCATCTATTGTCCTACTTTTACCTCTCTCTTTTTTCCAGAAAGTAATGATCTTGGCGCCTTTGATTCTCAGAGACTAAATAAAATTGAGAGAAACTGATTACGGTTCTCATGGGCAGGGGCAAAGAGAGAAATAGAAAGAACGAGAGAGAGAGAAAGACCCAAAAAATTGAGAGAAAATCATAGATGACGTGGGTGGTTTTTAACCGTCATTTGCCACGTGTCATTTCCCCAGATAAAAACACGAGGGAACAAGAGGATTCCAAACAGGAGGGAAGCCGGACCCTACAAGATTTCAACCCTATATAAGTATATAGTTTTATAAACATATAACATTATACTAACCTCCTAGCACGCGCTTCGCGCATACAATGAGTCTTTTTTTTAATTTTTAGTGGTCTTATTTTATAGGAAAAAAAAAACTGTGTTTTTTTATTTATTTTATATATATATAATTTTTATTTTAAAATTTTAATTTATAGTAAATAAATCAATTTGAAAATTAATAGGAGAGTGACCTTATTTTTTAGATAATGTTTTAATGAAAGTTAGAGTTGCATTTTTACAGGATTGTCCTTTAATTTTGTCTCTACTTAAATATAAGGGTGTAGGGGCATTTTTGAACTAAAAAATGAGGAATCCAAACAAGGAAAGCCCTTTAAATAATAGTATAGATATTTAAATTAAGTATCATGCTCACAATTTTATTCATGAACTCATTATTATATTTGTGCTTGAATCCTTTAATTGTTGAATCTAAAATTGGGCTTAATCTTAACTTGTTGGTTAAATAAATGAATACAAAACAAGTTTTTTCCTAAATACAAACTTGACTCATTTACAATCTTAGATATCTAGAAACAAATTGATTTTTTTTTTTTTTTTTTTTTGGCAAACTAACCTAACGAGTTAACTTTACTTACCTATTAAGACTGTGACTTAAAGTTAAAATTTTCATTCCTCCCAAAATAATCAGTTTTAACATTTGCTATAATGATTCACTATAAATATATTAAATTATTAACATATTTTACTTTAAGTGAAACTGTATTTGCAAATATTTTTTAAAAAAAAAATACTACTCCAACTAAAGCTTAATTATCAAATTGAAAATTAAAAATAATAATTTTATTATTTATTTTAACTTATTATATAATCAAATAATTTTATTATTAATTTGGTTTCATACTATATGCATTGGTCATGAAAATTAAATAATTTTTTATTTTATGTTTTCTATATATTTTATTATTCAATTTTGATTATATTATTAAAATATTTTTAAATTTATACATAATTTTTAATTTAGTTGTAATTATATTATTAAAATGTTTAATTTATATAGAGTTATTTATTCATTTTTTATTATATTGTTGAAATATATTCTTCATTTATATATAATTATTGATTAATTATCTTTCAAAAGACAATGTTAAAATTGTAAAATAAAAATAAAAATTCAATAAGTAGTTAAAAACAACAAATTTGCCTTTTATGTGTGTAATTTGATCGATAGTTAGGGTGGCGGGAATTTAAAACCTGAATTTTTCCATTGGAATTGTTAGTTAAGTTATAAAACTTTTGGCAGGATAGTAAGAATTTTTTTTTTTTTTTTTAGAAACAATAGTAAGAAGTTAATATAACAAAAAATTGAGAATATATATTGTGGGGCCGGGAAATTTGAGGTCCCAGCCCACTTTACATTTAGGGCCCAAAGCCCAGGCCGAGGAGCCCTATTGCCAAGGACGTATGATGAAAGCCCCAAAAAGGCCCAAGGATGTGGCCGAGGACGATCTCACGCTCAACACCTCACAAAACGCCTGAAGAAAAGGACAAACTCAGTACAGGGGCAGGACAAGGGAGAAAGCTGCCAACACCGCAGTATGGAGCCCTGCATCTGACAGGCCCATACTCCAGACCATGCTATTTAACATTTCTCAACCACCCCCAACCACTCGGATGTATGGATTGATAGGACGAGTCTATATCTCAAAAAGCAAAACTTACACATGGACACTAAATGGGAAGTAAACACTAGTATAAAAGGGAAAGAAAGCCAAAAGGGAGAGGAAGGAGGATAAAAAATCCTACAAAAAGGGAGAATGGGAAGGATATGATGCTCCTCGGACGAAGTCCGAGGACTTAAACCCTCCAAGCTACATCGATGTAAGGCTTAGCTATTCAAGCCAAACCTACCTTCGTATGAGCTTCCATAAAAATCATGATCAGACCGCTGTCCAGCGACCAAGGTCCAGCGACCAAGGTCCAGCCTTTCAAGCCCACTCTCTATAAATTATATTGTTCGGGCCCTTTACATACGAGCCCAATGTCATTCTTGGGTCGCTAAAAATCGTGTCCCTACAATTGGCACCGTCTGTGGGAAGGCTTGCGCGTTGGCACAGGTGGCAGTGGGGTTAAACCTCTGTCAAGCAAGGGTCTGTGAAGGTTCCTTCATTTTCAGCAACACGCTGTTGTCGTTCCGACATAAATTCCCGCTAGGGGCTACGCCTCGCAGTGCCAATGGCACGGGCAGCCCTAGGGGCTTCTAACATCAAGCTAACTCTGCCTACCTTGGTTGAGGGGCTATTAAAAAAAAAAAAATAATACAAGTTTTGGACAGAACCAAGGTCTTGTATGGTCCTCGGACTCAAGCCTATGAGGAAACCAACTACTTAAAAGAAAAAATACAAGTTTCGGACAGAACCAAGGCCTTGTATGGTCCTCGGACTTAAGCCTATGGGGAAACCAACTACTTAAAAGAAAAAATACAAGTTTTGGACAAAACTAAGGCCTTGGCCTTGTATGGTCCTCGGACTTAAGCCTATGGGGAAACCAACTATTTAAAAGAAAAAAATACAAGTTTCAGACAGAACTAAGGCCTTGTATGGTCCTTGGACTCAAGCCTATGGGGAAACCAACTACTTAAAAGAAAAAATACAAGTTTTGGACAGAACCAAGGCCTTGTATGGTCCTCGGACTCAAGCCTATGGGGAAACCAACTACTTAAAAGAAAAAATACAAGTTTTGGACAGAACCAAGGCCTTAATGGTCCTCGGACTCAAGCCTATGGGGAAACCAACTACTTAAAAGAAAAAATACAAGTTTTGGACAGAACCATGGCCTTGTATGGTCCTCGGACTCAAGCCTATGGGGAAACCAACTACTTTAAAGAAAAAATATAAGTTTTGGACGGACTCAAGCCTATGGGGAAACCAACTACTGCAAAGAAAAACTACAAGTTTGGGACACAACCCAATACAATCATACCTCGGTCCTCGGATCAAAGGCCAAGTGTTATCGAAAACACGGCCAAAATTCCACACTACTCGACAACCTTCTCAGATGGTTTATTTTGGGTTTCTCATTCTTGGGCAACTACCTCACGCGTGTCATGGTACACTCAGTTGTTATCTCGGTTAGTCTCATAAGTTTAATCTACTATTGATTGGTATTATTATATTTGATAGTTTCAATAGGTTCAAATTAATAGCTTTTTGTTACAAGGTTTCCTGTCCTAAGTTTTATTAAAGGAAAATACACATGTAGCATACCCATTCACAAAGTAATTGCCGCAGAAAAGAAAAGTATTTAGAAGGAAACAAATTCATCTTTTATTAAGACAAAGAAATAGTACAACGTACAATGAAAGAGCTTGAATAAGCTTATACTAAAAACTAACTACATAAACAAAAAGAAAAGATATAAGGGAGTGAAGAAAAAGCAGAAGAAGAGGTGCAGAGAAGAGGGATGCAGCAGTTCCAAAATGTTGTCTAAGGAAACCATTCCTCAATACCTTTACATGCCCATAACTCAAGCAGCAAAAGAACCTAACTTGAGGCTAGCACCTTTGAAGAAAAGGTGCAGGAAGAAGGAAGTTGATGAGCCTCCATGTTAGCCACGCTCGCGATAGAGCAGATGGCGCTGATGACGGAAAACCTTACTGCTGTTGCACCAAGAATATGATGTAACTAGTCCCTGCTTCAGATTTTGACTGAAAGAGGTAGAGATATCATCCCCACCTTGACAAAACGGAGGATTATCTTGAGTCTGTGTCTTCCCTGTCCAGACCGCACCACCTTGAGTCTTGGAAGGATTCGGTGCCTCTGAAGCGGGTGTAGATCCTTCACCCCCACCCGTGCCTCGAACATATTACTCTAAGGGTGAATTGCACTGGAGATGGAGACTAAGTATGGCTGAAGGATTATGAATCTGGAGGGGCCGAAGGGTTTATATGTAAGGGGAGTAACCCCCTATCCTACTTATATAGAGGACAAACTGGTGGCATTTAATCCATACAGGTTTCCAAGAAGTGCTACAGACAAGACGGTCTTGGTACAACTTCCAACACCATCTGCGACCGTAAGGTTTGAATAACCTCGTGAAGGAAACATATTAATGGCGCGCCTCGAACACTGAAACGTCGAGGACGCCGCGTGAGAAAACCTAGAGGGATGTCTCACAATTTGGTGCACCCCCCATGCAAACGAAGAAACCCCGACATTAATGAAATGTAGAGCTGGGCAAGTCATGGTTTGGGCCTAACATCACCAAAACCTTCCTCCCCAACCACAAGATCGGGCAGTAAGATTTTGAGGGGCTATTGTGGGGTCGGGAAATTTGAGGTCCCAGCCCACTTTACATTTAGGGCCCAAAGCCCAGGCCGAGGAGCCCTATTGCCGAGGACGTATGATGAAAGCCCCAAAAAGGCCCAAGGATGTGGCCGAGGACGATCTCACGCTCAACATCTCACAAAACGCCTGAAGAAAAGGACAAACTCAGTACAGGGGCAAGACAAGGGAGAAAGCTACCAACACCGCAGTATGAAGCCTTGCATCTGACAGGCCCATACTCCAAACCATGCTATTTAACCTTTCCCAACCACCCCCAACCACTCGGATGTATGGATTGATAGGACGAGTCTATATCTCAAAAAGCAAAACTTACACGTGGAAACTAAATGGGAAGTAAACACTAGTATAAAAGGGAAAGAAAGCCAAAAAGGAGAGGAAGGAGGATAAAAAAATCCTACAAAAAGGGAGAATGGGAAGGATATGATGCTCCTCGGACGAAGTCCGAGAACTTAAACCCTCCAAGTTACATCGATGTAAGGCTTAGCTATTCAGGCCAAACCTACCTTCGTATGAGCTTCCATAAAAATCATGATCAGACCGCTGTCTGGCGACCAAGGTCCAGCCTTTCAAGCCCACTCTCTATAAATTATATTATTCGGGCCCTTTACATACGAGCCCAATGTCATTCTTGGGTCGTTAAAAATCGTGTCCTTACATATATATTGTCATTTGAGAAGATCGTGTTAGTATATTTAGTGTCGGCTAATTTAGTGTCAAATTTTCTTTGAAAGTTGCAAATTTTTCCTTATATTAAATTTCGTTTGTATTGAAACAAGATGATTAGGAGTTGAAATTGGAAATGTAGAAGTTGGAATTTTGTTTGAGAGAAATTCTCATGTTAGGTGAGTTTCGAGCGAACATGACAGTTTCAAAAATCATTAAGTAAAAAAGTCTCACTTGTATCTCCCCTAACGCTCACTCAAGTGAGTTGGCACTTAAGAGAGATTAAAGTCATTATTGATTATATATGTTTTTTATATTGCAATCAATTGTCATTCACAATAATTAAATCACTAGTATAGTGATTGTTGAAAACGAAACTTCATTATAATGAGCATAACGTAGCAAAACACCTCTATGTGAGAGGCAAGAAATATACTCCCGGAGTACCTAAAAATGGTCCTAGCAAAACATATAAATAGTTGTAGTTTTTGTATTAAGAAATCGTGACTTGTGACTTTCATTTTGTTTATATGTATTTTTTGAGAGAGTTTCAAACTTATGTCGTCCGCTTCTAATGTTAACTCTTTATCATCTGACCAAGATACCAATCGGTTTTTGGTGTAGACGGGGACTCTTGTTCAACCATTAAAGATTTTACCAGTTGAGCTAACTGGAATCCACTGTTTATATATATTTTTAAAATTGAATAAATGCTAGTTTTATTAATCACTACTAGTATGATCGTACAATGCCTGAATTAATTAACATTTTATGCAAAAGGAAAAAAGACATTTTACAAATATGGTATATGATGTGTTAATTTATTCAGTTTGGCGAATCTCCTTTTGTTTTAATGAGAAATTATCACATCACCCATTAACTAAATAAAATGTGGAAATTAAAACTCACTACCACTTGCTATTGTGTATTTAAAACAAAATGACACTTCCAGTTAAAAAAGTACTGGAGGTAAGCCAAACCCTAATTTATTTATATAATTTTAGTATATTTATTATTCTTAAATGTATTTGGTCCCCAAAAATAAAATAAAAAATATATATATATATATATCTTTTTCTTTTTTAATTTTATCTTTGACTCCCATAGATAAAAATTCATAAAATCCTCGCCCTGTCCCGGAAAGAAGAGATGAAAAAAGTCTCTAGAATCTCTAGATGATGTTTGTAAACTTTGTACGCGACACTCTCTGTTTATATTTATTTGGGGAAAAAAAAAACAATTTAACAATATTTTACAGGAGGGTGTGAAGATTAGAGGTTTTATACAAAATCTTCATAGAATTTAATCCGAATAAGATATTTGCCGAAGGACATCTAGCTTAGTGGGTTTTTCCCCAATTGGGTCAAGTAGTAGGCATGTATTTTTGATAAACAAAAAAATATTTTTGATAAAAAAAAATCATTTTATTTGTTGATTGATTAATGAAATTGACAACCACATGATATCTAAGGAGAGAACAACATCCAATAAATGTTCACAAATAATCTTCGATGGCCAGCCTTGAAATCTCTCTAAAATAGCTACCATTTCCAGTAGAAGAGTCCATGTATATCACTATATATTACTTCTTCTTTTTTCATGTTAAAACAGAATAATATATATCTAGACTTCCAAAGATGATAGGATTTGAAAAGGCCATTAACAATGGGTTTGCATCTCATAATGAATTTGTAAAGAAGGGGTGGGGGGGGGGGGGGGGGGGGGGGGCGGAATTGTTAAAATGCTTAGGAATAGAGAATTTCTTAACTAATTTAACAATCTTTTTTACTTTCCCTTATGCCTTATCCCAGAAAAAGCCTTTACAAAAGGGATTAAGGATAAGGAGCCCTGCAACTAATAGATCATGAAAGAGTTACTCCAGGGGAAGCAAACTATGCAACTCTAAGAGAATAGCATTTCAAATTTATACATGGATTGCAAAAAGTTCTGAGCTGCAATATCTCATAAGAGCACGTAGGGTTCTATAATGAAATTATTTCCATGGAAAACCTAAAGGGTAAAACCGTGAAATGCAAGGAGAAGAGCAAAACTGAGATAAAGAAAGACGTAATACTTATATCATTGTTACAAAATACATAAAAAAGAAAACAAATAATATTATTATTTTTAGTGGGGAAGGGAAAGCAGGATTGAACCATGGACATCAAATACTACGAAGGGTGTCACTATCATTGAACTACCACTTAATTAATATATTAATTATTATTCCACGGACTTAACAGTCCATGATATACCAAGAACAACCTCCTCATCTTCATTTGTTGATGCAGAATTCCTTGTAGAAATACACCTTCCAGAATTGAGGACCACCCAACATTGCAATCACTAATTCCAAAAATGTTTTGTTGTACACCATCTTTCTTCTTTACTTTTCAGTATGCAAAAATCGAATTGCAATGGTTGGATTTATATAGGCTTCAAGAAGTGTGAGAAATCCTATAAATCGTGTTAATTTTATGACCTGACCATTGTAGAAAAGTAGGTGTTTGTATTACTTTCAAAGAAAAATGGAAAACAAAGTAGCCAGTGAAAAATTCTAGAAGGCATTGTCCAGACGTTTCACTGCACTCTGCTTTGGTCCATATGTGAAAAGCATGTAATTCAAAACTCTTGGCAGTTAGCCAGTCTTTTTTGCTAGTAGCAGTTCAGGTGAAGTTAGAAATAGTAGTGTTTTGATATATGCTATATATTTATTAAAATTGTTCAAATGCATACTATATAGTTGGTTTATTGATTTTATTTCTTGTATAGTAATGATGATGATGATGTGTAAAATGACTATATAATTTTGATTTAAGTAGTTGAGTACTAAGTTCAATAGAATCGTTTGCTAGCAACCAGAACTAAACACCTTGATAATATATCAAGTGGAATTATTTTATAAAGAAAGGTCATTAGTAGTTATTTAATGTGAAATTTTTCGCTCTCCATTATATTCAAAGAGTCTATTCATTCAAGTGCTTACATCTAGATAAAGTTTACAATACGACAACAGAACGTCCCCATTAACTATTGGCTGTAATCTCTACATCACCGTTCTTTCACACAGGAATAGGATGTTTCAACTTTCAAGATCTAGACCGATATATAGGCAAATTCAAGTGCTTCGTTTTGAAGAAATCCAATTAATCAAAAACAAAATCGAAAGTCATTTCAACCCAACAACATAGAAATAAGTAAAATAAATGGTCTACAACTATAGTGTAGAACTGGAGAAGGTATTTAATATCAAATAATGCCATATCAGCGATATCAAAATCCAATAAATATAAGACATGGGCTACATCTTTTGTTAATACAATTTTATATTTTTATAGTGAGACTTCTTGTTTTGGGAGAAAGACTTCTTTTCAGTCCCATGTTGGAAAATGAAAAAGGATGCTATATTTTTTTTCCTTTATAAATAGCACTCTCCATTAAGAAATTTTAAGCATGAATATATGGGCTACTTTATTGTGTAGGCCTAATGTTCATTAGTTTATTCATAGAAGTAACTCTTTTTTTCTTTTCTTTTTTTGAGATATTTTTAGAAGTCACTTAATTGTCTCTATAGAACTTGAACAAAAGAATTTATTTTTTGGTAAATTCTGGCATCATGCCAAACAAATTATGTGCAAATATGCGAATTTGGGCCTAAAAAGGAATCACTGGGACCAATTTAGGATTGGACTTTGGAGTGCTTAGGAGCTGGGATATCATTTACTCCGACAACCCAGCATTTTGCTAAAAAAATTGCGGGCAAATCTACAAGCTTGGGCCTAAAAAGGGATAAAATGGCCTAATTCAAGTCTAAACTTCCCTTTTTTTTTTTGTTTTTTTTTATTACTATAATACTGAGTATTTTAACACACACGGAAAGAGGGGAAATCTAAACTTCCCTGATTGTAAGGGCTTTTGTTTTCTTTTTTTGGGGAGGGTTATTTTGATTATCTCGTGTTTTCTTTTCTTCTCTTAATACTAAAGAAAGAAAGAAAGAGAAACAAGACAACAAGGGAAGCTCATCAATTCCCTAAACCTTTGCTGCAAGAACAGGAAAAATTAAAAAGTGTCAAAAGCCCTTACTCTCATCTCATGTTCAAGTTCTAAGAATGCCAAAGCAATTGAAGCATAGTGTCCCATTTTTCTTGGTAAGATAAACAATTTATGCTTTCACCACGCACTAATCACATGATCTAATCCAAATTTTTTTTTTTATGAATGAAAAAGAGGGGGTAGGGGTGATCATATGTGACTTACCCCCCAAGACGTGACCTAATAGGGACACCCCCCGTTAGGGAATGTTGGATTGAGCTATAACTACTGTGACCAAGGTGCCACAGACCTCACCCTAGCCCCCAAGAGAGCCAGCGGATGAGGTGCAACGCAAATCTAATCCAATTTATTAACATCATGCGTTGAAAAATTATATATTCTTCTTCAATACCACACAGAAAAGTTAATTACCATTAAATAAAGTTGACTTGACTCTTTAGTCTTTAGTCTTTAGCCTTTACAAAAGAATAATAAATAAAAAAATTAAGTTGACTGATTCTAAAGATAAGGTCACTGAAACAGAGGTGAGGTCCATGGCATAGGCATACCCAACATTTCTTGAGACTAATCATCATGGATGATCATGAGTGATGATACTGGGCCCTTTTGAGTAAAGAGCTGATAATGAATTGAAAAACCATGCCTAACCGACTACCACCACAACCACCTTCTACTCTTCTTTTATCATATAAATATAAATATATATATATATATATATATATATATATATATGATGAAACTGGGCACATGGGCAGAGTAGTTGATCTTCACACAATTTATCACTTCATGACTTGGTCTTTTTCTATCCGTTTAAGCTGCCGACCAACTACAACAAAATATTTTTTGGGGGAGGTATATATGCACTATCAACTACACAAGAATTTTCTCAAACAGTTTGAAAACTAAACAAAGGCTAACAAATTCAAGGATATAGTTGAACGTAATTGTTATGCATATATGATAAATAATATTATTAATGGCAGGCCCGCTCAATTAATGTATTTTGGGCCTAAGGTAGCGATATTTATTTAAATATTAATTAAATAATATTTATATGATTTTTAATATTTTTGTTTCATTTAAAATACAGTTTATTGCCTTTTTTTTATACAAAATTACTAAGTTTTTGTATTCTAGTTCCACTAATAATTCCTTTTTTCAATTGATAATATAGCAATTCCACCTAATCTTTCTTGTGACATAGTTGATATTAACTAGGATTTCATTGATTTTAATTTCAAAAAATTTCTTTATGCAAACACATTTTTAACAAGTATTGTGAATAATTTTTTATAAACAATAATTCATCGATCTGATCAATCCTTTATATAATTTTGTATGTTAATTGGAGTTTTTTCATCTTTTTGAGGAACTCTTTTTTTTTTTTTTTTTTTTGGTAACTTTTAGTTTTGCAAATAAATCTAAATCATCAATATCAAAATAAATATCATATTTGAGAAAGATTAAGACTATATTTTTTCAAACTATCATTGTCTAGATTTTAATTTTTCAATAATAATTAAAGTTGAAAGGAGAGAGCAGTCAAACACCATAAATTGATTGATAAACAACTACAAAGAAAAAAAAAAAGAGAGAGAAAAAAAAATCAAGATGGAGAGTAGCAAGGAGAACAGTGAACTAGGGAGAAAAAAAAAAGGTTTTGATGTCTTCATGAATGAGGAGACGCGGAACTGTGGTTTTTTTCTTTTTTTCTTTTGGTTGTCGTTGTTTTAAGAGATAGTCATGGTCACTCTCTTAGCAATGTTAGATTTCATGTAGTAAACATTGGATTTCAGTAATGAATTTGATTGGAAAACTATTAATTCTTATTTTTATTTTAATAGAGAGAAAAAAAAAAAAAAAAGGAAATTAAAGTTTGTTTACCCTCCATTAATATTTTTTTTGAGAGATGGAAAATTTTTACACTTTTATATTGCCACAAATAATGTAAAACACGTTAATAGAGTGCACAACATTGAAAGAGAAGATAATTTTAATTGACTAAAATTTTTGGATCTTAATTAAAATTATTGCACTGTGAAACAAATAAACAGTGCATTGTATTGGCCAATAAAAAGGCCTTAATTCTTTTCTTTTCTTTTTTTTGCTAGGTGAGAGGCAGTATTATTGTTTTATATTTTTATATTAAGCTGTAAGTAAGATGGATATAGTATACTTTATTGGTTAATAATAGAGGGCCCTTTTTTCATATGGGGCCTTATTCCATTGCCTAATTTCCTAATGGTTGAGCCACCACAATTAAATGGTTTGATATTTTATCTTTGGACCAAAAATATTTGATTTTAGTGAAAAATATAAGTAACAAATTTTATGGGGACAAAATTAAATATTAAAATCAATGGCTTCAGCCCTAGATAGAGGTGAGCTTTATAGCCCAATTGGATGGTACTTTAGTAAGTTGACCTTTTTTTTTTTCTTTTTTAATGCTGAAGTGCAAGTTCATTTATGAAAAAAAATTTAGAAAGATACTAAAAAAAATTGTATTTGATACTCTTATTAGTGGATTCCAGTTAGTTGAATTGGTAAAGTCTCTTATCATTGAATTAGAAATCTAAAGTTCAAAACATACTGACACCAAAAATCAATTTTAAATTTGGTAACATTAGCCACAAATCAATATCAATATACATATAAAAGCAGAAACCTCTTGTGGGAGTGAATGAGATCTTACCAAGTGACTCTCTAATTTTATATTTAGCCTTTTTTTTTTACTTCTTTCATTAAATTTTTCTATATCAATATGAGTTGTGATGGTCCCAAGCATTTTCACTTTTCAGTTTTCTATTAAAAAGTGAGAATACACAATTTGATTGATTCGCCAATATTTCATACTTTTTTTTTTCTTTTTTGATGATGTTTCATACTTTTCTCACAGCCCATAATTTTGAGTAAAGTTTGTGTTCTAGAAATTTTCTTAACACAATCCTTTAGACGGTCCCATTATTTTTTCAAAGAAGACCTTTCTTTCAAAGAAATTGTATTAATGCAATCCTTCTATGTACAACTCTCTCTTCTTCCCTTTCCCTTCCCTTACTTTTTCCCCCCTTCCTTCCTTTTCAGTCATCTCCCTTACAACCAAATAGGATATTAGTTTCCAAATTCAACTAATAAAAAAAAAAAGTGTTTAGAGGATATTAATAAAAAGAGTCCAAATTTGGTAAGAATGGAGTGTAAAATCCATATTTTACACTATCCAATAAGAGACTGTCACATCAATTTTTTACTTAAAACTCAGAACATCATACCACAATTAATAACATCTTAATAAACTCTCATTTTAGTTGAATTTTCAGATGAGTATTATAATTGATTAAGTGTTGTTGTGCTTATTCTTTAATATATGATAAGATGATGTGGCATGTTGGAATTTGAGGGTATAAAACTTGGGTTTTAAACTACATCCCTATAGAATTTAATCTTTAATAAAAATATGTAAAAAAACATGTTTAATTACCATTTTAGTCTTTAACACTTGTACTATGTGTCAAAATGGTTTTTGGCATCTTAAACGTGTCAATTTTATTTCTAAACTTTTAATATTGTGTCAAAATAATCCTTATTATTAAGTGGTACATGAAAAAAAATTGATGTATCTAACATTAATATCAAAATAATATTTTTATGCCATCTAAGCTATACTTTGAATTATCACGTGTCCTTAATTATAAAATAAAATAAAATATTTGAAAATATATTATTTGCATCCCCATAAGTAAATGAGGTGTCATTTTATTAGCAAAAATTGAAAATTTCTTTTCTTTTCTTTTCCTCTGCTTTCTCGACAACCAAGCGGGGTTTAATTCTTGACTTTTTAGTTAAAGTGCTCATGAACATCATCTGAAAAACATACTATTTACCTAATTTTAAAATTAAAATTAAAAATAAAAATCCAAATGTCAATTTTTTACATCATCATTTTTTTAAGAAGTTAAATTTATTACCAATTATTTTATAAAAATCTTGTAAACTAACATGGTAATGAATATAATTAGTGTCATGTGAACAAGGTAATAATTCAATTTCCTAATTATTTTCTATTTTGTGTTTAAAAATTAATACATCCATTTAATAAAACTAGTGTGTAACCCCGTACATATGCACAAGTACATCTAAAAACAATCACAATTATATATGTGTGTGTGTATCTAATTGGATCTAGACTCTTCGGTTTTTGCACCCAATAATTCACTCACTACAAAAATTAAAAATTTAGATGGGACACATGGCATAAAATTGAACTCTAATTAAAATTCAATTTAGAATCTAATTGAATTTAGACTATTTGATTTTTGCACCTAATAATTCACTTGACACACAAATTTAAAAATTAGATGAGACAGTGGCGCAAAATTAGACTCCAATTTAGAATTTATTTGAATTTTCTCTCAATTTTGGCTATATATATAGCAACCTACCATCACTCTATTTAAAATTACATGTTGTGCATGAAATCACAGTCCCATATATGGCCCTTTTTTAGGAGCTACTATCTCATCAAAACAAAACAAAACAAAAAAAAAAAGTTAGTATATTGCAATGTATTTGGAATGCATGTTTTTGTTAATAAAAAAAAAAAAAAAAAAAAAAAAACTTAAATTGGACACGTGGCACAAAATTAGACAACAATTGGAATCCAATTTAGAATCTAATTAAATTTTCTCTCCATTTTGGCTTTAATTATATATATAGACCGGTTATTGGCCCATGCATTGCATGATTTTTTTTGGTATGATCTTTTTTGGTAAATATTATGACTAGAGAACATTTTTTTTGGGGGAAAAAAAAATTCTTTCATTTTTATGTAGTGATTTTAAAAAATACAATGAAGGGTTTTATGATAAATTTTGTTAATTTTATGAAATACATTTATATAAAATAAAACTCATAAAATGCATAAGACATACGTAAAGGTATAATTCATAACTACGCATGAAAGTTATTGTATTTTTTTAATTTCTATTAGGTCACATTTCTCAAAAAAATTGAACAACCTTTTCATCACCCCATTATGCATGTAATGATTGGAATGTTGTTAGTTAGTACATGATTGCTTGATAAACAATATTGAGTAAATTATTTTAATTCTATTTAAGAAATTTTTTGTGAAATTTCCATTTTCATGTCCATTTCTTTTAATCTAATAGACTTAATTTTTCATGTTAGTTTAATTGAATAGTATTGTGTTTATACTTCTTTTTTTAACTACAATTGATAATTCTCAAAATGAGTAAACAACTTATTGAGTATTGCAAAAGATACAAATGTGAACATTAAAATGAGCATGAACATGAAGGGAGATTTCTATTCATTTTCTTGAAGAAAAAAATGTACTTACAGAAAATTCCAAACTTTATTAGGTAAAGAAGAATCAAGTTATAGATAGCCAAATCAATAAACCAAAAATTTTAGGAGCCTAAGAGGAGCCATTACTTTATTGAAACAACCCAAAATACCCAAGGACTAAAAAAAAAACCATCCACTCCACACTTCCATCACAACTGCTTTAGCTTAAGGAAAACAATTTTTTTTTTTTTTTTTTTAGAAATAATTACAATATACTGTTAACCCTGCAACTTGAACATTTTCTCTCTTAGACCCCAGACACTTTGTACATGAGGGGATGCCAATTCAGTTACATGGCTCTCGATATATATATATATATATATCTCATTTAATAAATATAGAACTTCCTTTAAAAAAAATTAATTAATTTGTTTATCATAATTAAGGGAAATCCTAATGGGTACTTCACTTGAGCATATGTGAAAAAGGCATATACATACTATAAATAGTAAAGGAGAAAGAAAAAGTTGCTAAACCCTTTTAATATGGTTAATTGCTTTGCCTCAATCAGTCGCCCAAACAACATACTGCTTATTCATACCACAACCACAAATGACAATGCAGCATTGCCCATATGTAATTTCTAATCTGAAAGTACATATTTCTTTAATAGCTCTACCTTCGTGTTTTTTTTTTTTTTTTTGGCTAATATGTCTTTACTAAAATCATATAAAAATCTCCAAATTAGAGTTTAAATTATAATTAAATTTTTAAAACAAATCTAGGCACAATTGCACAAAAATTCCATGTACCATGTCACACTCAGGAATATTAGATCTTTTTTCCTTTGTGTAAATAGGAGGGTCCCAATGGGATGAGGGGGCTAACAATTTTCTCTCCAAAACGTTTATGGTAGGAACATAAAAGTTTTCCGTTATAGACTTGTCACACTTAAAGAACATGACTTGCAAACTAATAAAACTAGAGTTTTTAGTACCTATAGCAATTTCACAACATCAAGAACAAACCCTAGTGTATACAGTGTCAAATTTCATAGTCTCCTGTTACATCAAATGAGACTTTAATTTTTCTTACAAAGCATTGAATAGTAAAGCTTGTGGGCCATAGTCTCAACTATAACTCTCAATCATGTTGGACTTGCATGACACCTTCCCACAACGTATTATTATGAGATGCAAAAAAATTTTGGAGTGTACACAACATTTAGTGTGGATGGGAAGAAATTTCAGCATATTCCAATTGGTTAGGTCAGTAAGAGGCCTATTCCAATTTAATGATCCTTGAATTTTGTATACAAGTATTAATCAATGAAATTTCCACCTAAAATAAGTCACACTTTTGGCAGGAGAGAAAATTGATGTCTACACAAATCAAGCTAAGGCTGATCAAAACGGACCATATTCTTAATTTCTTATTTCGATTTGTTTCATATACAAAACTTACAGTCAATGCTTGGTGTATAAAAGTTGAACATCTTTTCTAAAGTCCATCCTCTAAAAGCTTGAGAAAAAAAAAATCATTTAAACCAATACAATATAGAAATTATAAAGGAATCAAAGAAAAATTATCAAAAATAATGAAAATTTAATCCGTGCTTAAATTCACGTATGATAAAGTCCTATCACTTTGTTTGGAGTTGATGTTTGCACTGATTAGCAGTCGGTCTCGGTCAGCATATTTTAATCTTTAGCCTTTAAAGGGCCAAACCCCATAAATTTTCACATTTAATTTTCTTTTTGGCCCATAAGGTTTTTCTAAAATGGCAGTGGCAGCCTGATAATCCCACCAGCATGCTTTACAGCTCCTCCATCCCACTCTTCTGATTATGATTCTATTCTCTTAATTCCATTTTCTTGTTTCAAAGACAAGAATTATTTGTAGGAGAGAAAAGAGTAAGAGTACTGCACTGTATATATCATCATTTTTGGTTAATTAGATTTTAGGTGGAGATAGAGACAGAGAAAGATGGCAGCTAAAGAAGGTCCAACTTTGGAGTACACCCCAACGTGGGTTGTTGCTGTTGTGTGCAGTGTTATCGTCGCCATCTCTCTCGCCGTTGAACGTCTCCTTCACTACACTGGCAAGGCATGTCTAGTATTTGTGCATGTCAATCTCTTTTCTGCATCCATCATTTCAATTTCCTTATTAGTCTTAGACTACTTTGGTAAACTGATCATCATTAATTATTCATATAATGAATGACTCTCTCTCTTTTTTAGTATCTCAAGAAAAAGAACCAGAAGCCTCTCTTTCAAGCCTTACAGAAGATCAAAGAAGGTCACCAGTACTCTCAACTCTCTCTATTACATTTATATAAACATACATATAGAGTTGGATATATTCTGGGTGTGCCTGACCATATCGTTTTATATTGTGAATGAATGCAGAGTTGATGTTGTTGGGCTTCATATCACTGCTACTCACAGTGTTCCAATCACGGATTGAAAAACTTTGCATATCCGAGAACTCAGCCAAAGAGTGGTTGCCTTGTAAATTAACAGATGCATCTTCTTCTTCTTCTACTACTAACCATTTCCAAACCTTGTTCACTTCTTTTATTCCCGGTCGCCTCCTCGCCGAGGCAACAACTACTCCCAAAGATTATTGTGCTAAGATGGGGGTACTTAAAAACTTTTTCTCTTTCTAAATTTTGGAACTTAACCGCAATCAGTGCTTCTATCCATATTACTATTTTGGCTATTGGTGATTGATTAATGGGGTTTTCTAGTTTTGTTGTTTATTTTAAACAAAGTAGATACGAATATATCACAAAGGAATCAATTTTTAGTGGAGTTAGTTGACTTTATCAACGCACCAAAACAATTTTTGTATTTTAGTTTGTAGTTTGTAGTGTATTGAGTACTGTTTATTGGGGGGGAAAAAGGCCATATGAATTATTTTTTTTATTTTTTTTTTTAAAGCAAACTACAGATCAATTTTTTAATCATGACTTGACTTGGAATAATATTTAATTTTTGAAGTCTTATAAAAACAAATATATTATTGATTGGTGGAATCTTCCAGTCAGTCTTCTCAAAGCACAAGCATTGGTTGCAAATGCATATGCTCTTCTTATCTACGTACTTGTTAAATCAACGTGCAGGGTGGATTGTTTGAAATCAATGAAATGTCACATATTTGGAATCCTACATTTCACTTTTCACTTTCTACTTTCTTGATCTCATAATTTGTTTTTTCTATCATCTTAGTTCAATCCGATTTTGGAACACAGGATCATTTTGATTGGGTTGACACTTTACTCCCTCTCTCATTTCTGCAAGACAAAATTTACATAATCTAATTAGTCTGGATGGTTTTACAGAAAAAAGTTATAATCACATTTGCCATCAATGATCTTCATATTAGGTGCAGAATTAGAACATGTCATAATCCCCAGTATTGTTAATCAAGTTAACCTGGTATAAATAAGAAGATTTGAGAACCAAGGTTCTTAATGCTCATGTTTTAAATACTGCCAAGCATATATGTTTGCTGTTTCAGGGCTTTCCCTTTCTTCCTGGTCACTTACTTAAGATTTCATAGTAAAAAGACTTAGAACTTGGAGATTCAGCTAGTATGAAATCGGCCTCCTCGGGCAGGATGGTTAATGTGTTCATGCGAGTTCTAGCTTTAAAACATTCAAGTTAAGTCTGTAAAATCAAACTCCAGAAGATACAACAATGCAATTGTTTATAGGTAAAGCACACATATAATCAACGTGATCATTAAAACAGAGTAAATTACGCTAGTTAGCTTGTCCTGAATTACCTTCTTTTTCCTGCATAATAGAAAGATACAACGGCACATAAGTAAATTGAACTTAGCTTCTATACATAAGATTCTTTCTTACCTGATGAAGCACCAACTTTCTTCTGATGTGCATTGCCAATGTAACAGCAAGGGTAACTCCCTAAATAAATCATTAAATTTTCACAAAATATTGAGGTTCTAGTTTGACTGATTATTTTGGATATGACTTCACAAACTCTTACTAGCCAGGGTGCATTTTCAGAGTAAATTCTAAATAACCTTAGATGAAGCATCCCATATATTCTTATTGAAGAGTTTTTTGGTGTTCCAAAGAGCCAAAAAGATTTTTCTAAAAAATTGGTCTTTTAATCTTTGGAGTGCTTATTTTTTCAACTAATTCCTTCAATTGCTAGTTATATCTTCAGTACCCTTATATGATACACCAGATAGCCTTAGAGCAATATGACCTGAGGTGATTGTTAATAGCAGAGTTCTCTCCAAAGCAGTGAAAAAGAATTGCAGAGTATACATGCCCCTTTGAGGCTATAGGACATTAGTTACTGTTCCTTATTGTTGGCAGTTTCTTTTCTTTTCTGTTCTTTTCTTCTCCTCCTTTTTCCTTATTGTTGAGGCTAGACTCTTGTTCAATCTTCTGCAATAGCTAAATCTTACTGGTAGGAGGCCTGTATTACAAAATTGTCAGCTAATGTTAAATTGTTAATGCAAACAAAATATTTTTACTCTCCACTGTTTGAAATTGAATAGATCAACATCTTCTAGTGTGGACAGAATTATGTAATTTTTTTTTCCCAGTTGAGACCTTTGTGCGTTATAACTTATAAGCATGCATAACTGAACTCAGCATCATATAAAGTTATTAAGGTCTTCAAAGAATGCTCTAGGAATGCAATCAAAATCTAATTTGTTAACTAAGGTTGCACAGGCGTTTATGAATTGAAATATCTTATTAGTTTTTTGCTTTCTTTACATCATTTTTGCAGGGAAAGGTCCCACTGTTATCTTCTGCTGCACTGCATCATCTTCACATATTTATCTTTGTGTTAGCTGTTGTGCATGTGACTTTCTGTGCTCTAACCATTCTTTTCGGAGGAGCAAAGGTTAGTTGTCCCTATTCTTACAATTATCTTTCTATTTTTTTTCTTTTTTTAATTATAACCAAGAATTTTTATTCTTTAACCTTAGAGTCAATTTTTCTATATATGTTTTAATGGTGTAGATACGTCAATGGAAACATTGGGAGGATTCTATCTTTAAAAAGGAAAACGATCCAGAAGAAGGTAATGCTCAATTTCTCATTAAAAGTTTAAAGTCTACATATTTTCCTGTGTTATGTTTCCTTCTGCTGAATCCCGGATCATAAAATAAATTTTTTCCTTACCTCAATTCTTTTGGACTGAATGTTATAGAATTGAGTCACTCAGAATTTTCCACTATGGCCTGAAATTTCATCATTCACCCTGAAGTGTGTGCATTTTTTTTAGTATCCAACAACTACTTGCCGTTGTTTACATCTTTTATCATGAAAATACTGTATTTGCAGTTCTGAAAACAAACTTTACACAAGTCGAAGATCACGATTTTATCAGGAATCGCTTTCTGGGTATTGGCAAAGATTCAGCTTTGTTAGGATGGGTGGTAAGTTATAGAACCCTCTATAATCAAGTCAATCTATCTGTTTGACAACTAATACCAACTATGATTACAACCGCTAATAATTTGATTCATCAACGTTATTAAAAGGATTATGTAATGATCATACTTATCAATAGTTTTTCATGATGGAGAGCATTCATTTCACCATGGTTTCTTGGTCTCACTTCTTCAGAATATAAATTTCATTGATGAAATTTGTGAAAAATTACAAAGTGACCATACTGACCAGTTCCATTTTAAATTCGTTTGATTAAAAGTTGGCTTACTAAGATTCATAACTTAATAGTTTCCAACTGTATCCCAGGTTGTTTTATAAATTATCAGGAAAAAGAAAACCCACTATCTTTTACCTCTTCTTATATGCCAGACTACACGTAAATTTTTTTTAAACCCATGTACTGCTCAAATGTTAACAAGCCTGAAATGCATAGGGAAAGGTCAGTTTCAAGACCAAAAAAAAAAAAAAAAAAAGAGAGAGAGAGAGAGAGAGAGAGATTAACAAAAACATGACTTCACTCTGAAAATTTAAATGTTGTAGATCACCTTTCCTGTGCATTTTATGTATAATAATCAAGACAGAAATATTTCAGTTATGACATTAGAATATGACTTCTACAGCCATAATATATATAAAAGACAGAAAACTTTTATTCAAAATACACGAATTTGTTCTTATCTACTATTACAAACAAATGATTTTTTTTTTTTAATGACATCATCATTTTCAGCAATCATTTTTCAAGCAATTTTACGGGTCTGTGACCAAAGCAGATTATCTGACAATGCGACTGGGCTTCATTATGGTAAGTTATATGAAGTTCTACATGTATTCAATTTATTATTCTTTATTTTTTTTTCAAAACCCCATTACTTTTTACTTCACTAGATAATCTTTCTGATTTTTAGTATCTTTCTTTTCTATAGACTCATTGCAGAGGAAACCCACAGTTTAATTTCCACAATTACATGATTCGTGCCCTTGAAGCTGATTTCAGGAAAGTCGTTGGAATAAGGTTAGTCACAATTATCAAAGACATTCCAAGTGCACTCATTATCTTATTTTCTATATTTTGAGCTTTACTATTTCTAATGTGGAGTACATCTTATAAGGTTAAACCAATAAAAAAAAGTACTGACTTAGAAGGTTTCCTCTTTTGTTTGAAAAATGTTAGTACTTCTATTTTCCATGTATCATACTACAATATACTAGCTCTCCGTGCACTAAGTACTTTCTAATCTGATTCCTCTAAGTTGATAGATCCTACTAAATTCTAAGTTCATCAATTGCAGTTGGTATCTTTGGTTATTTGTGGTCATTTTCTTGTTGCTGAATGTGGCTGGTAAGCTCTCTCACTCTCACAATGTGAGACTCACATTAACAAAGTGTAACAGGTTTTTCGCACATAATTGAATGTGTGGCCCTAAGGCCATCCTTAGCAACCCAGTTTTTCTATTCTGACTCGCATTCATAATATGGTCCTAACCCAGGTTCTGAAAACAGTGTAGAAATTTTCGTTGTAGAGGTTTAAAGTTCTTATCCATTTGACTCATTTCTAAATCTAATTACTGTTGAGTTGAACATCATGTCCCATGAATTATTCATCAAAATTTCTGAGTTCCGACGACCATAATGCCATTGTCCTTGTCTCTGTTCTAGGCTCAGCTACATGAAGATCATTATCTCCAATCCATCATGTATTCTGACTTTTCTTGCAGGTTTGCATATGTACTTCTGGATTGCATTCATACCCTTCGTTGTAAGTTCTATGTCATAGTTTACCTGTTAAATTGCTTATATATTTATGCAATTTTATTAGTCACAGTTTTGTGAAGATTATACCTTGTAAGAACATTTTGATTGCCAACCTTTGTTTTTTGTTTGCGCCGGAAGTGCAAAGTTTGTTTGTGCACTAGTTCACCGTAGAATTTAAATCTTGATGTCCACTAGCTCACATGACAGATTGTGCTAAAATGTTTTTTTTATAATGTTGGATTAAAAGGAACTAGCCAGTCTTACATTAACTGCATTTTCTGAGTTAAACTCCTTTTGATATACAAGGTGGCTTTTGTATGTAAATATATATATTTGGTTTTTAACCTAATAAAGCAGTGTCATTGACAGTTGGTATCTATTTCTTCCTTTGAACACTTCTAACCTATCACAAGGAGCTTGTAACATTTTAAAGCTGAATGTTACAGTTTTACACCTAGTGTAGATCAAGGAAAAATTGTGGTTGTCAAATATAAAATGGAAGCCTAGATCATCAATTCATAGAAACCATCATATGTCCCCTCAAAAGCTTAGCATGCTTATATAGGACCAAATCATAGACATCTCTTGTAGCAGCAATTAAGCATTGCTACAATTCACCCAAGCTTAGGACAAATGGAACATGTGCCAAAAGATGTCAAGAAGGATGTTATTCCTGGTTTCATTAAATAGTACTTGTATACTAGTATTTACAAATATAAATCTGTTAGAGATATTGGTTAGGGATTTTGTTATGTCTATATGAATTAAATTTCACAATTATGTTCTCAAGATTAAATTCTGTACCCTTCAATTTTAATCCATTTCATCAAGTCCTAACACATGTTTGTGTGTGTGTGTCAAAAATATAAGGAAGATTGCATGCACTATTTAAATGGCTGACATTGTTCAATTTTGAGTGTGTGCAATTTCTACACTAGAAGGAAGACTGGATATAGACTTTGTATACCACTTTATGATATGTCCCTCATCAGTCAACCATGCCACCTAGCAGCTACATGTTATCTATACTGTTATAGTTGAATAGCTTTTCAGCTTCTAAAGATAAATGTGTTAGCTCATTTCTAGTGTCTTTTCCATACTTTAGTTTAACTTACCATGTTCTTTTGTTGAAAATAACAATCAAATAAACGATTCATAATAATTGTGTGTCTGCTCAAATCATCAAACTACATGTTCATCTTGTAATGTCCTAGATAACATGTAGGGTAAGGGCCATAACATTGATATTGTTTTTTATATTTTACAGCTTCTACTTGCTGTGGGCACTAAGTTAGAGCATGTAATTATCCAGTTGGCCCATGAGATTGCCGAGAAACATGTAGCAATTGCAGGTGCTTTGGTAGTTCAACCTTCAGATGATCACTTCTGGTTCCATAGGCCCCGGATTGTTCTCTTGCTGATTCATATCATCCTGTTTCAGAATTCATTTGAACTGGCAGTTTTCTTTTGGATATGGGTAAAACAATTAAAATTTAATATTCATTGCACACTAATGAGACAAAGATAAATTGGAAATGAAAACTATGGTTTGAATTTCTATGGTGCTTCAATATGTTACAGGTTCAATATGGATTTGACTCGTGCATAATGGGAGAAATCAGTTATATCATCCCAAGACTTGTTATAGGGTAAAACAATGATAATAATTATTCTATTCTTGAAATCATGTGTTTCTATTGATGAACCAATCTGATGTTAAATGTCAACTTTTATTCATAGGGTATTTGTTCAGTTCATCTGCAGTTATAGTACCCTACCACTTTATGCAATTGTCACACAGGTGAGTTGGATCATCACTGAGAATTCACCTTCTTTAGGACCAATTGATTTATGTTGGGATTTTAGGCTGATGAAGATTACTGAATTCCTTATAATGTAGATGGGGAGTTCATTTAAAAAGGCTATATTTGAAGAACACATACAAGAAGGACTTGTTGGTTGGGCTCAAAAGGCAAAAAAGAACAGGGGTTTGAGAAAGGCTGCTAATGGCTCAACTACTACTACTACTCAGGGTTCTACTACTCATGCATCCGGCCAAATGAGTTCAAAAGAAACTACTCCATTGGCAATTCAGATGAGTGAAGTATCTGCAATGGAAGAAGGCAATGCAGGGGAGATTGCAGCTGCAACTCTCTACGGTGGACATAGATAAGGACATCATAGTCTCACTCAAAACTCATGTAGTTAGCCGGGTGTTTTTTACTTCTTTTAGTTAAGGTGAATTTAGAAATAGTGGTGGTTCAGTTGATATATGCTACATATTTATTAAAATTGTTCAAATGCATACTATACAGTTGGTTTATTGATTTTATTTCTTGTATAGTAATGATGATGATGTGTAAAATGATGATATAATTTTGTAAGCAGTTAAGCACTAAGTTCAATAGAATTGTTTGCTAGCAATCAGAACTTAATAACTTGATAATATATCATGTGGAATTATTTTCTTAAGAAAAGTCATTAGTAGTTATTTCATGTGAAAATTTCTCTCTACGTTATATTCAAATAGTCTATTCATAGTGGATTATTCAAAAAATGGCACTCAGCTAACAAAACAGACTAATAACCAACACAAACAGATATCAAGTGCTTAAAATATAACAACACAACGCCCATTAAGTATTGGCTATAATATAATCTCTACATCACCGTTCTTTTACACAAGAATAGGATGTTTCAACTTTCAAGATCCAGACTGATAGCCAAATTCAAGTGCTTCGTTTTCAAGAAATCCAATTATTCAAAAACAAAATTGAAAGTCATTTCAACCCAACAACATAGAAAAAATCACTAATTTTATAAATGTCTACAACTACAAATACAAGTGTAGAACTGTGGGCAGGGAGGAAGCAAGAGCTAAAGGTTTGGATTTTTTTTTTTTTTTTTTAATTGCAACTTCAAGAATAAGATTTTTTTTTTTTTGGGGGGGGGTGTCAATTTAAGATGGGAAATACTAACAAATGTCCTTAGGTCATTCGTTAATAATTCATTTAAAAAAGTTTTTATGAAAAAAAAATTTTAATGTTTTGATAGCTTTTTTCATTTCCCATAAAAGTGTTGTCAAAATTTTCCTAAAATGGATTCTTAACCAATTTTATGAATGATTTTTTAGCATGTCCCATTTAGCATGACTTGTTAGCATGACTCATTTAAGATTTTATGAATGATCTATTTGTGTCAACAATTGAGATTGGTATGTTTTTAATATGAACGCGTTTTCTGGCTTCATGTTCTGTCACAATTAGCTAGGAATTTTAAAGCCCAATTGACACTTTTGAATGCTATTAAGTATTTGACACTTTGGTTTGACAAGTTCTAACCACTTTACAATCTCTTCTTGGATATCATTAACTGATTTTCGTAACTCATTAGGACAATAAACATCACTGATAATATTACAAACTAACATTCCTCCATTGTGGTCATCAACAAATATCAAGATATTTGTACAGAGCAGAGAGAGAATTTAGGCTAATTTTGGTATTTAGAATTAAAAAAAAAGTGCAGTACGAGAACTTGATTTGGGTTTAAATTTTTTTAAAAAAAAAAACTTGTTTTATATTCAATTCCTCTGTTCCTTGTATATAAGCAGAGCTGTACTTTTCCTATTCATTGGATGAGAAATTTCTCTCTCATCTTCATCTTAGTTTAGCTTCTAACATGAGATGGCAAACAACATATACATTGGTGGGTTGTTGTTAGCCAATAACATGGCTCCGTGTATCAGTAACCAAGTTTGATTAACTTGATTATTAAAAGAATTTTACATTTGATAAATTACGTTAGCCCATCAAAATTCTTAGTATAATAGGAAACGGATAATTAAGGAATAGAGATTGAAGTAGGAAAAAACACTTGGTTCATCCTTTTAAAACTAAAGGGTCCAAAACATGAGAAAAACATCTCAAATGTTTTGGTAGATTTTTCTTTTTGAAAATTCAATCCAAATAATTCATATCAAGTACCAATATAAAAAATTATCATAATAATTTCTTTAAAAATACTCCCAAAGTAAGCCACACAGGCCTAATTGTCACACAGACGGAGTAATCACCAATGTCATGGCACAACGGCAAAACCACGTCAAAAGCTCACAAGTTAATGTATATAAAATACATAATTTTCATAAAATATTTCAATTACCAAATATCAACAATATATATCTCTCTCTCTCTTAAAAGAGGCATATAATTAAAACTATTTAAGGCATCTGTATCTATATATTACTAAAAGCTAAAGCATAGCATTTAATGTTGCTACGCTCATATTAAGCCACGTTAGCTGTCATGTCATTCCCATCCTATTTTCTGAATTTTAAATTCGATTTTAAAATAGTTTTTACCAATTAATAAAATACTAATAAAACTAAAATTATATCCAGCCCTATCTCTACTTTAAAGTCCACTTCTTATACATTTAAATCCACTATAAAGCCCAAGCCCACACCCAAAGCCTTTTCAAGTAACTCCCTTTGTCAAACCTGATTGCTTTTCACGGTTACTACTTATGCTATTCCCTTGCCTTCTGTTACAACTTATGCTTTTCACGGTTACAACTTATTCATCGTTTCAGGTTTAGTTTCTTCCCCTTCCCCACCTTTTGATTCTTATAGTTTTAGCTTATGTTTTGGATTCTAACGGCAGCCTCTCTGTCTTCCTTCCTCTCCTCACATCTATATAAATACTGATGTAAGTTGGGTGGTTCAGTTGAGGTATCCCTACATCCCAATTTCTTGCCTTATTATTTTGCTTGATGGTTTCTTTTTTCCTTCCTACGTTTGTTTCTGCCTATTTCATCTGTGGTGAGGATGGTTTCATTTTTGTTAGGGTGTTGAATTTATTACTGCTGGGTTACTATTGGACATGGTTCTTATAGATGAACAGGTTAGATTTGAATTGAGAATCTATTTTGTCATATATTCTTTACTCGACTCACACCTTAAAACTAAAATTGTGACTAACAAATTACTTATTTAACTAGCAGGATGATACTCTACACGCTACAATTCAAAAAAACGATGTTAAGAAGTTTCAGGCACAACTACAAGAAGGACAATTTTATTCACTGTCCAATTTTCAAGTAGATACTTACAAGGGAAAAGATAGCTATCGGCCTATAAGTAGAGAGAAGAAAATAAACTTTCTACGTACAATAGTTATTGAGGAGCTAAAATAGGATGAGGTTACTATCTCTCAGCATAAATTTGAATTTGTTGATTACCAAACAATTGTGGATCACTTTGACAATAACAAACAATTGATGGGTAGCCTAAAAAGTCTCAAATTTATTTTAAAATAATTATGTTTCAAATTACTTAATCAACTTTATTTGCTGCAGACATCATTGGAAAGATAGTTGGTGTTGGACCACTAGAAAATGTTCATGTTCAAGGATCTACTGTCCCAATGAGAAATATAGATATCATGAATCCAGAGTAAGCTTTAGAATGTACATATGGATTCATTGCATAATACTACTTCAAGCTCTTTATCACTTACATATTTGTTTGCCACAAAGAAATCAAAATAAGAATTACTCTCTGGGGACCAACATCAAATGAAATTGAGGACAATTTTTACCCCAAAAATCGAGGACCCTTTGTCGTAATAGTGACATTTACTATTGTGAAAACATTTAGAGGTAATAACTTCTTTTAAACATATCTTTTCTTTTACATAATTAACATATTTTTATTAAATACAGGGGAACACTATTTGTCATCTACAAGTGCAACAAAAGTGAACATCAATTTAGAAATACCTAAAACTGAAACATTGATTGATAGGTATTTAGATTTTCCAAACCATACTTTTATTCTAATTTATTATTTTAAAAATAATCTTGATACTTTTATATAGTACAATAACAATCTTCATATCAAATAATTATTCACTATGTTTTGATTTAAATCTTCTACCATCAAAGAAATGTGGAAAAGACTTAAATTGAAGGAATTCCTCTACAATTCAAGCAAGAAATATCAGTTGAAAAAAGAATCACACAAAATAGAAGAACAATCAAGCAAATAACATCCTTGGAATGGATGTCAAATGATCAGGTACTCAACATTTTTTCCCAATAATGTATATAGTTCTCAATAAGCTTAACACTAAATACATTTCTTTTTTTTCTTTTATATTGTAGGAAAATGTCTTCACATGCCTTGCAACAATTGAAAATATTGAAAAAAACTTTGGATGGTACTATATCGGATGCGTAAAGTTCAACAAAAAAGTTAATATGAAAATGATTTTTGGTGCAACTAGGGCTGTCCACGGGTCGGGTCGGCTCAGGTTTGGGCCTGACTCGGACTCGACCCAACTGGATCGGGTTATAAAAAATTTGACCCGCAACTGACCCAATAATGGGTCAGACCCGGCGGTTCGGGTCAACAGTTGAACAGGTCGGTTTGGTCGGTTAGGCGGGTTTGGGCCGAAATTGGGCTAAAATTGTGAATTTGCATAATTTTTTTTTAATTCAACTTTTGACAAGCCTTTTGGGCCCAAATTAATGGGCTTACTACTTTTAACAAAGCTTTATATCATTAAATCATGTATATATATCAAATGGGCCTCTTCTCACCTCCTTTATTTCAAATTGGCCCATTACACAACTTTGAACCCTTTGGGTCTCCAGCCCTTCAGTCCAAATTTAATTTTCTAGCTCACATCTAATGACAAAAAATACAGTAAATACATAACACAACAACCTAGGTAATTGCAAGCACATAAAAAACACACATGATATTACTTTCTAACCACCTGTTAAAACCACACAATACAAGAAAGAAAATTTTTCAAAATGCCTTTAGCATTATAGGACCTGGGCAACAAAAGCACAGGAGGATAAAGCAAACAAATTCCATACATGTAAACCTGGGAAACCTATTAAACCTACCAAGTTGTGCCAACCATTCCATACATGTAACACAACTTACACAAGCCAGCAAACAAATTCTAACAAATAATTCAATCACAGCCACACCACAAGTATGGCAACAAGCCAGCAAACAAATTCTAACAAATAATTCAATCACAGCCACATCACAAGTATGGCAACAAAAGATAATAAGAGCATCTCTTGCAATATTTCCATAGAGTTAAAGAAGGCAGAAAGTGTGTAAGGTAGTAAACTACCAAGGCAGTAGCTAGTTATAATTAGTTACAAACTTACAATGATGAAATACCTAAGTATTTCCAAAAAAATAGCTTTTCTAAAGCATTTAAAGAGCAACTACTATATAGTTTAGTCCATGACTTATAGAAAAGAAAGCCTATAAACTTAATAAGTTTTCTTTCCTATAAGCAAGAGTTGATTTATCAATTATCAGTTAGAAAAGCATTGTCCAAAAGAACTTCCAAATTGCATCCAAAAATCTGCCTCCTATACAAAATGTGTGTCCTTCCTCCTACAAGAAAATGGGCAAAAAGATATTTATCAATAAAAAATATAAGGACAAGACCAAAAAATACAAAATAGTAATAACCAAAAACAATAGAGAAAGCAGAACCAAACTCAATAGAAATAACATAAGGGCAGAAACTTACCCAGTTTTTGATTAGTCATCAATGTTAATTGAGATACCTTTGCTTGAGCTTGAACTTCCACCACCTACTGCTGCTTGACGTATAACTAGAAAAGAGAAAGAAATGAAGGCTATTAGATTAAATTTCATTTGCATAAGACACATTTAATAGCACTTAATAGACAAAAAGTTTGGAAGTTAACATATTACCTAAATCATGAAATTCATCTTCCAAGGCCTCTACCTCATCCTTTGATTTGCGAAAAGAAATTGGAACCAAGGCTTGAAGCCAGTCTTGTGCACAAACAAGATTTTGAACCATAAGTGGGGAGAGTGAACTCCAAAATGGATCAAGTATGCGTCCTTCGGTACAAAATGCCGATTCAGAAGCAACAGTAGAAACAGGTACAACCAGCACATCCCTAGCCAATTTGGACAGAACTTGATACCTATCTGAATTGGCCTTCCACCACCCCAATATCTCAAATTTCACATCCCCCCTTCTACTTTCACAATTTTCAGCCAAATATTTGTCAATCTCATTGCTACACCCTATGGACTGCTCAGCCTCCAAAAACTGTTTAAACCTAGAATTAACCATCACATATGGATCGCTACAACCAATTGACTCACCTTCTATGTGTGTCCTCTCCCTCCCACTTGTTACTTGTACATTTGATGAATCAACACGAGAATAAAAATCATACAACTTGACCAAGGTACCCCTCACCAATTCAACCATCACATCAGCCACTTCATTTCCATAAATTTCAAAAAAACAAAACTTCAAAAACCTCAACTTCTTTCTTGGATCAAGAATCATAGCCACATACAAGAGATGATTCATTTTATCCCCTTTCCCCTAATACTTATCAAACTTAGATTCCATTTTAGTTGCCATGTTTTTCAAGAGGTGGTTTTGTGATTTACTTAAATTGGAAATATTCTCTTGAATGACAAACATCTCATCAAAAAAGGTGTTTGTAGTAACATACAAAGAACCTGAAAACTTTTTCGTGGCATTGTAAAAAAAGCTTCAAAAAACCCACAAATGTCCTACAATTTTGAAAATCAATACTACTAGGAGATCCCATACCACCACTATTCTCCTTGTTCATAAAGTATGAAGAATAACTATCATTCTCAAAGTCCATTCGTATGAACACTTTCTCAAATTTTTGTGCAGTTTCTAACATGAGGTAGGTAGAGTTCCACCTAGTTGGTACATCTAGACAAAGAAGAGACTTAGACTCAATACCTAGTCTCTCCACAAAGCCCACAAAAGTTTGATTCCTATTTGGTGAGGACTTCACATACCTCACAGCTTCACGCACCTTTGCAATGGATGCATCAATTTCTCTCATACCATCCCTCACAATCAGATTTAGGATATGTGCACAATACCTCATGTGTAAGAACTCATGTTCTAAAACAGTCCCCTCCCAATCTTTAGTTACATTTTCCAAAAACTTAATAGTGGCACCATTTGAGCTAGCATTGTCCACTGTTAAAGTGAATATGCCATTAATACCCCACTCACACAAACACAACTCAATCTTTCTACCTATAGTCTCCCCCTTATGGTCTTCAACTTGACAAAAATTCAAAATTCTCTTATGCAACTTCCAATCATCATCAATAAAATGACCTGTAAGGGACATATAACACAGATTTTGAATACTCGTCCATGTGTCCATAGTAAGACACACCCTACGACCCTTCAAAGCCCCCCTTAGTTTCTCTCTCTCAACACCATAAATGCCAATCACATCCCTAGCTATAGTTTGACGAGATCGGATATCCCTAATTCGTAACTTAGGTTGTAAGGTTGTCGCATATCTTTGAAACCCATACCCTTCAACAAACCTAAAAGGCAACTCATCTATTATAACCATTTCAGCAAGTGCATTTCTAGAAGCCTCAACAATAAAGCCTGTCGGTACAAGCTGAAACCCTTCCTCCTCATCCATTTTGGGTTCAAACGCTAAGGTTTGTTGCCCACTAAGTGTCTTTCTATTAAGGTTTTTAACACAAATTGGCGTATGATTTAATAAATTAGCAGTACCATGCCCCTTACTATCAGCTAGATAAGTTTTTTGACAATAATTACAAACAGCCTTAAAATGACCCCCACCAATATCTACTTTTTCAAAATGGTCCCAAGCAATAGACTTTTTCCTATTATTACACACATTGCCTTTACCTTTAGGTGGAAGTGGGGGAACCTCAGCATTAGTTGGAGTGGCAGTAGGTACAGCTTAGGCAACAAGTTCAGCTGTAGCAGTAGGTGTTGCTTGGGAAGGGAGTGCATCACTTGAGGGTTCCATAACCTAAAAACATCAAATTTATGCATTAGCAAACAACCATAAAAGTAACACAAACAATAACAAGAAGTTAAAAGAGAAAGAAATGATACCTCAAAGAACTCTTAGTTATCAGGGATTCAACCTTGAAAAGGAAGCAAAAAGCCTAGGATTTCAACTCCAGTATAAAATTAAGATTTCAAAATTTTAAGTTAAGAAAGCAAAATGAATCAAACAAATGAGTAATAAAATACAATCAAATAAGAAAATAAGAATGTGGATTTCATCTTTTTAAAATAGGGGTTCATCTTCTTCTTTTTTACAGTGAAGATACAAGTATATTGATCATAGAAAACAAAACAAAACAAAGAATAAAACAGGCAGATAAGAAAATAAAAATGTGTTTGGATTTCATCTTGTTAAAATAGGGGTTCATATTCTTTTTTTACAGTGAAGATACAAGTATATTGATCATTAAAAAAAACAAACAAAACAAGGAATAAAATAGGGCAGATACAAATCACACTCAGAGCACTAACATAATGAGTCAAAGGAAGAAAATGATAAACCCAGGGAGCACTAACAAATCACACACAGAGCACTAACAAAATGATAAACCTAGATTGGGCAAAAAAAGAGGAAAGCTTGATGTATCAATTATCATACAAAGTTAATAGTGTAAATAAAGAATGAGATGCATCCTCCTAAATAACTAGCAGCAGATGGCTTGAGTAAATAAATGTATGACAAACTTTGTCGTCTATTAGAATGGTGACTCAGTATCATAGCCTATAAAGAACACATATTTGTACAAGGTTGAAATGAAAATGAGATTCCTTATAATGCATTTAACAATCTAATTGCAAACAAGAGTTTCAATGCAATTAAGTAGCAGGTCACAACATTAATAAATAACATAAAATAAAGCTTAGCAATTTCTAGCATCAAGTTGTTGTGGCAAGTTAATCAACTCGTGAAGAACAGATTATACCAAACAAAGGACTGAAAATCATCAAGCTTTCCTCTTTTTTTGCCGAATCACAAACACAAAATACAGAAAAAGAGGGATGAAATAGGAAGAAACTTTACCTGATCTGAGACTAGGAAGCCGAGTCTGAGAGGTTGAGTGTTAAGGAGTAAAGGGATTTGTTTGTTTCAAAATAAAAAGGAGAGATTTTGAAATCACTAGAGAGACTAGAGAGCAGAGAGAACGAAGAACACTCGGGAAAAGTCCAATTTATAAGAGAGAGATATGAGGGAAAATATGATTTTGATTTTGATTTTGAGAAGTGTAGCGAAGTTGAGTCTTGAAACCCTAAACTATGATTCATGAACAGAGGCATGGGAAAGATCAAATCTGAGTTTGATTTGAAGGGTAGCCGACTAGCTGTTGGGGCTGGACCGGCTGGTAGAGAGAGAGAGAGAGAGAGAGAGTGAAGGCTAAAGAGAAGAGTGAAGAGAGTTAGAGAGGCCGAAGACTAAAGAAGAGTGAAGAGAGTTAGAGAGAGAGAGAGTGTGTGAAGGCTGAACTCTGAAGAATGAAGGGAAATTTTAGCCTTTTAGTCCCAATTTTAGGCTTTTAGTTTTAGCAATTAGTCGTTCTGAATTCTGATGCTTGCTTAGTTGCTTTGCTGGTGATTTGATGTTTGCTTTTTGCGTGGAAGGAAGTTTGTGGTGCCGTGTGGTTCTCAATTAGGCAAAAGGCAGTGCTCAGTCTTATCACTTATCAGTCCTCAATTCACGTGATTTGCTCTTGATCTGAATTTTTTTTTTTTCTTTTAAAACTTCGGTCAGGTCGGGTTATACGGGTTTTTAAACCCTTAACCCGCTACCCGAACCGAATAGTCGGGTTTCCTGAGAGAAGGAACCGAATCCGACCTGCCAAGGGCTTTAGGCCGACCCGTTGGGCTTCGGGTCGGTCGAATTCAGGCAGTTTGATCAGGTCCTGGACCCGTTGGACAGCCCTAGGTGCAGCCATTGCAAAAGTAACTCTAATTTTCCAATTCCAAGGTAAAATATAAATTACCAATTTAGAATCATTCAATATATGTAAAAATAAAAAAATAAAAAATAAAATTATCAAACAAAAATGAAGCAAATTATATATTTATACATGCAAGTATAGAATTCAACTCAACATTGATGATGGAACAGAGCGTCCCGTATTTATTTTGTTTGACAAGGAAGCTGAAAAATTACTTCACACAACAGCAAGAGAACTATCAAACAAATATGCAATTGTAAGACCATACAATTAGCATGTATAATCTTTCATTTAATTTGAAAAGAATATACAAAATTATATTTAATATTTTATCAGATGAATGCAAATTCCACCATACCAAATGAAATAGAGAAGCTCATTGGAAAAACATTTGTGTTCCGACTAAAGCTTAACGACTATAATTGGAAGGAAGGATGGGAATTATATACAATTGAAAAGGTGTTTGACAACATTTCAAATGACGAAACGGCAATGAAATTTGATCATATTACAAAAGTAAGCTGTCAACTATTACAAACTTAAGATTATTTGCAAATCCAAATATTATATTTTAATCCACATACTGTGTTTTAGGAACCATTGCAAAATGATGAAATCAAGGAAAGTCCATATCAGACTTCTGACAACAACACATTTGAAGTTTTTGATACAAAACCATCCACAAGCGCAAATAATGATCCAGGTGACCCACCAAAAAAAAAAAACAAATGGTGATATCATAACAGTAAGCTTTCTACTTCTACATTTATTTGCAAATTCATTCCAAAAAAAAATCTACTATGTACTTTAATAACATTCTTTGGTGTAGGAAGCATTGGAGAATTATGAAGTCAAGAAAAACGCAAACCAAACTTCTAAGAAAAACAAATTTGAAGTTCTGGATACAAAACCATTAACAAGCACAAATAATGATGAAAGTAGATCAAAACAAGAACACAATAATGGTGTCATCCTATCAATGAGTTCTACCTCTAATGTTGAAGATGCAGAACCAAGTGACGATAACATGTTCCTTCAAGATCTAATCAATCGTCGAACAGCTACAAAACACAAGTCATCAAAGAAGAAGAAGCTTCAAAGACGCAAATGATATTGGACTTCTATATTTTCTTCCCTTTATGAACTTATTTCAAGTTTCTATTATATCTTCATATTGTCTCAAAAAAGTCAAATAAAAGACTTTGCTTCATTAATAATAAAAGTTTTTTGGAAAATCAAATTGGTGTCCAATTAAGCACTAGCACTAATAAAATCAATACCAACCACCAACTATAGCTACTCCTATTACATGAAATTCACTCATTTAAGTTTAATTACAAAGTGACCCACTTTTGCACATGGGAACTGTACACTAGCAAAGAAGATGCAATCAACTTTATCAATACCAAAGTTATTCCACACCCATGGTTCAAGGCAATTTGCCTTAATGGTAAGCCCATTGGTGCCATTTCAGGGATCGAAAATTTAGACAATGATAAGTGTAGAGGTAAACTTGGCTATGTTTTGGGCTCCATGTACTGACGCAGAGGAATTGCAACTAAAGCAGTTAACCAAGTGGCTAATACTATATTTACTAAAAAACCACACTCAGAAAGGCTTGAAGCTATAGTTGAGGCAGAAAATGTGAGCTCCCAAAGCTCAGTAACTGAAAGTTTAGTAGTTTGATGGTTATGCTGGTGTGATATTTTGAGTGTTGTGTGGAACTTCGTGGAGCTTAGAAACCGTATATTTATGTAAGATTTTGGGTGCAAAAGTTTTATGCTCTGTTTATATAAATTCGTTTGTTTGTGTTTGTGTTTATATTAGACGAGCATCCTTGGCATGCCATTGATGTGTTTGTGAGATTGCCTAAATGTCGTTTCAAAAATAAAAGGAGTTGTTTATGTTGCTCAATAGTGCTATAACTTAACAACCAAAAACACTATTTTATTTTACCTTGGTTCATTTGGAAATATCTTAGGTCTCATTTTTTTAATGTGTTGTGGCTTATTGGAAGAATGTAAGACTCTGAAGCAGTGAAGTATAAAGTGTTGGTGGCATGTCTTAAATCGCCTTCCAACGTATTTCAACATGTAAGACTCCATTTCTTGAATTGATCATATTGTACTTCTCATTGATGCGTCCATTGTATACTACATCATTTAGATTGATATCCACATATCCTAAAATTTTTATTAATTTTATTATAATATTGACAATGATAAGGTTATGCATTATGCCCGTAATTAATAAAAGTAACAGGACAAAAGTTTTCTTAATTTCCTAGCAAACTATGCTACTAGTTACTAAGCTTGGCAAATAGTATTTGTGGGGCCCAACAATTCGCGGACCAGGCCCATTTGCCCTTAGAGAGTCTGAAGGCCCAATCCGAGGAGAGCTGTGGCCCAAGCTCTATAACGCAGAGTACAAAACAATTTTTGGGGAGCAGCCGAGGACAGTTTAGTCCTCGGCAGATCCATGATTCCACCAGAATAAAGGGGTAAAACTGGTATAGGGGTGAATTGGTAAGAAAATCCAGAATATCTTGGAGAAATTATCCATACTACCCTTCCAGATAAGGCCCAGCGCCTGACAGAGCCGTATTCTACAGCTTTATCAAACCATCCCCAACAATTCCGGGATTGGACTGATGGGACAAATATCAGTGTCCGTAAAGATTGACCCTACACGTGGACGAAGGGCAATGAATGCACGCAAGTATAAAATAAGGAAGGAAGTAGAAAATGGGGAGCCCATTCCACCTCCAGAGAAAAGGAGGCTACATGGGAGAGAACGTCTCAACGACACCGGACTTCATGGAAAAGGTCCATGAAGGGGTAGCCGGAATAAGGCCCTAGTGGTCCTCTGATCACCTCCGAGGAGTCCCATCCCCTTGGGTGCGACGTCTTAGGGCTTTAATGTTCGAGCCCAAGAGCCCGGAACACCGCCCCGTGACCAGCGGCTGGCTTTTCAAGCCCACTCTCTACAAATAATATTGCAAGGGACCTATATTGTGTCAGCCCAAAAATGTTAGTGGGCCGCAAAAGGAATCGTGTCCCTACAATTGGCGCCGTCTGTGGGAAAGCTTACGTGTTGGCGCAGGTGGTAGGTTGAAGCAGTTCCTCTGTTATTTCTAACCGTTGGTTATAGAATTCAAGTATAAAATCTCACTAGGGGCTACGTTTCTTGACGAGGGGCTCGGCTGAGTAGCTAACTCCCCTGAAGCTAAAGCTCCTCACAAAGAACAAACTAGGCGCTTGGTAACGTTAACCGTATAGTTAAATTCAAGGGGCTTGGCTGAGTAGCATGGTCCTCGGACTCAAGCCTGGAGCTAAAGGTAAGCCAAGGCCCCATGCAAAGAGAAAACTAGGTTTTGGACAGAACCAAGGCATTGCATGGTCCTCGGACTCAAGCCTGTGGGAAAACCAACTACCCGGATGTGGAAAACTAGGTTTTGGACAGAACCAAGGCACTGCATGGTCCTCGGACTCAAGCCTGTGGGAAAACCAACTACCCGGATGTGGAGAACTAGGTTTTGGACAGAACCAAGGCATTGCATGGTCCTCGGACTCAAGCCTGTGGGAAAACCAACTACCCGGATGTGGAGAACTAGGTTTTGGACAGAACCAAGGCATTGCATGGTCCTCGGACTCAAGCCTGTGGGAAAACCAACTACCCGGATGTGGAGAACTAGGTTTTGGACAGAACCAAGGCATTGCATGGTCCTCGGACTCAAGCCTGTGGGAAAACCAACTACCCGGATGTGGAAAACTAGGTTTTGGACAGAACCAAGGCATTGCATGGTCCTCGGACTCAAGCCTGTGGGAAAACCAACTACCCGGATGTGGAGAACTAGGTTTTGGACAGAACCAAGGCATTGCATGGTCCTCGGACTCAAGCCTGTGGGAAAACCAACTACCCGGATGTGGAGAACTAGGTTTTGGATAGAACCAAGGCATTGCATGGTCCTCGGACTCAAGCCTGTGGGAAAACCAACTACCCGGATGTGGAGAACTAGGTTTTGGACAGAACCAAGGCATTGCATGGTCCTCGGACTCAAGCCTGTGGGAAAACCAACTACCCGGATGTGGAAAACTAGGTTTTGGACAGAACCAAGGCATTGCATGGTCCTCGGACTCAAGCCTGTGGGAAAACCAACTACCCGGATGTGGAAAACTAGGTTTTGGACAGAACCAAGGCATTGCATGGTCCTCGGACTCAAGCCTGTGGGAAAACCAACTACCCGGATGTGGAGAACTAGGTTTTGGAAGGGGTTGATCCGGTACGACGCAATTCATTACCCAAAAACACAATCAAAGTCCCTCGCTACTTAGCTACCCTTTCAGACGAATTACTTAGAGATCGTCGTTCTTGGACATTGGTCTAGCATGCATCGCGTAACACTCAGCGCTTATCCTGGTTAGTTCCAAGAATTTAACTTATTGAAAGTTACCGTGGTTATACTTGATAATATTTGGGAGTTTACGCTAAATAGGAATCTGTGTTAAATTGTTTTTCTGCCTGGAATGTCATTAAGGGCAAGCTTACATTTAATATTCATGCATAAAGTAGTGGTTACGGAGAAGAAAGACATGTATAGAGAAATAAATACATATGTGGTTAAGACAAAGGGATGGTACAGCGTATAATGAAGAACTGAAACAAGCTTGCACTAAAGCTAACCACGTAAGTAAAGGAAAAATACAAAAGAGTGGAGGTAGAGCCGAGGAGGTAGCTCAGACGAGAGGTTGGCTACTGTTCCAAGTTGTCGTCTAAGGAAACTATTCCTCGACGCTTCTACATGCCCATCACTCAGGCAGCCAAAGAACCTGACCTCAGGCTAACACCATCTACAGAAAAGGTGCAGGGAGCCGGAAGTTGGAAGGCCCCCGCAGAAATTTGCCTGTTACGGGACAGACGGTGCTGATGGCGAAAAATCTTTCTTCTGACACACCAAAATTCTGGCGTGAACAGAACCTGCTTCGGATTTTGACTAAAAGAGGGAGGAGCGCACTCTTCCCCCTGTCAAAACGGAGGACTGGCTCGAATCTATGCCATCCTTGTCCACACCGCATCACCCTGAGGATTTGGTGCCCCTGGAGCGCGCGGAGACCTTTCACCCCCATCCACGCCTCAAACATCTTGCTTTAAGGCAGTGGCACTAGAAAGAGAGATCGCGGATATGGGAGAAATATGGCTCTGAGGAGAACAGGAGAGTTCATGTGCAAGTGGAGTGATCCCCTATCCTATTTATACCCAGAAGGGAACAAATGCCATTTGATTCGTGCAAGTTTCCAAGGAACGCTACGGACAAAACAGACTTGGCTCAATTTCCAACTTCATCCTCAGCCGTAGGATTTGGAGATCCTCGAGAAGGCGCACCTCGAACACTGGGACGCCAGAAAGTACCGCGTGACCTAAGACTACGAAAATACCCCCTAATTTTCGGGCCCAGTAAATTCGCGGCCCAGGCCCAATTCAGCACAGGGGCCCAAGGACAGAACCAAGGCCTTGCATGGTCCTCGGACTCAAGCCTATGGGGAAACCAAGTACAAAAGTAAAAATTACAAGTGTTGGACAGAACCAAGGCCTTGCATGGTCCTCGGACTCAAGCCTATGGGGAAACCAAGTATAAAAAATAAAAATTACAAGTGTTGGACAGAACCAAGGCCTTGCATGGTCCTCGGACTCAAGCCTATGGGGAAACCAAGTATAAAAAATAAAAATTACAAGTGTTGGACAATCCCAAGGCCTTGTATTGTCCTCGGAATCAAGCCCACGGGGAAAACAACTGGTCGGATAAAAAAAGGGGGGAGGTTTTGGACTTCGCAATATGGGCTACTGGGTAAAAATGTCGGGTCATTTCATCCACGGCGTAAACATCCTAAAGGGTCAGGCCCAACGAAGGAGCAAGGAAGGCAGCGGAATGCCCCAGTATACAATGACCTAGGAGGTCTGGTCATTTAGTGGGCGGTATGTTTTGAAACGGTTATTCCTCACACGGCATCAAGCCTTCGTTTCTCTCCTCGGCTAGCAGGGGTAAGTATTACTTTTTACTGGTCTGCTTTATTATGCCGAGCACTACTATTGAAATTATGGCAACGCCTTTTTATTATTAAGTACTTTGGTCTTATTCGTCATTGATTTAGATGCGATATTATTGAGCCGAATAGCATTTGCAAATTCGTAAAAACAAAGAGACAGAACATGTAAAGTAAAAAAGAAACTTTTATTAATATGAAGAATTATTACAACGTACAAAAAGGGGCTTCAATAAGCCTATACAAAAGAGGGGCTGCCGAAGCAGCACTAACATCTACAGTACAGATAAGCAAACGGTCAAGCGCCTTTTAAACTTGTCTTCGAAGTCTCTTCAATCTCCGCCACGTTGTTGTTCATACTAAGAAAAGAACTCACTTTAAAAAAAAAATGATAAAGAAGGAAATAGTAAGGAAGAAATCAATGAAGAAGATGGAGGAGATGGGTAAAGAAGATGGAGGACATGAGTAAAAGAAGGAGGAGAAGAGGAGGGAGAAAGATGAAGAGACAAAGAGAGGAACAAAAGATAGAAAAGAAACAGCACCAGAGCAGAACTGGTGCTGGGAAGACAATAGGAAGAGGGAGGGGGAGGGCACCAAGGAGCAAAAGAGGGAGAAGCAGAAGCACTTAGCCCCTGCCTCAGCCCTGACTCCTAACACGTTGGTGCCATATTAGGTACGCTCGTGAGGAGCCGGGTGGTGCTGGTCTTGGTTGTTCTCGACTCAGTCACGCCGAGAATTCGACATGACGAGCCCCTGCTTCGGATTTTGGCTAAAAGAAGGGCGAGGCAGATCTTAAGTCTGCGCCACCCTTGCCCTGACCGAGCCATTTCAAGTTTTTTCAGAATATGGTGTTTTGAGGAGGAGTGTGGTTCCTTCATCATTTGTTATGGAGGGCATGTACGGATATGATGTATAACAAACGGGTTAAATGGACGCTAAAGGAGGATGCGGATTTCAGATTTCAGAAGGAAGGAGAGGGGTCTGTACGAAAGTGACTGCCTCCTGCTTGTCTTCTTATAGGAAGGGCAAAACAGGTGGAATTAAATGCATTCAACGTTTCCAAAAGAACTTGAAGAAAAAGAGGCGTCCGTTCCGTTTCCCCACCTTATCAGATAGGCCGCCAGACGTAACTGAGCCTCGTGAAAGGGATTCATTTAAGGGCGCATCTGGAACAGCCAAGCGGCAGGAGCGGATCACGAACAGAATAAACAGGATCCCTTGAAAACCGGCTGACTTCCTGGAAAAACCGCTCACATAAATGCGGATTTGAACTAGACAGGCCATATTAAGGGCCCGGGTTTGCCAAAACCCTCCTTTCCGACTCGGAAAGTCGTATAGAAGGGTTTTGAGGGGCTATTGTGGGGCCCAACAATTCGCGGACCAGGCCCATTTGCCCTTAGAGAGTCTGAAGGCCCAATCCGAGGAGAGCTGTGGCCCAAGCTCTATAACGCAGAGTACAAAACAATTTTTGGGGAGCAGCCGAGGACAGTTTAGTCCTCGGCAGATCCATGATTCCACCAGAATAAAGGGGTAAAACTGGTATAGGGGTGAATTGGTAAGAAAATCCAGAATATCTTGGAGAAATTATCCATACTACCCTTCCAGATAAGGCCCAGCGCCTGACAGAGCCGTATTCTGCAGCTTTATCAAACCATCCCCAACAATTCCGGGATTGGACTGATGGGACAAATATCAGTGTCCGTAAAGATTGACTCTACACGTGGACGAAGGGCAATGAATGCACGCAAGTATAAAATAAGGAAAGAAGTAGAAAATGGGGAGCCCATTCCACCTCCAGAGAAAAGGAGGCTACATGGGAGAGAACGTCTCAACGACACCGGACTTCATGGAAAAGGTCCATGAAGGGGTAGCCGGAATAAGGCCCTAGTGGTCCTCTGATCACCTCCGAGGAGTCCCATCCCCTTGGGTGCGACGTCTTAGGGCTTTAATGTTCGAGCCCAAGAGCCCGGAACACCGCCCCGTGACCAGCGGCTGGCTTTTCAAGCCCACTCTCTACAAATAATATTGCAAGGGACCTATATTGTGTCAGCCCAAAAATGTTAGTGGGCCGCAAAAGGAATCGTGTCCCTACAATTGGCGCCGTCTGTGGGAAAGCTTACGTGTTGGCGCAGGTGGTAGGTTGAAGCAGTTCCTCTGTTATTTCTAACCGTTGGTTATAGAATTCAAGTATAAAATCTCACTAGGGGCTACGTTTCTTGACGAGGGGCTCGGCTGAGTAGCTAACTCCCCTGAAGCTAAAGCTCCTCACAAAGAACAAACTAGGCGCTTGGTAACGTTAACCGTATAGTTAAATTCAAGGGGCTTGGCTGAGTAGCATGGTCCTCGGACTCAAGCCTGGAGCTAAAGGTAAGCCAAGGCCCCATGCAAAGAGAAAACTAGGTTTTGGACAGAACCAAGGCATTGCATGGTCCTCGGACTCAAGCCTGTGGGAAAACCAACTACCCGGATGTGGAAAACTAGGTTTTGGACAGAACCAAGGCACTGCATGGTCCTCGGACTCAAGCCTGTGGGAAAACCAACTACCCGGATGTGGAGAACTAGGTTTTGGACAGAACCAAGGCATTGCATGGTCCTCGGACTCAAGCCTGTGGGAAAACCAACTACCCGGATGTGGAGAACTAGGTTTTGGACAGAACCAAGGCATTGCATGGTCCTCGGACTCAAGCCTGTGGGAAAACCAACTACCCGGATGTGGAGAACTAGGTTTTGGACAGAACCAAGGCATTGCATGGTTCTCGGACTCAAGCCTGTGGGAAAACCAACTACCCGGATGTGGAAAACTAGGTTTTGGACAGAACCAAGGCATTGCATGGTCCTCGGACTCAAGCCTGTGGGAAAACCAACTACCCGGATGTGGAGAACTAGGTTTTGGACAGAACCAAGGCATTGCATGGTCCTCGGACTCAAGCCTGTGGGAAAACCAACTACCCGGATGTGGAGAACTAGGTTTTGGACAGAACCAAGGCATTGCATGGTCCTCGGACTCAAGCCTGTGGGAAAACCAACTACCCGGATGTGGAGAACTAGGTTTTGGACAGAACCAAGGCATTGCATGGTCCTCGGACTCAAGCCTGTGGGAAAACCAACTACCCGGATGTGGAAAACTAGGTTTTGGACAGAACCAAGGCATTGCATGGTCCTCGGACTCAAGCCTGTGGGAAAACCAACTACCCGGATGTGGAAAACTAGGTTTTGGACAGAACCAAGGCATTGCATGGTCCTCGGACTCAAGCCTGTGGGAAAACCAACTACCCGGATGTGGAGAACTAGGTTTTGGAAGGGGTTGATCCGGTACGACGCAATTCATTACCCAAAAACACAATCAAAGTCCCTCGCTACTTAGCTACCCTTTCAGACGAATTACTTAGAGATCGTCGTTCTTGGACATTGGTCTAGCATGCATCGCGTAACACTCAGCGCTTATCCTGGTTAGTTCCAAGAATTTAACTTATTGAAAGTTACCGTGGTTATACTTGATAATATTTGGGAGTTTACGCTAAATAGGAATCTGTGTTAAATTGTTTTTCTGCCTGGAATGTCATTAAGGGCAAGCTTACATTTAATATTCATGCATAAAGTAGTGGTTACGGAGAAGAAAGACATGTATAGAGAAATAAATACATATGTGGTTAAGACAAAGGGATGGTACAGCGTATAATGAAGAACTGAAACAAGCTTGCACTAAAGCTAACCACGTAAGTAAAGGAAAAATACAAAAGAGTGGAGGTAGAGCCGAGGAGGTAGCTCAGACGAGAGGTTGGCTACTGTTCCAAGTTGTCGTCTAAGGAAACTATTCCTCGACGCTTCTACATGCCCATCACTCAGGCAGCCAAAGAACCTGACCTCAGGCTAACACCATCTACAGAAAAGGTGCAGGGAGCCGGAAGTTGGAAGGCCCCCGCAGAAATTTGCCTGTTACGGGACAGACGGTGCTGATGGCGAAAAATCTTTCTTCTGACACACCAAAATTCTGGCGTGAACAGAACCTGCTTCGGATTTTGACTAAAAGAGGGAGGAGCGCACTCTTCCCCCTGTCAAAACGGAGGACTGGCTCGAATCTATGCCATCCTTGTCCACACCGCATCACCCTGAGGATTTGGTGCCCCTGGAGCGCGCGGAGACCTTTCACCCCCATCCACGCCTCAAACATCTTGCTTTAAGGCAGTGGCACTAGAAAGAGAGATCGCGGATATGGGAGAAATATGGCTCTGAGGAGAACAGGAGAGTTCATGTGCAAGTGGAGTGATCCCCTATCCTATTTATACCCAGAAGGGAACAAATGCCATTTGATTCGTGCAAGTTTCCAAGGAACGCTACGGACAAAACAGACTTGGCTCAATTTCCAACTTCATCCTCAGCCGTAGGATTTGGAGATCCTCGAGAAGGCGCACCTCGAACACTGGGACGCCAGAAAGTACCGCGTGACCTAAGACTACGAAAATACCCCCTAATTTTCGGGCCCAGTAAATTCGCGGCCCAGGCCCAATTCAGCACAGGGGCCCAAGGACAGAACCAAGGCCTTGCATGGTCCTCGGACTCAAGCCTATGGGGAAACCAAGTACAAAAGTAAAAATTACAAGTGTTGGACAGAACCAAGGCCTTGCATGGTCCTCGGACTCAAGCCTATGGGGAAACCAAGTATAAAAAATAAAAATTACAAGTGTTGGACAGAACCAAGGCCTTGCATGGTCCTCGGACTCAAGCCTATGGGGAAACCAAGTATAAAAAATAAAAATTACAAGTGTTGGACAATCCCAAGGCCTTGTATTGTCCTCGGAATCAAGCCCACGGGGAAAACAACTGGTCGGATAAAAAAAGGGGGGAGGTTTTGGACTTCGCAATATGGGCTACTGGGTAAAAATGTCGGGTCATTTCATCCACGGCGTAAACATCCTAAAGGGTCAGGCCCAACGAAGGAGCAAGGAAGGCAGCGGAATGCCCCAGTATACAATGACCTAGGAGGTCTGGTCATTTAGTGGGCGGTATGTTTTGAAACGGTTATTCCTCACACGGCATCAAGCCTTCGTTTCTCTCCTCGGCTAGCAGGGGTAAGTATTACTTTTTACTGGTCTGCTTTATTATGCCGAGCACTACTATTGAAATTATGGCAACGCCTTTTTATTATTAAGTACTTTGGTCTTATTCGTCATTGATTTAGATGCGATATTATTGAGCCGAATAGCATTTGCAAATTCGTAAAAACAAAGAGACAGAACATGTAAAGTAAAAAAGAAACTTTTATTAATATGAAGAATTATTACAACGTACAAAAAGGGGCTTCAATAAGCCTATACAAAAGAGGGGCTGCCGAAGCAGCACTAACATCTACAGTACAGATAAGCAAACGGTCAAGCGCCTTTTAAACTTGTCTTCGAAGTCTCTTCAATCTCCGCCACGTTGTTGTTCATACTAAGAAAAGAACTCACTTTAAAAAAAAAATGATAAAGAAGGAAATAGTAAGGAAGAAATCAATGAAGAAGATGGAGGAGATGGGTAAAGAAGATGGAGGACATGAGTAAAAGAAGGAGGAGAAGAGGAGGGAGAAAGATGAAGAGACAAAGAGAGGAACAAAAGATAGAAAAGAAACAGCACCAGAGCAGAACTGGTGCTGGGAAGACAATAGGAAGAGGGAGGGGGAGGGCACCAAGGAGCAAAAGAGGGAGAAGCAGAAGCACTTAGCCCCTGCCTCAGCCCTGACTCCTAACACGTTGGTGCCATATTAGGTACGCTCGTGAGGAGCCGGGTGGTGCTGGTCTTGGTTGTTCTCGACTCAGTCACGCCGAGAATTCGACATGACGAGCCCCTGCTTCGGATTTTGGCTAAAAGAAGGGCGAGGCAGATCTTAAGTCTGCGCCACCCTTGCCCTGACCGAGCCATTTCAAGTTTTTTCAGAATATGGTGTTTTGAGGAGGAGTGTGGTTCCTTCATCATTTGTTATGGAGGGCATGTACGGATATGATGTATAACAAACGGGTTAAATGGACGCTAAAGGAGGATGCGGATTTCAGATTTCAGAAGGAAGGAGAGGGGTCTGTACGAAAGTGACTGCCTCCTGCTTGTCTTCTTATAGGAAGGGCAAAACAGGTGGAATTAAATGCATTCAACGTTTCCAAAAGAACTTGAAGAAAAAGAGGCGTCCGTTCCGTTTCCCCACCTTATCAGATAGGCCGCCAGACGTAACTGAGCCTCGTGAAAGGGATTCATTTAAGGGCGCATCTGGAACAGCCAAGCGGCAGGAGCGGATCACGAACAGAATAAACAGGATCCCTTGAAAACCGGCTGACTTCCTGGAAAAACCGCTCACATAAATGCGGATTTGAACTAGACAGGCCATATTAAGGGCCCGGGTTTGCCAAAACCCTCCTTTCCGACTCGGAAAGTCGTATAGAAGGGTTTTGAGGGGCTATTGTGGGGCCCAACAATTCGCGGACCAGGCCCATTTGCCCTTAGAGAGTCTGAAGGCCCAATCCGAGGAGAGCTGTGGCCCAAGCTCTATAACGCAGAGTACAAAACAATTTTTGGGGAGCAGCCGAGGACAGTTTAGTCCTCGGCAGATCCATGATTCCACCAGAATAAAGGGGTAAAACTGGTATAGGGGTGAATTGGTAAGAAAATCCAGAATATCTTGGAGAAATTATCCATACTACCCTTCCAGATAAGGCCCAGCGCCTGACAGAGCCGTATTCTGCAGCTTTATCAAACCATCCCCAACAATTCCGGGATTGGACTGATGGGACAAATATCAGTGTCCGTAAAGATTGACTCTACACGTGGACGAAGGGCAATGAATGCACGCAAGTATAAAATAAGGAAAGAAGTAGAAAATGGGGAGCCCATTCCACCTCCAGAGAAAAGGAGGCTACATGGGAGAGAACGTCTCAACGACACCGGACTTCATGGAAAAGGTCCATGAAGGGGTAGCCGGAATAAGGCCCTAGTGGTCCTCTGATCACCTCCGAGGAGTCCCATCCCCTTGGGTGCGACGTCTTAGGGCTTTAATGTTCGAGCCCAAGAGCCCGGAACACCGCCCCGTGACCAGCGGCTGGCTTTTCAAGCCCACTCTCTACAAATAATATTGCAAGGGACCTATATTGTGTCAGCCCAAAAATGTTAGTGGGCCGCAAAAGGAATCGTGTCCCTACAATTGGCGCCGTCTGTGGGAAAGCTTACGTGTTGGCGCAGGTGGTAGGTTGAAGCAGTTCCTCTGTTATTTCTAACCGTTGGTTATAGAATTCAAGTATAAAATCTCACTAGGGGCTACGTTTCTTGACGAGGGGCTCGGCTGAGTAGCTAACTCCCCTGAAGCTAAAGCTCCTCACAAAGAACAAACTAGGCGCTTGGTAACGTTAACCGTATAGTTAAATTCAAGGGGCTTGGCTGAGTAGCATGGTCCTCGGACTCAAGCCTGGAGCTAAAGGTAAGCCAAGGCCCCATGCAAAGAGAAAACTAGGTTTTGGACAGAACCAAGGCATTGCATGGTCCTCGGACTCAAGCCTGTGGGAAAACCAACTACCCGGATGTGGAAAACTAGGTTTTGGACAGAACCAAGGCACTGCATGGTCCTCGGACTCAAGCCTGTGGGAAAACCAACTACCCGGATGTGGAGAACTAGGTTTTGGACAGAACCAAGGCATTGCATGGTCCTCGGACTCAAGCCTGTGGGAAAACCAACTACCCGGATGTGGAGAACTAGGTTTTGGACAGAACCAAGGCATTGCATGGTCCTCGGACTCAAGCCTGTGGGAAAACCAACTACCCGGATGTGGAGAACTAGGTTTTGGACAGAACCAAGGCATTGCATGGTCCTCGGACTCAAGCCTGTGGGAAAACCAACTACCCGGATGTGGAAAACTAGGTTTTGGACAGAACCAAGGCATTGCATGGTCCTCGGACTCAAGCCTGTGGGAAAACCAACTACCCGGATGTGGAGAACTAGGTTTTGGACAGAACCAAGGCATTGCATGGTCCTCGGACTCAAGCCTGTGGGAAAACCAACTACCCGGATGTGGAGAACTAGGTTTTGGACAGAACCAAGGCATTGCATGGTCCTCGGACTCAAGCCTGTGGGAAAACCAACTACCCGGATGTGGAGAACTAGGTTTTGGACAGAACCAAGGCATTGCATGGTCCTCGGACTCAAGCCTGTGGGAAAACCAACTACCCGGATGTGGAAAACTAGGTTTTGGACAGAACCAAGGCATTGCATGGTCCTCGGACTCAAGCCTGTGGGAAAACCAACTACCCGGATGTGGAAAACTAGGTTTTGGACAGAACCAAGGCATTGCATGGTCCTCGGACTCAAGCCTGTGGGAAAACCAACTACCCGGATGTGGAGAACTAGGTTTTGGAAGGGGTTGATCCGGTACGACGCAATTCATTACCCAAAAACACAATCAAAGTCCCTCGCTACTTAGCTACCCTTTCAGACGAATTACTTAGAGATCGTCGTTCTTGGACATTGGTCTAGCATGCATCGCGTAACACTCAGCGCTTATCCTGGTTAGTTCCAAGAATTTAACTTATTGAAAGTTACCGTGGTTATACTTGATAATATTTGGGAGTTTACGCTAAATAGGAATCTGTGTTAAATTGTTTTTCTGCCTGGAATGTCATTAAGGGCAAGCTTACATTTAATATTCATGCATAAAGTAGTGGTTACGGAGAAGAAAGACATGTATAGAGAAATAAATACATATGTGGTTAAGACAAAGGGATGGTACAGCGTATAATGAAGAACTGAAACAAGCTTGCACTAAAGCTAACCACGTAAGTAAAGGAAAAATACAAAAGAGTGGAGGTAGAGCCGAGGAGGTAGCTCAGACGAGAGGTTGGCTACTGTTCCAAGTTGTCGTCTAAGGAAACTATTCCTCGACGCTTCTACATGCCCATCACTCAGGCAGCCAAAGAACCTGACCTCAGGCTAACACCATCTACAGAAAAGGTGCAGGGAGCCGGAAGTTGGAAGGCCCCCGCAGAAATTTGCCTGTTACGGGACAGACGGTGCTGATGGCGAAAAATCTTTCTTCTGACACACCAAAATTCTGGCGTGAACAGAACCTGCTTCGGATTTTGACTAAAAGAGGGAGGAGCGCACTCTTCCCCCTGTCAAAACGGAGGACTGGCTCGAATCTATGCCATCCTTGTCCACACCGCATCACCCTGAGGATTTGGTGCCCCTGGAGCGCGCGGAGACCTTTCACCCCCATCCACGCCTCAAACATCTTGCTTTAAGGCAGTGGCACTAGAAAGAGAGATCGCGGATATGGGAGAAATATGGCTCTGAGGAGAACAGGAGAGTTCATGTGCAAGTGGAGTGATCCCCTATCCTATTTATACCCAGAAGGGAACAAATGCCATTTGATTCGTGCAAGTTTCCAAGGAACGCTACGGACAAAACAGACTTGGCTCAATTTCCAACTTCATCCTCAGCCGTAGGATTTGGAGATCCTCGAGAAGGCGCACCTCGAACACTGGGACGCCAGAAAGTACCGCGTGACCTAAGACTACGAAAATACCCCCTAATTTTCGGGCCCAGTAAATTCGCGGCCCAGGCCCAATTCAGCACAGGGGCCCAAGGACAGAACCAAGGCCTTGCATGGTCCTCGGACTCAAGCCTATGGGGAAACCAAGTACAAAAGTAAAAATTACAAGTGTTGGACAGAACCAAGGCCTTGCATGGTCCTCGGACTCAAGCCTATGGGGAAACCAAGTATAAAAAATAAAAATTACAAGTGTTGGACAGAACCAAGGCCTTGCATGGTCCTCGGACTCAAGCCTATGGGGAAACCAAGTATAAAAAATAAAAATTACAAGTGTTGGACAATCCCAAGGCCTTGTATTGTCCTCGGAATCAAGCCCACGGGGAAAACAACTGGTCGGATAAAAAAAGGGGGGAGGTTTTGGACTTCGCAATATGGGCTACTGGGTAAAAATGTCGGGTCATTTCATCCACGGCGTAAACATCCTAAAGGGTCAGGCCCAACGAAGGAGCAAGGAAGGCAGCGGAATGCCCCAGTATACAATGACCTAGGAGGTCTGGTCATTTAGTGGGCGGTATGTTTTGAAACGGTTATTCCTCACACGGCATCAAGCCTTCGTTTCTCTCCTCGGCTAGCAGGGGTAAGTATTACTTTTTACTGGTCTGCTTTATTATGCCGAGCACTACTATTGAAATTATGGCAACGCCTTTTTATTATTAAGTACTTTGGTCTTATTCGTCATTGATTTAGATGCGATATTATTGAGCCGAATAGCATTTGCAAATTCGTAAAAACAAAGAGACAGAACATGTAAAGTAAAAAAGAAACTTTTATTAATATGAAGAATTATTACAACGTACAAAAAGGGGCTTCAATAAGCCTATACAAAAGAGGGGCTGCCGAAGCAGCACTAACATCTACAGTACAGATAAGCAAACGGTCAAGCGCCTTTTAAACTTGTCTTCGAAGTCTCTTCAATCTCCGCCACGTTGTTGTTCATACTAAGAAAAGAACTCACTTTAAAAAAAAAATGATAAAGAAGGAAATAGTAAGGAAGAAATCAATGAAGAAGATGGAGGAGATGGGTAAAGAAGATGGAGGACATGAGTAAAAGAAGGAGGAGAAGAGGAGGGAGAAAGATGAAGAGACAAAGAGAGGAACAAAAGATAGAAAAGAAACAGCACCAGAGCAGAACTGGTGCTGGGAAGACAATAGGAAGAGGGAGGGGGAGGGCACCAAGGAGCAAAAGAGGGAGAAGCAGAAGCACTTAGCCCCTGCCTCAGCCCTGACTCCTAACACGTTGGTGCCATATTAGGTACGCTCGTGAGGAGCCGGGTGGTGCTGGTCTTGGTTGTTCTCGACTCAGTCACGCCGAGAATTCGACATGACGAGCCCCTGCTTCGGATTTTGGCTAAAAGAAGGGCGAGGCAGATCTTAAGTCTGCGCCACCCTTGCCCTGACCGAGCCATTTCAAGTTTTTTCAGAATATGGTGTTTTGAGGAGGAGTGTGGTTCCTTCATCATTTGTTATGGAGGGCATGTACGGATATGATGTATAACAAACGGGTTAAATGGACGCTAAAGGAGGATGCGGATTTCAGATTTCAGAAGGAAGGAGAGGGGTCTGTACGAAAGTGACTGCCTCCTGCTTGTCTTCTTATAGGAAGGGCAAAACAGGTGGAATTAAATGCATTCAACGTTTCCAAAAGAACTTGAAGAAAAAGAGGCGTCCGTTCCGTTTCCCCACCTTATCAGATAGGCCGCCAGACGTAACTGAGCCTCGTGAAAGGGATTCATTTAAGGGCGCATCTGGAACAGCCAAGCGGCAGGAGCGGATCACGAACAGAATAAACAGGATCCCTTGAAAACCGGCTGACTTCCTGGAAAAACCGCTCACATAAATGCGGATTTGAACTGGACAGGCCATATTAAGGGCCCGGGTATGCCAAAACCCTCCTTTCCGACTCGGAAAGTCGTATAGAAGGGTTTTGAGGGGCTATTGTGGGGCCCAACAATTCGCGGACCAGGCCCATTTGCCCTTAGAGAGTCTGAAGGCCCAATCCGAGGAGAGCTGTGGCCCAAGCTCTATAACGCAGAGTACAAAACAATTTTTGGGGAGCAGCCGAGGACAGTTTAGTCCTCGGCAGATCCATGATTCCACCAGAATAAAGGGGTAAAACTGGTATAGGGGTGAATTGGTAAGAAAATCCAGAATATCTTGGAGAAATTATCCATACTACCCTTCCAGATAAGGCCCAGCGCCTGACAGAGCCGTATTCTGCAGCTTTATCAAACCATCCCCAACAATTCCGGGATTGGACTGATGGGACAAATATCAGTGTCCGTAAAGATTGACTCTACACGTGGACGAAGGGCAATGAATGCACGCAAGTATAAAATAAGGAAAGAAGTAGAAAATGGGGAGCCCATTCCACCTCCAGAGAAAAGGAGGCTACATGGGAGAGAACGTCTCAACGACACCGGACTTCATGGAAAAGGTCCATGAAGGGGTAGCCGGAATAAGGCCCTAGTGGTCCTCTGATCACCTCCGAGGAGTCCCATCCCCTTGGGTGCGACGTCTTAGGGCTTTAATGTTCGAGCCCAAGAGCCCGGAACACCGCCCCGTGACCAGCGGCTGGCTTTTCAAGCCCACTCTCTACAAATAATATTGCAAGGGACCTATATTGTGTCAGCCCAAAAATGTTAGTGGGCCGCAAAAGGAATCGTGTCCCTACAGTATTACTTTATTTAGTTGAAAATTCTAAATTGTAAAAATTTGGGCTAAAAGTGTTATAATATGTCTTTTCAAATGAAAGCTAACTTTTAACTCTTTTATTAGTTATGGAGTAAATAGGCTCCTATTTTAAATGATGCTAAAGCCTCACTTGAGGTAATTTACTTCGCTGCGCTCTCTAAGGGTTTAATATTGTGCGTTCCTGCAATGAAAAGGTTCCTCAGGCAATTATATTTGCATTAATGGATCAAAGTGCATCAAGGTTGGGGGAGCCCCTAATTCAACTTCTACCTTTACACCTTCGTCTTCTGTACACACACAATATAAATATATATATATATATATGCCAAAAAAAAAAATCAAATGAACATTGAACAATCAAACATAATTTACAATTTAAATATTTATATTCAAAACTATAAGATTTAAGATTAATAGAGAAAGGTATATGAAATTAAAAATAATTGCAAATAAATTCAACAATCACTCATCCATACAACAATCAAAACACTATAAATTACAAAACAAAACAACAAAAAATTACACACAAAAAAATATCATAAAAATACTCTTTCCACAATCACAAAAATGAGCATGCAACATGAATTACCAACAGAATTATTGCTCGAAATATTTTCCAATGTTGGAAGACAATCGCCAAAATTTTTAGGCAACATCAAAATCAGGTACACAAATTTAAATTCAAATCTCATGTTTGTTACTTTCACATGAACTCCCCACTTTTTCTCTACTAATCACAATCTACCATGTCCAAAATTGTTAACTTTTTACTATGAAGTAGTGCGCAATTCTAGAGTCATTGTTATATTTCTAAAAGAAAAAAAATAATAATAGCTTCATCAATCCAATATTGCAATTGTGATGATAATAATGTTCATGTGTAATTCTTAGTATATGATTATTGTCATGTTTTGTCACCAGTTGATTTTTTTTAACACATTAGTTTCTTAATATGTGTTTTCGTTTTTCAAAAACAACTGCAAGCGATTCAATCGGCTAACCAAAAGGAAAAAGTTCTTCACCACATCAATCTAATTGAACTGCTCCAAAATCCTTTATTCCTTCAAAACGATGAAGAAAAACTCATTCATCAATGATTTAGGGTTGGAAACAAACAAGCACTATTTTGGGTTGGAGCTCACAAATATTTTGTACAAGATCAAACTAAAGCGGGAAAAGAAATCCTTCTTCAAGCAAACATAGAAGGAGACAAAAATGCAAACAAGATCAAATATTTTGGGTTGGAGCTCACAAATATTTTGTACAAGATCAAACTAAAGCGGGAAAAAAAATCCTTCTTCAAGAAAACATAGAAGAAGACAAAAATGCAAAGTATGGATTAGCAATTGCATTGTTATGTGAATCAAATGATGAAGGAATACAACTACTATTATCAATTCTAAACCAACCAAATGGAAAACAATTGCTACAAAACTATCAACAAATCCTTCGACATACAGTTTTGGGAACAAACACATTTCGCATCCCAAAAAACCAAGCATGCAAGAAAAATGGAGTGGGTCATTGGGATCGTGAATGCCCTTACCCATATGGAGATGAAGAATTACATGTAACATGCAAAATGTGCTCAATTGACTTGGAAATGTACAAATTAGCCAACGGAGTTTGGTAGAAATTATGTTTCCAAAAAAAAATAATACAATAAAATTTCTTCATCCTATTTATAATACTAATCTCTATCTTCAAAGGAATAGATCTTTTTTAATTATTAATATTTATTTAAAAAGACTTGCAAGGAATTAATTACAGTCCTCTAAAGTTTTCACCTAGCATGACTCTAACTTGAAATTTATAAAATCCTTTCTATCTAATTTTAAGTTAATTAATTTTACTAATTTGGGAAGACGGTTGATCAGCTCCGGAGTGACTACAAGGCCAAGTATGGCAACAAAGTAAGGGCTATGGTTAAGAGCTTGCCGAATTGAAATGAATAAATTATAGTTGTATCCTTTCCACATCTAATTCCAAGACCAATACCTCCTATCATCATGAATCCTACAATATATTGGTCATACATATATAATGTAGCTTAAGTAATAATACATTCAAAAATATTCAAAATAATAACACGATCATAAAAAAAATAATAATAATAAAAAAAAAAATCAATCACGCGCAACGCGTGAGTCCGCGACTAGTTTAATTAAAACTAGGAACCAAATACAAACTGATCAAAACACACCCAGCTGCATCTAAATTAAGCAAAAACAAAACATCTACTATGGAGTCTAAAAAATTTTAAAAAATTACAGAGAGCAGCCCTTCTAGCAAGGGGCTTCAGCACATTTATTTACTTCCCCGTAACAATGCTAGATTTGAAGCATAGGAATCTCCCTTAGGCCAGCCTTACAATCACTGACCAAGGCACCAATACCATTTGGGTGGCCATCATTCTTTTCCTGGAGGTCCACAACTAACTGGACATCCAAATCAGTGATCACAGCAGGGATATTTAGAGATATGCATAGTTTGATTCCGTCCCCTAAAGCCCACAGCTCCGCTGCAACACTAGTGGTAAGCCCAATAGCTCTAGCATAGCCTTTGATCCATTCTCCCTTGTCATTCCGAATCAAACCTCCAACTCGTGCCAAACTAGGATTGCCAAGAGATGATCCATCTAAGTTAAGCTTATACCAATTCAAAGGGGGTTGGTCCATCTTACCTGGATTTTGGTACGTGAACGAGCCTGCTTCCCGCTGATACCAATGAATGCAAACTCGATGGCCTTCGAAACAACATTGGCTTTCAAATTCCTTCGATAGTTTTCATTTCGAAATATTATATTATTCCTACGGAGCCACAATGACCAGATACCGAATGGGAATATAATTTCCCAGTTGATGCCCGAGGAGGGCGACACTTTGGAGCTGAGACAATTTAACCTTAGCCACTCAATAAGGTTAGACCCATAGAAAAGAGAGCCTGCCATAAGGGGACGAAAAGACTTCCAAAAAACCTGGGCTTCGTGGCAATCTTTTAGGGCATGAATAATGGTCTCTGGACCTTCACTGCAAAGCAGGCACATAAAAAAGTGTTAGGCATGCAAAGCGTGTTTGTTACTATCCCCGAATTTGTCCCCTCTCTCTCTCTCTCTCTCTCTCTCTCTCTCTCAAAGTCATTTCAATTCAGAAGATCACTAATTTTATAATAGTTTTATAAAATGTCAACTAGTATGACTATGGAATTTGATTTTTTTGTTTTTAAATGTAATTAGATAACTATGGAATTTGATTTTTTTGTTTTTAAATGTAATTAGATAACGGACAAAGTTTGGCTATAAATTTGATTGTAACCTTAGACAACTCCACTCAATATATTTTTATTGGATGTAAATTTCAACAAATCAACCATTAGATTATGTTTCCTTCTTACATCCTTAATGCTTACAAAATTTCCAGAAAATTAAAAATCAATAGTTGTATCATCAATCAAATATTTAAATTTCAAATTTTAGTAATCTAAGATTATGCATAAAAAATAAGTTTATAGATCAAATAGTAAATTACATTGGCTTGACATGAAATTTGACATATGTGTTAAAAACATAAAAAAACATGCAATTTAATAACTAGATTTTAAAAATAATAGCCACAAACTCACACGATGCATGAGAATATAGAAATATTACGTGGTGAGGTGTAATATATATATATATATATATAAACAATTATTTCAAGTATTTTCTTTTTTTTTAATTATTAAAAAAAACATTTCTATATTTTTTATCCTTTTATCACTACAAATTTATCATTATTTTAATGGTCATATCAGTATTTAGTGTGCCAAGTGCCACCAGTGCACTCTATCTGCCATGTAGGCAATATTCGTTAGTGAGATGACTGTATAGACTAAAATAAGAATGATTTTTCGATTTTGGGATCTGCATCCAAGAAAAAAGAAAAGCGGAGACCAAAATGGTAATCGGCCCAAAATGTAGGGACCAAAAATGTATTTATGCCAATAATTTATTACTCAAACAATTGGTAAGCATATTCAAATTCATTTCCATGTAGATTGTATTTTGACATAAACTCAAATTCTTTTTTTTTTCTTTAAAAAAAAAAAAAAAAAACTAAATATTAACCCAAACCAAAATTCAACCAAAACTATAAAGGGAGAAGAAGACTTTGTGATGGAAAATTTTATAAAAAAAAAATCATTAACCATAATTAGAGAGTTATAAGAAAGAACAAAAATCTAGAGAGAGAGAGAGAGAGTAGTAAAAAAATTGTGTAGGAAAATATGGATTGGATAGGAGAAATAATATCAGATTTATACAAAATAAAATAGAGAGAAGAATAGTCGAAATATAAGAAAGAGAAAAGAATGAAGGAAGTGTGATGATAAAGTGAAGAATAGTGGGGAGATAAAGATTCAAAAGAGAGAGGGTAAAAGTCTGAGGAAGTGTAACTAGTAAGTGTGGACTAATAGGGAGAAGAACATGTTTTTTTTGTGTTTGATTAATATTTTTTTAAGGTGAACCTTCTTCTTTTTCTATTTTTTATTGTAGTGTGCTATATTTGCTGAATATACAATTATACTTTTTAAATTTAAAATTTATTATTCAAATTTCTCATCTCTTAAAAAAATAATGAGATTATCATGATAATCAAAACTCATCACAAAATTAAAATGTTACCTTAATCAGCATTAAAATGAAACCAAAGGAATAAAAGGTAGACTTTGCAATAATTTATTATTCAAACAATTAGTAGGCATATTCAAATTCAGAACTATGAAAAATGTGTTTTGATATCAACTCAAATCTCTATTTATAAGAAGAAGAAAAAAAGTAAGTATTAACCCAAACCAAAATTCAACCAAAGCTATAAAAGAGAGAGAGAAGTCTTTGTGATAGGAAATTAAAAAACACAATACCAAAACACATATTAAAAAAATAAAAAAAAAATAAAAAAAGAGGTAATTACACTCCCCTCCCTTGAAATTGGGAAAATGACACTCTCCACCCTAAAATTGAAGGGAAAAAACACTTTTCCCCTTAACATCTCATTGACCAAACTTTGTTAAATTAATATTAAAAATAGTATTTGAAGAAAGCACACACAATACTCTCTTAGATAGAACAAAAACAGTGGGTTCCTATTAACTCAATTGATAAAGTTTTTTATGATTGAATAAGGGATCTAGGGTACAATCTCATTCTATACCAAAAACCGATTGGTGTTTATCATCAGAAGTGAACGCTATAGGTTGAAACTCTCTCTAAAAAAAAAAGATAGAACATAAATTAAACTGTTAGTTTTTGGTAATGAAGATTCCTTGAATCCACAATGTGATAATTTTCTGGAATCCGCCAAAGAAAGACAAAATCTAAATTTTATTAATATTAAAACTGAATTGTCTTTGCTACAATGTGTTTAAATAGTAAAAAAGAAAACCTAGAGCAGTTAGAAAGCCTAGAGCAACTAGAAAAGCATATCAAACCCTAATTTGACTAAACAACATTAAAGGTACCTAAAAGTAAGGAAAAAATAACTCCAATCCTAAAAATCTAAAAATTACCAAAAATAACAAATCTAATACTAAAATCTGAAAATTACATATCTGGTTTGGTCCGCTTAATTTCCATTTCTTGTTTTATCCACTTATCTGATCATATGAGAGTTAAAAATGATGAAAATAAATAGTAATCTCTATAACCCCTCACACATTGTCTTTTACAGCTTGATTCCACCACCATCAGGAAACTTTAGCCTCCACCTTATTGCACCTAATTTTTTCTTTTTTCAATATATCTAGGCATATATACACGTTTACTAAGGAACATCTCATTATAATATAATAATTGTTATTATTGGTTATATCAATTTTTTATTGATAAGATATATCATTTTTAAAGACTCTTAAAAGTCTTACAAATTATATAATAGTTAAAAAAATAAGTTTATACCAAACTATTGTTATAAATAAACCTGAAATGGTATTTTATTGATACACAAACACATTATTCCCTTAACCAAACCGAAATAGTTACCATACAAAATTGACTCCATTTGTTTTTAAACAATTCTCTCTTAGTTGAGAACTCTCCTCCCTCTCTCAACTCTCATTCATTCTCCTAATTATTTTTTTTCTTAGAAAGAATTCATTCTCCTAATTGAATGAGTGATATTACATATAACATGAGTTTTACTACATAAGTCTTATAAATTGATGTATCATCAATTACAAAAACTACCCGCACGTTGTGCATGATAATTTTTTTAAGATGGTCTCATTAAATATTTTATTAATACTATAATTTTAGTTATTAACTATTGGTTTTTCATTAGTTTTTAAGTTAATAAAAACCTTAAATATACCCTTTTTTTACCTTTATACACACACACACACACACACACACACACACATATATAGTGAATCTTTACACACACCTTTAAGAAAACTCTATATATTCCACTTTTTTGGATACGTAAAATTATAGACTACTACTCCATAATAATAGTGGCTAATTAATTTTATATTTTTGTTAGTGATCTCATTTTTAACGCTTTTTACCATTATCATATATTTACTAACTGATGATTTGCATAATAAAGACGACAAAATGAGAGGTAGCATTGTTCATTAAATTTTCGAAAGTAATAGTGTATGAAAATTATATATATATATATATATATATATTAAATAAGGTAAAAAATGGATATTTAAATTTTCTAACTTTATTTCTGTAAGGACGCGATTTCGTAACGAACCGTAACAGTTTGGGGTCGCACGTAAAAAGGCCCAAACAATATCATTTGTAGAGCATGGGTTTGAAAGACTAGGCCTTGGTCACCAGATGGTGGGTTTTTCATGGTGTTCCTACAAGGTTAAGTTTTCTTCACCCCTGGAGTCCTTCTCCTGGAGGTGGGCTGGGAGGCTCTGGTTTTTTGCCATTTTTCCCAGCCCCTTCTATAGATTACTCACTTTTCCTTTTATACTAGCCCGCACCCACTGTCCTTCGTCCACGCGTAGGGTTAAACTTTCCAAGATTGATACTTGTCCCATCAGTCCATACTCAAAGTCGTTGGGAGTGGTTGTAAAAGCCAAAGAATGCGGCTCTTGTCAGGTGCAGAACATTGAATGGCAGTAAGGGCAGCTTTCCCTGGATATTTTGAGATTTTCTTTCAAGCTCGGTCCTCTACCGTTTTTGCCCCTCTTTCAGGTGGGATGTTAGTTTCGCCGAGGACTGGCCTGTCCTTGGCTATATCCCAAGGCTACCTTGTGCTTTATATTACTGAGCTTGGGTCATAACCCTCCTCGGCTTGGGCCTTCGGGCTCCCCGTAGGCAAATGGGCCTGACCCATAAATTATTGGGCCCCACAATTTCTTATGTAGTTTCTACTACTATCAGAGAACATCTCTTTTTTAGTTATGATTAATATGGTTTCCATAGTTAGAGTTTGATTAGTTTATAATTTAAATTTAGTACTATGATTGTATTTAATTGTTGATTGTTGATTTAATTTTTTAAGTGAATTTAATGGTTTATGTTACTACACTATAAAGTTTTTAATTTTCTCCACATAGTAATCTCTATTTTATTTTTTACTTCTCCTTACAACCTCTTTGTTTTTCAATCAACGATTACTAATTGACATTTGGTTTTTTTTTCTTTATCTACTCTTTATTACTTTTTATTGGTTTTTTTCTACTCTCTCTCTCTCTCTCTCTCTCTCTCTCTCTCTCTCTCTCTCTCTCTCTCTCTCTCTCTCCATTGGCAACATATCATTTTCCAAAATTTGATAATGATTCTATGACATTAAATATACATTATTAGTTTTTTTTTTTTTTTTAATTTAGTGTTTCTAACTTGATTTGTTTTGTATTTCATTCTTCCTTTGATGCATTGGGTGTGAGAATGAGTGTTTCCCTAACATTACTCCACTTAATGTAGACAATTTTAGTTATTTAATTTAGGCAAAATATTATATTTAAAATTTTTTAAAATAAAAAAGGAGTGGAAATATAAATAATTTAATGATATATATGGGGGATGTGGCTGAATTTAAATGTTAAATAAAATTATATGTGAAAAAAAATAAAAATAAAATACATAACAATAAACACTAACTTATCCAAATAATTCTATGTAATATAATAATAGTACATTCTTATATACTTTTTTTAATTATTTATAATGCAATGTGATAATATTTAAAAACCAAAGTCGTAAAAAAATAATAAAATAAAACTTAAAACACAAAACTAAATCCCATCAACCAAAATAGAGTTCTAAAGAATACAAAACTTTATCAAGCTAAAATAGAGATGCAAGAAAAATAAAAATAAAAAACCACCAAAAAATTGAGGGTGAAAGAGTGGCAAATAACCATTTTTTTGTGAGAGAAAATTATGTAAAGAATGGAAGAGTGAATGACAACTTTATACTAAGAGGATGATAATAAAAAGAAACAAAATAAAGGAAGATAAAAGGAAAGAGGAAGAGTGATATCAAGGTAGAATATAAGGCTGTCCACGGGTCGGGCCGGGTCGGGTTTGTGCCCAACCCGGACTCGACCCGACCTTATCGGGTGGGAAATATTTCTACCCGCAACCGACCCGAATAACGTTTCAGATCAACCGGGTCGGGTCGTATTGGTTTTCGGGTGAGAATCGGTCGGTTTCGGGTTTTCCGATATCGCTAGATTTTGGCCGAAATCTGGCCGGATCTCGTCAGATCTGGCCGAATCTAACGAGATTTGGCCGATAACTCACCGGATCTATGGAAATATGGCTGAGATTTGGCCGAGTTATAGTCTGGCTTACCGGAGTTTGGCAGAGTTTGAGTAGATCTGGGCTAGCTTCTCCGGATTTAAGCATATCTGAGTGAGGATTTAAGTAGATCTGAGTAAAGGAAGGCCAAACGTGGCCGGATCGGAGCTGAGAAGCGCAGATCGTCGCCGGATTTTGGCCTTCTTTGAGGTTTTGTCGGGCGGGTCGGGTAGCTCGGGTTTTTGAGGACGAAACCCGCCACTCGACCCGCCAAAGTCGGGTTCTGAAGTTTGGGACCCGTCACCGACCCGTCGAAGGTGTCAGTCCGGTCGTGACGGGTCGGTTCCGGTCGGGTTGGTCGGTTCCGGCGGGTTCTCGGTTTGCCTGGACAGCCCTAGTAGAATGTTTGGGGAGATGAAAAGGTAAAGAGAAGGAGAAAGGTTGGAGAAAGTGTAAATGTTAAAAAAAAAAAAATCTAGCTCCCCAAACATAATCATTAACCCCTTAATAAAAAATAAAATAAATAAATGCCCAAATAACACCAATAAAAATTAGACTAAAATGCAAATGACATCCTCTAAATTTGACTAAAATTCATTTCAGTCACCTAATTTTACTTTTGTCCAATTGAATTTAATTCAAGCATTCCATCCAATTTCATTAAATTTTTGCCATTTAAAAAAAAAAAAAAACTCCTTTAATTAATAAAAATATTTCATAGATTTTTTATGCAAGACTTTTTTATTAAAAAAAATAAATTTTTCATTAGTTAATTGAATATTTAATGGCAATTTTTTTAACGAAATTGGCAAAAAAAACCTAAATTGAATAAATATGAAACTTAGAAAACTCAATTAAACGAAAGTAAAATTAGAGAATTGAAATGAATTTCAATCAAACTTAAAGTATGAAATTTGCTTTTTTGCCTATAAATTAACTCAAATAATAGGAAGATTTGGCCAAACAATAACAAATGAACAAAATACTCAACAAAAAACCCATTCAAAAACAAAAAATAACAATCACTAATTTTTTTAATTAAAAATGGTATCAAAAGAGATAACAATGCGGCTTTACTCTCCGGCTGCCTTTCTCTCTCACTTTCAAACTCTCTGGTTGCCTCTCTCTCACTTACTCCATTTTCAAAGTCATTTCAATCCAAAACATAAAAACAACATAACAATCACTAGTTTTATAAATGTCAACGAGTAGAACCATGGGATTTGGATTTATTTCTTTTAAAATGTTATTATGAACAAAGATTGATTACAAACTTAATTGTAGTCTAAAGTTACAACTCCACTCAATATGCTTTTGACATATTAGTTAGAAATTGTTTTGAGGCATTGTAGAAGGAATAAGAAATAGGATGTTTTTGACATATTAGTTACAAATGTTTTGAGGCATTGTAGTAGCAATAAGAAATAGGTATCGAAGGGCAGGGCAGCCATAATGACTGACGAGACTCGTAAGAGAATACCGCAGGTTCTTCTGAATGGATTAGCGAGTTTTGACCGCATAAATTAGTACAACAAAAGTAGTGAGGACTGAGGACCATCAACGCTTGATTAAAGTAGAACCTAATTTTTCAGTTGGCAATTGACAATTCCTATTAAGAACGTACTGCTATCGGTAACCCACACAGGGCAGATGGATGAGCCTTCATCCATTTTGGGACGTTATACAAATGCTATTGTAATTAAATTAATAAGTTTCATTTGGAAGCTGCCACCAGAAGTGAGTAGTCAAATGCACATCATAAATCTACACATCAAGTTCCACCAAAGTACATATGAAACAACACATTTTTATCATATAAAACATAGTCTATGACGGAAAGAGAAAACAATCACAAGTCCAATGCCACTTCTGTGACTGGCGAACTTTTAACACTCTTTTTTGATTAAGTTACTGGCAACTTCAACGCTCTCCAAGGAGGTTGGAACAAAGCAGATCTGTGAAGTGTTCCTCAATCCTCACTCCTCTGCAGCACTGGCAGCACTTAAATCCACGCTGAGATCAAGAACCTGCTCAAAAACATCACGTCAAACATTGCAAGGGTAGCACATGCAGTTCCAGCGATTTAGAGAAACAAGCACTTTTTATCTGTAATCATTTTTTGAAATTATAACTTTTAAGGGCCACAGGAATGATTTTTACAACCTACCATTTTCTAGAATCCTTTATCTGTCTCTGTGTGTGTGTGTGTGTGTGTGTGTGTGTATATAGGTTGTAAAAATCATATTGGACAGTATAGTGCAAACTACGTAATTGCCTGATCTTCCAATCACCAAGGTAGCCTTTCATGATTATTCCTTGAAGCAAGTAAATCTAACCTAGATCATGTATCATTTCTAGTATTTCAATATGAAACTTTATATTAAAACTTTAATTAAAATTTGTCATTGTATTGGTCCTTTGTTGATGTAAAGGGGCTCCCATTATGGTAAACACGTGTGTAGCATCATGAATTATCAAAATAAAAAAAATTACTAAGCATGTTATTGAAATAATTTGGAAATGGCAGGATGACTTATAAACGTAGAGGATCCAGTTGCCTAGCAAGAAAAAAAAAATTCACTACCTTCCCAGTTATCATGGTATACATGTTGAGTACGTCCAAGACAGTTGACTCAAAGTGTGTTGTTGCATCATAACTCTGCAAACATGATGATCAGACTTGTTCAGCTTGCATCAGTTAGTAAAAGCTACAGTGTAAAATTGTGGATATCAACTTACAGTTGATATAAAGCAATTGTCCAAGGTCGGGTCATTGACTGGTTCGTATCTGTCATAAATATCAAAGAATATCTCATCAACAGGCCCTAGAAGGTCAATTCCTGCCTTAAGTTCAGTCCCAGGATGATCAGTCTCCGCCTCTGTTGAAACAAATGCAATAAATTTTCCCTTTGGAGCAACGTTGTGAGAATAAGAGCAACAGAAAAGATACCTGCTCAACAATAGAAGGATAACAAAATCAAGCTCCCAAGAAAACATAAGAGAGGAAAAGGAGCACCACAATAAATAACTAATGACAAGTCATTGCTATAATGGTATCTGGAAGTCTCCAACATTGACTTGTTTCAATACCTTTCTTCTTTTCCTTTTTGGTGGTTTAATAAGTAGTAAAGTGGTAATAGTGCGGTAGTAGGATAAAGTGGGCACAGTACAAATGCTCCTAAAGGGACTCCTTACCAGTAATATAGAGAAAAACTAATAAACATCAAAGCACCTAAAACTAATACTTTTTGCATGTGTAATCACAGAACAAAGCATAACAATTAAGAGGAACTAGTAAGTTTTCCATCTGATGCACGAATAATTTTGTGAAATTTTACTTAAAACAGTTTTGAATAATGTTGTACATATATTATAATAAAAAAAAGTAAACTAAATTAGAGTAAAAAAATATATACAGGATACTTTTTGCATGTATAATCACACAACAAAGCCATAACAATTAAGAGGAACTAGTAAGTTGCCCGTGCGATGCACGGATAATTTTGTAATATTTTATATAAAACGGTTTTAGATAATTATATATATATATATTATAAAGAAAAAGTAAACTAAATTAGAGTAAAGAAACGTATACATTTTGGGATATTAAAAATTATTTTAGTAGTTTCACTGCACATTTATAGCCTTTTCAAGGTAAGATTTTTTTTTCTTAAATCATGAAACCAAAAATAAATGCAAAAGTGTAATGAGATTATGAAAATTAACTAATTTTTGTTGCATTCACATATATACCATGAAATGAAAGTATGCCCAACTCTCTCACTGTCTTCTTCTCATCAATACTGTGACAATAAGACATGATGTGGGCAAATGTGTTCATATGTCTTATAAATGATTTAAAATTAAACCATGGTAGAATGTGGCTTTACATTACACACCAAATATTCTCCCTACTTATATACCCAAAACAAAAACTATCCAATCAAATTACCCAAACCTAAATCATATTTAAGCCCTAATTTTAAAAAGAAAAAAGAAAAAAAAAATACTCATAGGGGATTCGGCGTCTTGATGATAGTAGGAGGCCAGGAGGTGGTGATCCCTCAGATTCCTCGTCCTCTCTCTTTCAAATGTTTTGTCAGTCTCAGGTTTTTTATTTTAGTATATATAGTGAAATAATACATTTTATTTAACAATCCACAACATTTTTGTGCCTCTCTATCTCTCTTCAAGGCCTTATGTGATTAGTTATTACTATTAGTCCTTTTTCTTTTCTTTTTTTGCTTTTTTAAAAATACTAAAATGGTAGGTATGCTAAAAGACATGAAAAATAGAGAAAGGTGTTGTGTAAGTTTAGGCAATTAATAAAATAATAATAAGATAATAGTAAAATAAGTTAATGTGAACTTTTGGGCAACATTTAAAAAATTTTAAAAAAAAAAAAAAAAAAAAAACTTAATGAAAAAGGAAAAAAAAAATGCTAACTGCAAAATTAGAGCACCACTTAGCAAAACATCATGCTTTCCCGCATAAGGTCTTTACTTTTATATATATTGATGATCAGACACTTCATCGATATGAAATTATACAATATTAATTTCACAAAGCACTAACATAGACAAGTAAGTATGGCAATTTATGCCCGATCCGCAATTACCCAGCTCGGCCTAACACTAATGAGTCGGGTTTTATCCGGCCCGATAAAAAATAGGGTCAGGTTTGGGTTTAAAAAAAAAAAAACCGAAGCAAGTCCGGGTTCGACCCGACCCAGTTAGAATAAATATAAAATAACAAAAAAACCTATATATATATATATATATATCACAACCCTAACCTAAAACTCATTTCTCTCTCTACTTAGCCGCCTCCCTCACCTCATCTCACTGACTCTCAATCTCACTCAAACACTCACATCTCATCCTCACCCTCACTCTCATTCACTCACCGACCCACCCTCACCCTCGTGGAGGAGCATGGATCTCATGGTGGTTGCCATTTTTGTCACAGAGGAGCACAGGATTGTTAGATCGGAGAGAGATGCGATGATCGGAGGAGCTCTTGGTCGTGTTGAGGTCAGGCAAAGCCCAGGGGTGATTTTTATGGCTGAAACCACCGCCGATGGAGCTTTAGTGGTCTAAGTTCTTCATTTTTTTTTTTTTTGGTTCATTTCCTCTCTCAGTAGTTTTTGTTTTTGGGTATTTGTTTGAGGATTCAATATGTAAAAATCCGAGTGAATGTTGTGTTAATGTAAAAATCTGTCCATAAATGATAAATGGAGTTTTGTTTCTTCTATTTTTTGTGTTTATTTATTATTTATTTTCTGTCTAAGAATCTCATTTCAGCAAGACGGATAACAATGTTGATTGATTTGTGTTTGTGTTTGGGGTTTTTTTTTTTTTTTTTTTTTTTTTTTTTAATAATAAGATTGGGTTGGATTAGGCCACAGATTAGGCCCAGAAGTGGCTGGACGGGGCCCGCGGAGACCCGACGGGCTGGGACAGGGTAATAGGGGAGAACCCGCCGGTCAGGTCCGGGTATCAAAAACCCGACCCAAACCCAACCTGTTGCCATTCCTAAGACAAGCTAGTCACAGAATTTTTCCTGCTGAAATTACAGTGGCTAAAACATCCTTGGATAGACAAAGTGGGACAGAACCAGGGATTTAACTGACCACTTAGTGAATAACACCAACAGTGCTCTAACGAGAAAAACCAATTGGGAAAGTGGATAGTGTTTCACCATAGTCATCAAAAATGATAACAATGCAGAAAGATCAAGTCCTAGAAGATTTGAAAAATCATCAAGCGTACTTCCTTTTTGTTTATTGGTAAGTTACACACACCGGATGAGTCTTCAACCTACAACCTTGCCCTCAACCTAGCACTTATTAAGGAAAGGAGGTGCCAGCAGCCAACTGCAAGAGCTCCTTGGCAAATCATCAAACACACTTTCTATCCTTGTTCACCATTCCCATTTAAGTAATGAATAGAAGATGGAGAGGGATTTCCTGTGGATGCTCACTGTATAGGATGGCTTGGGTCCAGCAAGCTCCAATGAGTTATCATGGTTGAAAAAGATGTATGTGTGTTTGTGTATGTGCGTGTTCATCATGCATGTATATATGTAATTATGTATGCAAATATATTAATAAGGTAGGTTTGATCCCATCCTAAACAAATGGGTTGAGTTTAATATGAGTGTTGACTACATGAAAAAAAACAAGTAAATGGTAATTATATACCCGGCACATTGATGACACAATCCAAACCTGCAATTTCCCACCACTAGCAATGAATCAAAATACCATCTGGTAGATTGGAATGTGGTAAGCACTAAGTTCCTGTACTAAAAGCAGTGGGTTGCGTGTTTGAAAGAAAACTACTCCAAATCAAAATTATTTTCACTCTCCTAGCTTTTGATTCCCCAAATCCCAGTAAAAATGTGGACTTTGTCTCTGTTTGGCATCAACTTCTACGCTCAACTTTTAGCTTTTATGTACAACAATTTAGAAGCTCACTTTTTCCCACTTTTTATCACTTTATTCAAGGTAAAAGTATATTTTAGCACACTTTCAGTAAAAAGCTAGATAAGCTATTCCCAAATGGACACTTTATCTCACCCAGATTAGCGATGGATACCCAGTTTATTTATCAAATTTGTGCTACATATGCATTCCTATATAGGAAAAACCCAGCAGATATGAAAGGATTAAAACAGAAACGCAGTATCAGAACTCACATGTCTGACTTGCGACCCAACTGTTTCTGTGGCAGGATAACTTGCACTGAATGAGAATCATTGGTGTTTGGGATTGGGTGGCTCATTATGGCAATTGCCCTTGCAACCCTACCAACCTTCCTAACCTGTTGAAATGCAAAGAGATTTCTGTTAAGGCATGGAAAATTCATTGTCTTCTGTATTCATAAGTAATTAGGTTCCTCAGAGAAGTTCAAAAAAGGAAAGAAAATGCCGCGCGGGGGGGGGGGGGGGGGGGTGTTGTGGGCAGTATTAGGATTATTACCTTGTTGGGCAAGTATGAAGGATCACAGACAACTTTTTTGCACCTAGCAGTTTCCCCTTCTGATGTGACACCAAGAACTTGACCTTCCTCATTGAACTCCACCTGGCATTCAAAGTCCAATCAAATTCAGCATCTAACCCACTATCTTATATACACCAGAATATGGCAAGTGCAACTACAAAGTGTCAATCCAAGATATGAAGCACATATACCTTACACCCAGGTTTGTTCAGCATGTATGTCCCACCATAAACAGCACTAAGTCGTGCAAATGCCTGAGGAACAAATCAAATTGACATCAATTGACTAACCTAAACCAAAACCACAAATTTATTATTACAAAAAAGTGTTAACAAGTATAAGAGTTTTTTTTTTTTTTGGGAGGGGGGTTGAGTGTTAGAATGAGACCTGGGGGAGCTCTCCCAATCCATACAAAGGATAAATGTATGGTGATCCTCCTTGAAAACGTGCAAGAGACTCCACATAAAGCTATGACATGGTTAAAAGAAACCAAAAAATAATGAGCGTAATACAAAGCTGTTGAGACTTTCTATGACTAGAATCCAAGTTTAAAAATAAATTTAAAAATAAAATAAATAGAAAGGAGTAACCATAAACCCCAGGAAATTTTCACCTTCATTCTCTTTATGGTATCAAGTGCAGGTTCATCAAGGTAGCGATCATCTCTATGAAGTGCTAATGCATGACCGATAACGTCCACAGTGTTGTCATCCAGACCATATTTTCTGTGAAAATTTCAACAGTATAATAAATAAATGAGCTATTGGTGCTCACTAGGTTCAGTAGATGAGTACCATCAACAATGCCATCATTTGAGATCACCTTTCCTTTCTTTGAAGAGATTAAATCAATAAAAGAAAGCATGTAAACTGTGGGAAACAAGAAATTAAATTTAGGCTAAAGCACACTTTCAATCCCTAGTGTTGTCATCCAGACCATATTTTCTGTGAAAATGTCAACAGTATAATAAGCAAATGAGCTATTGGTACTCACTAGGTTTACTAGATGAGTACAATTAACAATGCCATCATTTGAGATCACCTTTCCTTTCTTTGAAGAAATTAAATAAATAAAAGAAAGCATGCCAACTGCAGGAAACAAGAAATTAAATTTAGGCCAAAGCACACTTTCGATCCCTAACATATCACACATAATTCAATTCTATTTCTAAATTTTAAAAAGATCCAAGTACATCCAAACTGATTACCATGCCATCGCATTAATAAATGGTGTGGCTCATTTCAATGTTTACCTCGACATCCATATTTGTAATGACAATATTAGTTTTACTGATGGAATGACTACATTGCTCAAAATTAAAAATTATAAGTACGAAATTGAAACTTCTTTAGGGACCATCTTGAACTCGACTGTATATTTCAAGGACCCAAAGCATAGTTTAGCCTTAAATTTATCAGTTCCACTTAACAATTAAATTTATCAGTTCCACTTAACAACTTCACATTACACATTTAATTGGTTAAATTAAATAATTCTACAAGTTTCAGCTCCAAACTTAAGTGTTTAAAAATATAGTTGAGCTATAATTCTTTTGGGCATAAAATTTACATTTTACAAACAACTACAAACCCCAACACCAACGACTTAATGTTTACGAAAACATATGGAAACTGCCTAAACTGTACATTCAAATATCAAAAGACATTATGCAAGACACAGAAACCTGTACAGCGAAGGCAAGAGCAAGAGCTTACGCTATCAGTTCTCTAGTTGTCACTCTAGTCAAGTCCATCCCGTCATGTGTTTTGGGATCAGTCTCATTATAATCATGAACATAAATAAAGAACTTATGAGCACGGCGCTTTTCAAATATACCCATCAATGGGGATTTGAGTGTCTCCATATCAGTTGCTGGAACCTTGTGAACCTATAACCACAGATTTACTCACCAAATCAAGTTAAGATCAAAAAAATATATAAAAGCTAAGTAAAATGCATCTTCCAACATCTTAAGAAAATTATTATACCTTTCCTTTATTGTAGACAAAGCTGCCATCAACAGCTTTGAAGTACAAATACTTGGTAACATCTGTATGAATGAGGACACGAACAAGAGTGCCATTTGCCATCATAAACTAGCCAATCAAAAATCGTTCAATACATTAGAAAACCTGTATGGCCACAGGTGGTGAACAAAATAGTTATAAGCAAAGATGACAAAAGAAAGTGAACACACTGTTAAACACACCTTTGGTATCATGTCAACATTATAATCCCTACTTGAGCCCAAATGTGCCGGAGGCTTGTCGTTTCCTCTGAACCTCTTCCAGAGCTGTAAATTAAAAAATAATAATATGATAAAGCAGTCAATAAATAATACTAAAAAATAAAGAAGCAATAAAAAATTGCAGACTTCAAATGTAACTTCAACAAATTTCAAACGGCACAGCAAAAATGAGACCTGAATAAGATTAAGCGATGTTGACTCTCCTCCATAATAATCATTCCTATCCATGTGCAGAACCTGATTCAGAAGATATGAATATCAATTACTTCAGTGCATATGACAAAATGATATTTGTCCACTGCTTCAAAACAACAGTATAAAATATAATTTCTAATACCAAAACTCAAAGGGAAAACATGAACTACTGCATAAAATAAAAGGTTGTCCAGAGAGGTTGATAGACGCTATGAAAAATAACATATATATATATATATATATAAGGTGGAAAAAAAAAACCATAATTTAAACTAAAGTCTTAAATATTATCTGTGCATTTTATAGAACATGTTTTGCATGACCAGAAAACATTAAGGGGGGGGGGAACCTTGCACACTTTTTTTTTTGACAAGTACTAAAATTTATTGAAAAATGATGTGAGAAAATACAGAAGAAAGAAGCACACAGGCCGTGTTCTAGAAGCAACATCGAAAAAATTAAGTAACAAAGCAAGTACAAAAATCAAGCATATCAGATAAAGAAATGAAAGAAAAGACACACAAAGCATTCCTCAATCATGCAAAGTCAGAAAAAATAAAAGTAAAAGCTAAAAGCTTCAACTCATGAATCGATCTTTCAATTCCTTCAAAAGTCCGTGCATTCCTTTCCCTCCAAATGACCCACATAAGTCAATGAGGGATCATTCTCCAAAGTAACTTAATTTTGTGTCATTTGAACTTGCTTGACCAACTTGCTATAAGCTCCAAAACACTATGCAGCATAACCCAATGAACCCCAAACAATGTACACACCATATTCCACAACTCTTGAGCTACTAGGCAGTGTAGGAGTAAGTGGTCAACGGTCTCCCCATTCCACTTGCTGTCTTGCACATGCAACACCAATCCATCACCACCACTTTTCACCTCCTTAAATTATCAACTATTAAGATTTTCCCCAAAGCCGCTGTTCAAATAAAGAAACTAACCTTTGGAGGCACTTTTGGTTTCCAAAAAGGTTTCCATGGAAAAAGAACAGAGTTTGTGGGTCATTAGGCCCTATAATAAGAACAAACATCGAAAACACCCCCTAGGAGAGAGTTTCCAACACATTTTGTCCGCCCCACTACTTTTCCAAGATCCTGAATATATGAGGTCCATAAAGGAGATAACCAATTCTAACTCCCAATCTTGAACTGGTCAAGTGAACCTGATAATCCAATGGTAGTTTGCCTCTGAGGACGATAACAACTCAGCCACTGAAGCATCCTTGTTACTGGCAATATTGTATAATTCTGGGAAGCTACTTTCCAGAGGAAACTCCTCACACCAAGGATCATGCCAAAATTTAATACAAGAACCATCCCCCACCTTAAAGATAATAAAAGAATAAAAGTCTTCCCACCCCTTTCTGATATATTTCCATAGACCAACCCCATAAGGCCCTTAGAGCACCAACCCCACCACATGCTACCATATTTAGCTTCAATTATCCTTCTCCACAAGGCATTCCTTTCCATGGCATATCTCCACAACCATTTCCCCAACAAAGACTTATTAAATAAAACCATATTATGCGCACCCAAACCCCAATATTGAACCGGTACTCAAACAGTCTTCCAGTTAACCAAATGATACTCTTGTGCAAGGGTACAAAAATATACAACTTTATAAGTTTGCAAAGCAGTCCAATAAAATTGATAGTCAAGAAGAAGGGATAAGCAATATTCAGGCTGAAGATTGCCACCCTTCTCTTCTACTCATCTATGGCGAAAAGGAACTGTGGAACTGACAAACACACCTCACAAACAACCTCTAGACTTCCTAGGTAGTCCAACCTTTTTTTTTTTTCTTCTTTTCAAATAAGTATTAAGTAACATCCTAGATAGCCCACTTTGACTCAAGTTATTGAGTTGATAACCTCAGCACAATTGTATTCCAGCTGTGACATGAGGTTTGTTAATAGGAAAAGCTATTAATAGAAAGAATAATAACAATAAGGGAGCAGTCACTGTCCCCAAGTTTTATTTATTATGTCTGCTTAATTTTGTTTGTTTTATCAAAATGGGTATCTTGCATTTAATAGTAAATCAGGTTAACAAATTGTTTTGTCGTGCTGTATTGGTGCTTAAGCTGGTTACAAGCATGAGTTTCAATTAACTCAACTGATAAAATCCCTTGTTACCAAATAGGGATGATTTGGGTTCAAATCCCAAGACCAACAAAAACTTATCGGTGTCTTTGCCTAATAAAAAAAAGCAACCATCATAGGTTTATATCTAAGCCAAAACAACACTTTGTTTCAATCGTGTTGGAAAGTAGGAAAGTATCAGACTAGAAATAGAATAAAAAATACTAATCATCGACGATTATTGAAAGTGTAAAAATAAAAGTCTAAATCATAGAAATTAGATCCAATTTCGATGATCAAAATCAGAAATCTGAGTAACCCAATTGCGATCTTAATTTAGGAAACCAAGCAATAATCGGAGATTGACATAACAATAAGAAATGAAGAATTGTGCGAGAGAGAGAACCTTGAGGCCATCAACGGAGAGAAGACCGCTAAGGATGCATTCCTTGAGACCAGTACCCAACACTACCACGTCATACTCTTCATCCATGGCGACGAGATTTTAACAGGTCAATGATGCATACCTTTTCTCTCTCTCTCTCTCTCTCTCTTACTCACTCTTTCTCACCGCCTCTCTCTTCTCTCTCAGCTCTTGCTCTCCGCCTCTCTCAGTCTCTCTCTCGACTGGTTCTGGTTCTGGTTCTGGTTCTAGTTCTACTCTTAAATCCTTCTGTTGGTGACTCATGCTCAGTGATCGATCTGTGCTCTACAGGTAGGTATAGTTTTATTCTCTTTCTTATATGACTTTTCCTCTGCAGATGCCGTGGTTTTGGGGGTGGAGTCTTAGTCTTTATCTAATAAGACTTCCGGGTTGACTCCAGTCCCCGGCCGTGGCCGTCCGCTTGGAGTAAATCTTGCGTATTTTACCACTGCATAGGGTGGTCATTCTACGAGCACAACTGTGAAGTGTGGGTTTAAGACACCAAATAATTTTTGGTAAAGTCGAGTTCAACATTAGAAACTTTACTCAATGTATTAACTGGAACTGGCAGTGGGATTTTTTTTCAAAATAACCCCTACTTTCAAGCAATTATGTTAGTTAGCATTATTTTTAAACTATTAAACAAACTAACATCTCGAGTCTAAAACCCTTCCGTTCATTGTAACAAATCAAGTATCATAGAGTCGATATCTATTCAAATTTACATGAAACTTGAGTATTTAACAATCAATTTCCACAAAACATACCCAAGAAACCTCAGTCTCCTTCTTCCTCTTCTCCCTCTAAAAAAAAATCCACGACATCTAAAAAAAAAAAAAAAAAAATTAATGACAACCACGGTTGACAAAACACCTTAGTTAGTTCATCCTCCTCTCCCTCTGAAAAGAAATCCATGACCTCTAAAAAAAATCCACAACAACCACAGTTGGCGAAACACTGAAAACAAGAGATCAAAACACTGAACCAGCGTTCCAACGGCAAACCCACGAACCAACATTCTAGGCGGCAAACCCAAGCAACAAAACCCAAAACCCACGAACTCAGGCGACGAACCCACGAACCCAAACAACGAAACCCACAAACCCAGCTCGGATTGAACCCACAAACGTGGTTCCTCAAGCAAAGGTCGGTTTTCCCCTATTTTTCTCTTTTTTGTGCAGACCAGGAACTTGAGTATCTAATACTCAAGTTCCACCGGAAATTGATTCCAAAAGCCTCAACTTTGACTAGAAATCAACTACTTTGTACTCGATTTGCTACAATAAACTCGAGTCTAATAGAATCGAGATGTTAGTTTGAAAAGGATGCTAACTAACCAAATTGTTTAAAAATGGATGCTATTTTGAAAAAAAATCCCTGACGGTGGTTTATTTATTTATTTATTTATTTATTTTTTGGTTATAGGTCAAATAGGATCGGTTTTGTTTTTGTTTTTTTTAGTGGAGTCTTGTCAAACAAGTCAATAAGACTTATGTGGTTATGGGTGGAGTCGTACTTCTGGGTGGGTCTAGGATTTTTCTTTTTCTTTTTTAATCTTGCGTTTTTATATTTATGCCGGTTGAAAACTTGAGATTGCTATATACTTATTACTAGTCACTAACTTTTGCTATGCACGAGAACTTACTTATTTGTGAGATAAATTAAAATAATTTTATAAAATCTTAAATTAATTAAGAAACTACACCATTGCATGATTTGCTCTTATATGATTTCAATTTATGTTACAATTTGATAAATAACTCAAAAAAAAAAAAAAAAAGACCCATCTTTAACCAATTTCAATTGATCTACAAAACAATGTGACACTATAAAATCTTTAACCAAACCAAAAAGACCTAGATAAAAAGAAAACCCAAAATTTAATTGGATTGGTAATATTAGGCAGCAAATTGTTAGACATCTCATGGTTTGAAGTTGACTATTTCGTCTATCGCATGGCGAAATTACAATGGGATACTTCTTTGATATCTTACACCAGGGAGGAGATAGGTCCGAACTACTGGCTAATATTTTTTTAACACCAACTTAACTATCCCATTAATACTAATATCATCAAGAATTGTTTTAAATTATCAATGTTTGAGTTTGAGTTTGAGTTTGAGTTGGACTTGTTAGAGAGATAGAGTTTTATTCCTTGTTAAATTTAAACTAAACAAAAATAATTTTATTTAAATATTGTGCTGACGTGAAAAATTATGAGAGTTTCAGAGGTTTCAGTTTTATATATATAGATATATATAAGTTTGGACTAAATAAAAATAATTTTATTTAAATAAAATGATAATTTTATTTAAATATTATGCTGACGTGGAAAATTATATACATCAGGTTCTATTGTATTAAACTTGAAATTTATTTTTTATTTCAATCATTATAAATATATTATAGATAGTATTTATTTTATTTGTAAATATTTTTTTATTAGAAAATATGCATTTGGATATGAAAAACTTAAAAAATGAAGAAAAAAAAAAAGAAAAATTAATTGAGCCTCAAAAAAGATCAATGAATAAATTTGTTATTAATAATAAACAAAATACAACACAAAATTAAGATGAAAAGATCACAAATGAGCAAGAAATTAAATACAAAAATTTATTTGCAATTTAATTAGTTATATTATCGATTGAAAATGGAAATATTAGAAGAACTTGAATGCAAAATTTTAATTAATCAATTTGCATCTCAAAAGGCAAGAAAAATATATTTTAAATGAAATATATTATTATATAAAAATATTAGATAAATATTAATTTAATTAATACATAAATATAAAAAATGTCATATTTTAGTTGTCGCCTTAGACCCCCCAAATGTCTAGGTCGGGCCTATCAATGAATGAAAGATTTTTTTTATATATACTACACACTGAGCTAAGTCAGTCCTATTATTCGAGGGAGAGATGAAAAAAAAATATATGCTTTGTTTATTGATCCTGACTCAAACGAAGAAGATTATGTGGTTGTGGCAAACTATTCTCTATATAAAAGATTGGCCTTTATTAAAGCAGGTGATAAATCTTGGCGTCACGGAAAGAGTCATCATGTAGAGATGAGGGCAGGAATTTCACTACCCAACTCGATTTCCGATATTACGTTTTATGAAGGGCTAATCTATGTTGTCACTCATCGGGGCTTAATTCTTTGCTTCAATGCTAAAGATGGTTATTGCAGAAGAAGAAGCAAGGTAAAGATAGTTGCACCAAAGATGGATCCTCCAACATATTCTAAACGGGCATACGCATATCTTGTGGAATCATCAAATGGGGGAGAACTCTTCTATGTCCAAAGGAATTTAGATCATACATTGCAACATACTACCCATTTCAAGGTCTACAAGTTACGATTGGATGAGCAATGTGGTGAGGTGATGGACCGTATGGAGGTAAAAAGTTTGGGTGATGGCACATTCTTTGTAGCTGTAGGTACCAATTATTCCATGTCTGTCTCTGTCTCTGTCTCAGCTGCTGAAAAATTCTCAGGCTGCCAACCAAATTCCATCTCACACGACCATTTTGACACTGGTGTATTCAGTGAGTCTTTGTAAAATATTTTTCTCACTTAAAAAAAAAAAAAAAAAATCTATAAAATTCAAAAAAATATTTCATAGATTTTTTATGATAATTTTAAAAAATAAAATTTTTTTCATTAGTTAATTGTATACTTAACTGCAATTTTTTAAACAAAATTAGACACACACACACACCAAAAAAAAAAAAACCTGAATTGAAAAAATTTAACGAAATTGGACAAAAAAGGTAAATTGAATAAATATGAAACTTAAAAGACTCAATTGAACAAAAGTAAAGTTAAAAGATTGAAATGAATTTCAATCAAAATCAAAGTTTAAAATTTACATTTTAGCCTAAAATTTAACTCAAATAACAGGAAAATTATGTTGAACAACAACAAATGAACAAAATACTCAACAAAAATCACATTCAAAAACAAAAAATAAAAACCCCTAAATCTCTAACCATTCAAATTTGTAACTCATTCAACCCATATTATAAAAATAATCTCCGATTTGATTTTTATTAAAAACGATATCAGAAGAGATAACAATGCGGCTTTACCCTATGGCTGCCTTTCTCTCTCGCTTTCAAACTCTCTGGCTGCCTTTCTCCCCTACCTTCTCTATTTTGAAAGAATATTTAAAGTCATTTCAATCCAAAACATGGAAACAACATAACAATCACTACTCTCTAGTTTTATAAATGTCAACAAGTAGAACTATGTGATTTGGATTTATTTTTTTAAAATGTCATTACGTAATGGACAAAGATTAGCTATAAACTTGATTGTAGCCACTCAATATGTTTTTGACCACATAAATTAGTACTCCAAAAGTAGTGAGGACTGAGGACCATCATCGCTTGATTATGGAAGAACCTAATTTTTCCTTTGGCAATTGACAACTCCTATTAAGACGCAATGCTATTGGTAACCCACACAAGGCAGATAGAAGAGCCTCCATCCATTTTGGGACGTTATACAAATGCTATTGTAATTAAATTAATAAGTTTCATTTGGAAGCTGCCACCACAAGTGAGTAGTCAGATGCACATCATAAATCTACACATCAAGTTCCACCAAAGTACATATGAAACAACACATTTTTATCATATAAGACATAGTCTATGACGGAAAGAGAAAACAATCACAAGTCCAATGCCACTTCTGTGACTGGCGAACTTTTAACACTCTTTTTTGATTAAGTGACAGGCAACTTCAACGCTCTCGAAGGAGGTTGGAACAAAGCAGAACTGTCAAGTGTTCCTCAATCCTCACTCCTCTGCAGCACTGGCAGCACTTAAATCCACGCTGAGGTCAAGAACCTGCTCAAAAAACATCAGGTCAAACATTGCCAGGGTAGTACATGCAGTTCCAGCGATTTAGAGAAACAAGCACTTTTTATCTGTAATCATTTTTTGAAATAATAATTTTTAATTTCCACCGGAATGATTTTTACAACCCATTTTCTAGAATCCTTTATATTATAGGTAAGAGATGTATCATATTGGACAGTATGGTGCAGACTATGTATTTTGGCCTGATTGGAACCAAGGTAGCCTTCCATGATTATTCCTTAGAGCAAGTAAATCTAACCTTGATCATGTATCATTTCTAGTAGTTCAATATGAAGCTTTATATTGACATTGTAATTAAAAGTTGTCATTGTCTTGGTCCTTTGTTGATGTAAAGGTGCTCCCTTTTTATGGTAAACATGTGTGTAGTAGCATCATGAATTATTAAAATAAAAGATAATTATTGAGCATGTCCTTGAAATAATTTGGACATGGCAGGATGACTTATAAAAGGAGAAGAACCAGTTGCTTGGCAAGATTAAAAAAAAAATTCACTACCTTCCCAGTTATCATGGTATACATGTTGAGTACGTCCAAGACAGTTGACTCGAAGTGTGTTGTTGCATCATAACTCTACAAACATGATGATCAGACTTATTCAGCTTGCATCAGTTAGTAAAAGCGACAATGTAAAATTGTGGAGATCAACTTACTGTTGATATAAAGCAATTGTCCAAGGTCGGTTCATTGACTGGTTCGTATCTGTCATAAATATCAAAGAATATCTCATCGACAGGCCCTAGAAGGTCAATTCCTGCCCTAAGTTCAGTCTCAGGATGATCAGTCTCTGCCTCTGTTGAAACAAATGCAATAAATTTTCCCTTTGGAGCAACGTTGTGAGAATAAGAGCAACAGAAAAGATACCTGCTCAACCATAGAAGGATGACAAAATCAAGCTCCCAAGAAAACATAAGAGAAGAAAAGGAGCACCAGAATAAATAACTAATGACAAGCTATTGCTCTGATGGCATCTGGGAGTCTCCAACATGGCCTTGTTGCAATACCTTTCTTCTTTTCCTTTTTGGTGGTTTCAGGAATAGTAAAGTGGTAATAGTGCGGTAGTAGGATGAAGTGTGCACAGTACAAATGCTCCTAAAGGCACTCCTTACCAGTAAAATATGGAGAAAAACTAATAAACATCAAATCACCTAGAACAGAGAGACAGAAACATTTTTGCATGTATAATCACACAACAAAACCATAACAATTAGGAGGAATTAGGCACCACATCGATATGAAATTATACAATATTAATTTCACAAAGCACTAACATAGACAAGCTAGTCACAGAATTTTTCCTGCTGAAATTATAGTTGTTAAAACATCCTTAGATAGACATGGTGGGACAGAACCAGGGATTTTACTGACCACTTAGTGAATAACACCAACAGTGCTCTTATGAGAAAAACCAATTGGGAAAGTGGAGAGGTGTTTCACCATAGTCATCAAAAATGATAACAATGCAGAAAGATCAAGTCCTAGTAGATTTGAAAAATCATCAAGCGTACTTCCTTTTTGTTTATTGGTAAGTTACACACACCCATTGAGTCTTCAACCTACAACCTCACCCTCCACCTAGCAATTATAAGGGAAGGAGGTGCCAGCAGCCAACTGCTAGAGCTCATTGGCAAATCATCAAACACACTTTCTATCCTTGTTCACTATTCCCATTTAAGTAATGAATAGATTGTAAAAGATGGAGAGTGAAAGGATGGCTTGGGTCCAGCAAGCTCCAATGAGTTATCATGGTTGAAAGAGATGCAAGGGCTTAGCTGGCCATACAAAGGGTAAATTGCCAGAGATAAGTCAAGGATGTTATCAGAAAATATGTCAATGCTGTTCACAAATGCCGAGGCCAGTAGAGATGTGCGTGTGTTTGTGTGTGTGAGTGTTTATCATGCATGTATATATGTAATTATGTACGCAAATATATTAATAGATTAAAAGGTAGGTTTGGTCCCATCCTAAACAAAGGGGTTGAGTTCGATATGATTGTTGACTACATGGAAAAAAATGAGTAAATGGTAATTATATACCAGGCTCATTGATGACCCAATCCAAACCTGCAATTTCCCACTAGCAATGAATCATAATACTGTCTGATTGATTGGAATGTGGTAAGTACTAAGTTCCCCTACTAAAAGTGGTGGGTTGCATGTTTGAAAGAAAACTACTCCTAATCAAAATTATTTTCACTCTCCTAGCTTTTGTTTCCCCCAAATCCCAGTAGAAAGGTGGACTTCATCTCTGCTTTGCATCGGCTTCTAAGCTCAACTTTTAGCTTTTATGTACAACTTTTTAAACCCTCATTTTTTCCCACGTTTTCTCTCTCTTTTCAAGGTACAAGTATATTTTAGCACACTTTCAGCAAAAAGCTAGATAAGCTATTCCCAATCGAAAACATCATCACCCAGATTAGTGATGGATACCCAGTTCTATTTATCAGATTTGTGCTACATATGCATTCCTATATAGCAAAAACCTAGCAGATATGAAAGGATTAAAACAGAAACGCAGTATTGGAACTCACATGTCGGACTTGCGACCCAACTGTTTCTGTGGCAGGATAACCTGCACTGAATGAGACTCATTGGTGTTTGGGATTGGGTGGCTCATTATGGCAATTGCCCTTGCAACCCTACCAACCTTCCTAACCTGTTGAAATGCAAAGAGATTTCTGTTAAGGCATGGAAAATTCAATGTCTTCTGTATTAAAAGACAAATTTTAGGTTCCATTATAGAAATCTTTTCCAGAATTCACCATTTACCTCAGAGAAGTTCAAAAAAGGAAAGAAAATGAAGGGGTGGGAGTACTAAGATTATTACCTTGTTGGGCAAGTATGAAGGATCACAGACAACTTTTTTGCACCTAGCAGTTTCCCCTTCTGATGTGACACCAAGAACTTGACCTACCTCATTGAACTCCACCTGGCATTCAAAGTCCAATCAAAATCAGCATCTAACCCACAATCTCATATACACCAGAATATGGCAAGTGCAGCTACAAAGTGTCAATACAAGATATGAAGCACATGTACCTTACACTCAGGTTTGTTCAACATATATGTCCCACCATAAACAGCACTAAGTCGTGCAAATGCCTGAGGGACAAATCAAATTGACATCAATTGACTAACCAAAACCAAAAATTTTATTTTTTTTGGGTGGGGGGTGGGTGTTAGAATGAGACCTGGGGGAGCTCTCCCAATCCATACAAAGGATAAATGTATGGTGATCCTCCTTGAAAACGTGCAAGAGACTCCGCATAAAGCTATGACATGGTTTACAGAAACCAAAAAATAATGAGTGCAATACAAAGCTGTTGAGACTCTCAAAGACAATAATCCAGATTTAAAAATAAATATAAAAACAAAACAAATAGAAAGGAGCTAAATAAACCCCAGGCAGTTTTCACCTTCATTCTCTTTACGGTATCTAGTGCAGGTTCATCAAGGTAGCGATCATCTCTATGAAGTGCTAATGCATGACCGATAAAGTCCACAGTGTTGTCATCCAGACCATATTTTCTGTGAAAATTTCAACAGTATAATAAGTAAATGGGCTATTGGTGCTCACTAGGTTCAGTAGATGAGTACCATCAACAATGCCATCATTTGAGATCACCTTTCCTTTCTTTGAAGAGATTAAATAAATAAAAGAAAGCATGTAAACAGCGGGAAACAAGAAATTAAATTTAGGCTAAAGCACACTTTCGATCCCTAACACATAGCACATAATTCAATTCTATCACTAAATTTCAAAAGATCCAAGTTCACCAAAACTGATGACCATGCCATCACAATAATTAATGGTGTGGCTCATTTCAACGTTTGCCTCATCATCCAAATTTGTAATGACAATATTATAAGTTTTATTGATGAAATGACTACATTGCTCAAAATTAAAAGTTTTAAGTACATTGAAACTTCTTTAGGGACTATCTTGGACTCGACTGTATATTTCAAGGACACAAAGCATGGTTTGGCCTTAAATTTATTAGTTCCACTTAACAACTTCACATTACACATTTATTTGCTTAAATTAAATAATTCTACAAGTTTCAGGTTCAAACTTATGTGTTTAAAAACATAGATGAGCTCTAATTCTTTTGGGCATAAAATTTACATTTTATAAAGAACTACAAAATGCCAAGCCACAGGAACTAAAACTCAATTATATTCCCCAACTCCAAGGACTTGATTTTTACAAAAACATATGGAAACTGCCTAAGCTGTACATTCAAATATTAGAAGACAACATGCAAGACACAGAAACCTGTACAGCGAAGGCAAGAGCAAGAGCTTACGCTATCAGTTCTCTAGTTGTCACTCTAGTCAAGTCCATCCCGTCATGTGTTTTGGGATCGGTCTCATTATAATCTTGAACATAAATGAAGAACTTACGAGCACGGCGCTTTTCAAATATACCCATCAGTGGGGATTTGAGTGCCTCCATGTCAGTTGCTGGAACCTTGTGAACCTATAGCCATGGATTTACTCACCAAATCAAGTTAAGATCAAATAAATATTTAAAAGCCAAGTAAAATGCATTTTCCAACATCTTAAGAAAATTATTATACCTTTCCTTTATTGTAGACAAAGCTGCCATCAACAGCTTTGAAGTACAAATACTTAGTAACATCTGTATGAATGAGGACACGAACAAGAGTGCCATTTGCCATCATAAACTAGCCAATCAAAAATTATTCAATACATTAGAAAACTTGTATGGCCACAGGTGGTGAACAAACTAGTTATAAGAGATAAAGAAAGATGACAAAAGAAACTGAACACAAACCTTTGGTATCATGTCGACATTATAATCCCTACTTGAGCCCAAATGTGCCGGAGGCTTATCATTTCCCCTGAACCTCTTCCAGAGCTGTAAATTAAAAAATAATAATAATAAGCAGTCAATAAATACTCTTCAAAAAAATAAAGAAGCAATAATAAATTGCAGACTTAAAATGTGACTTCAAAATTTTTCAAATGAGACCTGAATAAGATTAAGTGATGTTGACTCTCCTCCATAATAATCATTCCTATCCATGTGCAGAACCTGATTCAAAAGATATGAATATCAATTACTTTGGTGCATATGACAAAATGATATTTGTCCACTGCTTTAACCAACAGTATAAAATATAATTTCTACAAAAATATGATCACACAGGCTGTGTGCTAGAAGCAACATTGAAAAAATTAAGTAACAAAGCAAGTACAAAAATCAAGCATATCAGGTAAAGAAATGAAAGAAAAAACACCCGAAGCATTTGCCCAAGCACGCAAAGTAAAAAAAAGAAAAAGTAAAAAAAGTAAAAGTAAAAGCTAAAAGCTTCAACTCATGAATCGATCTTTCAATCCCTTCAAAAGTACGTGCATTCCATTCCCTCCAAATGAGCCACATAAGACAATGAAGGATTATTCTCCAAAGTACCTTAATTCGGAGTCTATTGAACTTGCCTGACCAATTTGCTATAAGCTCCACTACACTACGCGGCATAACCCAATGAACCCCAAACAGTGTACACACCATATTCCACAACTCTTGAGCTACTGGGCAGTGTAGGAGTAAGTGTTCAACAGTCTCCCCATTCCTCTTGCTGTCTTGCTCATGCAACACCGATCCATCACCACCACTTTTCGCCTTCTTAGATTATCAGCTATTAAGATTATCCCCAAAGCCGCTGTCCAAATAAAGAAACTAACCTTTGGAGGCACTTTTGGTTTCCAAAAAGCTTTCCATGGAAAACAAACAGGGTTTGTGGGTCATAAGGCTCTAAAATAAGAACGAACATTGAAAACACCCCTAGGAGAGAGTTTCCAACACATTTTATCCGCCCCACTACTTCTCCAAGATCCTGAACATATGAGGTCCATAAAGGAGGCAACCGATTCTAACTCCTAATCTTGAACCGGTCATGTGAACCTGATATTCCAATGGTAGTTTGCCTCCGAGGATGATAACAATTCAGCCACTGAAGTGTCCTTGTTACTAGCAATATTGTATAATTCTGGGAAGCTACTTTCCAAAGGAAACCCTTGACACCAAGGATCTTGCCAAATTTAATACAAGAACCATCCCCCACCTTAAAGATAATAAAAGAATAAAAGTCTTCCCATCCCTTTCTGATATATTTCCATAGACCAACCCCATAAGGCCCCTAGAGCACCAACTCCCCCACATGCTACCATATTTAGCTTTTATTACCCTTCTCCACAAGGCATTCATTTCCATAGCTCCACAACCATTTCCCCAACAGAGACTTATTAAATAAAAACAAATTATGCACACCCAAACCCCCATAATGAACTGGTACACAAACAGTCTTCCACTTAACCAAATGATACTTACTCTTGTGCAAAGGTACAACAATATACAACTTTATAAGTTCTCAAAGCAGTCCAATAAAATTGATAGTCATGAAGAAGGGATAAGCGATAATGTGGACTATTTGGACTGAACGGAATCGGCGTTCCTTTGAGGATACTGGGAAATCTTTGGCTCAATTGTTAGATTTATGCCATCGGACCCTCTTTGATTGGTCTCGGTGTTGGGGTCTCTCGGATTGTTCTGCACTTATGGATTTTCTTTTGTCTCTTAGAATAGCTTAGTGACTGTTTGTTACTTTTTGCTTCTTTTTATTCTTTGTTCACTATTTTTCCTGCTATTCCAGTTTCAATAAGATTTTTTTCTTACCTATCAAAAAAAGAAGAAGGGATAAGCAATATTCAGGCTGAAGATTGCCTCCCTTCTCCTCTACTCATCTATGGTGAAAAGGAACTGTGGAATTAACAAACTTACCTCACAAACAACAAATAGACTTCCTAGGTAGTCCACCTTTTTTTCACCTTCTTTTCAAATAAGTAACATCCTAGGTAGCCCACTTTGATGCAAGTTACTGAGTTGACAACCACAGCACAATTGTATTTTAGCTGCGACACGAGGTTTGTTAATAAACCCATTGCTTGCTAATAGGAAAACTATTACTACTAGAAAAGAAAAATAATAATAAGGGAGCACTCACGGTCCCCAGGTTAAATTTTTAATGTCTGCTTGATTTTGTTTGTTTTTATTGAAATGGGTATCTTGCATTTAACATCAAACCCCAATATTATAATTTGAGTAAATAAAGTTAATAAATTGTTTTGTCAGGCTGTATATTTCAATCTGATTTTAAAAAGCTGGTGTTTAAGCTGGTTACAATTATGGGTTGCAGATAGCTCAGCTGGTAAAATCCCTTGTTGCCAAATGAGGGATGATCTGGGTTCGAATCCCACAAACACCAAAATCTAATTGGTGCCTTTGCCTAATAAAAAAAGAGCAACCATCATCTAATCCAAAACAACACTTTCGTTTCAATCGCGTTGGAAAGTAGGAAAGGATCAGACTCAGAAATGACAAAAATCCTTATCATCGACGATTATTGAAAGTGCGATAACAAAAGCCTGAATCATAGAAAGTAGATCCGATATCGATGATCAAAATCAGAAATCCGATTAACCCCAAATTGCGATCTTAATTGAAGAAACCGAGCAATAATATAATAATAAGAAATGAAAGAATTGAGAGAGAGAGAGAAAAAAAGAGAACCTTGAGGCCGTCAACGGAGAGAAGACCGCTAAGAATGCATTCCTTGAGACCAGTACCCAACACTACCACATCATACTCTTCATCCATCGCTACGAGATTCCGATCTCAGATCCAAACACAAACACACGGAGAGAGAAAGAAATGGTTAGGGTTTTGAGTTTAACAGGTCAATGAATGAAGAAGATTTTTTTTATAAATATATATATACTACACACACTGAGCCAAGTTATTCGAGAGAGATGGAAAAAAAGATGCTTTGTTTGTTGATTGAGGAAAAGCTTTTTATATGTATTATTATTATGGGTTATGGGTCATGGGTATATGGGATGTTTTACTTTTGACACCGTGCCACTGCTACTTAATTTTAATTCATCATCAGGATCTCGATTATTATGCTTATCTTTTTTTTTTTTTTTTAGGGAGTAGGGACACACATTTTTACTATTAATGGCTTCTTAAACATCTTTACCTACCCGATTTTTCCTTCCCTTTTCCTCTTTTTTTACTGCTTTATTATGCTCATGACTTTCCATTGACTGGACTCTGCCCCAATGGCCCATAAATGTATGAACAATTAAACCCACACATTTTTTATTGGAATCCAACATGTACTTCAATCTATATGCCAACAAGCCCAACGACCCCTTCCAAATAATACAAATCTAATAATAACTCAAATTATGCTCTTTTTTTGTTTCAATCTAAAACATTTATGCCTTTGATGAAAATAACTCAAATGACGTTTGAAAAAAAAATCAAGTCTCAATGAGTCAATGGAAATACTCCAAAAAAAAAAAAAAAAAGTTAGTTTGAAGTTCTATATGGTATATGGAAAAAGAATACAAGAATTCATTTGAAAAGCCTTAGTTTTTACTTGTTTAGTAATGAACCATGGAGGGTGTGTTGTTTTAGGTCTAAAGTGATTAGGGAATGTGAAATCATTAGAAATATGGGCATGTTAAGTACCTTTTAAAAATAATATATACAGTGAAGCTCAAATATATTGACAAAGCCTGTATATGCTCTTTTCTTTAGCAAGACAAGATACAAGAGTTGTGGTTTGGAAGGCATAAAAGGGATTTTGGCAACCTTTCTTGGGCCTCATGATTAGTATTACAAATACGTTTGAAATGCTTACAAGCCTATAGGCTATAAGAGATCTACAGTGCATAGACTGAGTTATCCAAATGGTCTCACTAACCTACTAAATAAAAATATAGTTGTCATCAATCTATACTCAAAATATTATAAATGGGTTTGGAGAAATTCTCAGACCCATAAGTCCATGAATAACCCATTATATAGCAGCCAAAAATCAAGTATAAATTTTCTTATATTTTATGGGCATAAGGTTGTTCCGGTTAAACCAAAAATCCTCATAAAATGCCACATTGATCTTAATTGTTGATTATATTCTTGATATGTCATATTTAAAAGATCTAGAGGTTGTCATTTCACATAGAGAAACAAGCCAACCCATAACAAACCAACCAAATTATCTTATTCAATGTAAACCCATATTAATTTAATATCCTTAAAAGCCCATTACCACATTTAGTTGCTTCCATAACCTACTACCCAACACCTAGAAATCCAATCTCACAAACTAACCCATTTTCACACGTTATCTCTCTTAACTTTGGGGGCATAAAAGAGTACGAGAGCAAAGGAAAAAGGGGAGAAGAAAGCACATTCTGTAAAGAACACTAACACACAAAACAATTTGGTGTGTATTGGCTTGCTTGTGTTTTCTCCCTCTTGTGCATTACAAATGTGATAGGGGACTAAGATTTGTTTGTAGTAGTTGTAACTTGTAAGTCATACTTGCTAGTATGAACATTCACCATAATTTATTGCATGTGCTTTGCATTAGTTTTGGAAAAGAGATACAAATCGATTGTCTTTATCTTTATAGACATGTGTAGATAAGATATGTTACTATCCCTTTCTATTTGACTACCCTTTTTTATTACTAGATGTCCTTATATGACATTGCTAAATACTTTTATTGTCTTGAATTTTCTGCTAATATACTTTACTTAGGTTGTGATGAATATAGGGTTGTAAATGAATTAAGTCGTTCATAAACAACTCGGTTTGGTTTAATAAAAAGTTTGTTCATGTTTTTTTTTGTTTATAGATTGTTAACGCCCATTTTTGCAAATTCCTACCCAAAAGCTCATGAGGAAGAAAGTTCAATAAGAAGCAAGACTCAAAAGCTCATACAGAGGAAAGCCTAATGAAAAGCAAGGCCCAAAGGCCCACCAAAGAGCAAGAAAGGTCCAAAAGAAAGAAATGTAAGGGAAAGCGATCTGCAGTTGAGTACAAATCTACAGCAGAATATAAATCTACCGTAGAATATAGTTCTTCAACAGAATGGCTTTGGTAGATCAAGGCCAATTGCACCTAAGACCTTTTTGATCCAGTCAATATTATTTGGCCCACAAAGGCCCAAATCCTTTTGTATAAAAGAATATGTGTGAAAACTAATATAAAGAAACACGATGAAAAGAAACAAGGAACAGCAGGAAGTGTCAACAGCAAGAATTGTGTGAAGGAAATAAAATCCAAACCAAAGGAAATGACAAACATAGTAGGAAATGCATGAAGAAAAAAGACAGAGACACACAACAAAACTAAACAAGGCTTTTTTACTATAGCAAAAACAACGTAGGAACGAAAGAAGACAAAAACTAAAGATAGTGGAGCAAGCACACAAGGGCCAGAGTACCACCAACTTGTACCCAACCAATACAAGGGAGATGACCCCGCGGTCAAGGGCATTCAGAGGGTGTGGTTTGGTGGTGGGGGGAAAACGACTTTATATTTGGTTTCTAATTGTGACTTCTTTTGAAAATATACCATACTAGGATGGTATCTTACCCAAAAGAGGTAGTAGATGGCTGGGACCATCTAATGCATGCCACAGAGGTAGGTGGTGAGGTAGCTTAATCCTTATCCATTTGAACCTAGAGGTAAAAGTATACAGCAAGAACAAACAAAACAGAATTTTGTCATGAAATGAGTAATGGTGCAACAAACGTATTCTGAGTAGAGGTAGTGGTCGAGCAACCAACGGGTTGGTGGGTAGTCCTGAAGGAATGCCCACACTAAGCCAAAAACAGTTGGTGAAGCCCTAAGGATAAAAATGAGAAATTCTATTGAATCAGTTCACTATAAAAGGAAGAAGTAGTCATAGATGAAAAGGGAGGCACTTAGAAGGGGAGGCAACTAGAGAAAGGGACCTAAGAAAAGGAAAGACCCAAAGGGAAACAACCCACGACAAGAGAGCAGTAAGAAACAACAACAACAACAACAACAACAACCAAAAAAAAAAAAAAAAAAAGAGAAAGAAAGAAAGAAAGTGGTAAAAATAATGGATAAAACATGGTAGGAATAGGGGCATGCGTCAATAAACTATATTTTCACTCTCTCTTAGCAAACTCACTCTTTGGAATCCCAAAAGTAGTGACAAGTAGCCACTTAGACCCATTCTCCAAAATGCGCAACTTTGATAGTAAAAGCTTATGACAAGGTTATTCAAGTTGGGGTTTGGGTTTCCTTCTTGGTTTACATTATTTTTGGGAAGATTCAATACTTGATCTCGATCTCAAATATATTTGATTTCACTCGTTAGAACTTATATCTACTGTAGCACGTTTTTATCACGTTCGCTGCATCAGTTGTCCTGCTATGATTTGTTTATGTGCACGAATTAGAAAAGTATTTATGTTGTAAAAGTTGAAGAGTAGTCATTCACATTGCAGAAAAGTGTAGAAAACTTTTGTTGAGGTCCAAAATATCACAATATTGTATCAAAGCCCAAAACAATACAAAAAGATTGAAATCTAAGAGCCATTTGGGCTTTCAAGAAAAGGGCAAGGCCCAAATTCATTAAAAGTCAATAGGAAGGGGCCCAAGCCCATGAATGGGCAAATTTTGGGCCTTATGAAAAAAAGAAAAAAGAAGCTCAGCCCAATCCTTAAGGGAGAAAATCGTTAGGGAACCAAAGAGAAAAACTGAACTAGGATACTTGGGGATTCCCAAAAGCCTGGGATCATCAGGATATGCAGCAAGGCCAGGTTGGGATTGAGACTGCTCAAGGGAGCATACCCAAGAACACAAAGAACGAGAGCAGATGTGTCCCATCAGCCATCTAATGATGCAGAAAAGGGGCAGAAGACTTGGGAATTAGCAACTCATGAAAAAGGGTCTGGTACCTCGGGGAACCTAGGGAAGTGGACCATGAAAGAAGGTAGTTGGGCATCTTTCAGTCTAATAGAAGGGAATCTGCCCATTTAGAAAAAATGACAAAAGGTAAAAAAGCCAAAAAAAGTGGGTCTAAAAAGTGGTGTTTAGAAGTTTTAGGAAAAGAAAGATTAGAAGTTAGTCCTTTAGGACCTCCTAGAACAAGAAAGTTAGCTAGGCGCTTTTGGAGAAGGAACCTCAAAAGAGGAAAATAGTGAGAAAATAAGGAAGGGACCAGTCACCAATGTTACTAACATAACATTGGTTTTGGTACCCAAGGCAGCAAATAGAGGGAAACAGTGGTACACCAAAAATCCTAAGATGGCACTATAAAAGGAGGGGGAGCCAACAATGAAAATCATTCAGCAATAGTGAATGAGAGGAAAAAGATCCTTTAGAAAACTCCTTTAGAATTCAAAAAGAAAGAAGAAAGGGAAAACACCGTCCGAGATCCTAAAACAGTTACTAAATAATACACTTAGATTCAAAGGAATTCAAACTTCACAGGTCTTGAAAGCCTAAAAAGCTATCCAAGTTTGTGATTTTTGAACTTATTTGGACCTTGTAACATATGCTAGTGTAATGAGAGCATAATGTATTAAAAACTAAAGAAAATAATAAAGCATTTCTTATTATCCTAAGGATCCCTAATGTTTTAATCTATTTTTCCTTTACTTTTTACTGTTCCTTACTGTGCAATACGTATGTATCTTGTATGTGTTAGTATGTATGTATTGTAGGACCCACATTTTGTGCATAGCCTGGTTCAAAATTAGCTCAATTTAGCTGCGGTGAACCAAACCCAAACCCAATCCCTTTAACTTAAGCACTAGGCCTAGGATCCCTGCTTCTACTTGGGCCTGTGTGCTGTCTATAAAAAAAAAACCCACAACTTTATTGCGTAGCTTTTAATGCATAGCAAAAAGCTTTACTGTGCAGCAGAAGATTTTACTACATAGCAGAAAACTTTACTGCACAACAGAAGGTTTTACTGTACAGCAGAAAGTTCTACTGCATAGCAAAAAAGTCAATCTTGTGGCAGAAACTGGAGAAAAGTTCCTTCTGCTGTAGAAATAGAGGATAAGCCCACTCTGTAGCGTCTTCCCTTGGACTTTGGACTCAATGTTTGCACACAAACTGGCAGCGGCAGAATGGTACTTTAGAACCCATTTCAGAAAGCACCAGACCTAACTTCCTTCTTAGAAAAAGTCTAAACTAAGTCCAATAACATTAAGATGCATGTTTAAGGTACAATAAACGTAAAAAGAACCCTCAACATAAATGAGCCAAGGCCAAGCCTAAAAATCTAGGCTTGTTTAATAAACAAGTTGAGCCCGAGCACAAAAAAAAAAAAAAAATGATTTATGAATAGACTTGTGAACAATAAGGCTCAATGAAAGACATGTTGAGCTTAGGCTAATTTATGGGCTTGGTAATAAGTTTGATATGATCTTAAAAAATAAAGTAATATCTTACTAAGCCTTTAATTAATTGGGAGTTGGAACCACATGTTTAATGTTTAAACCAAATGAGCTTGATATTATGCTTAATATGGGCTTGATAATGTACTTGTATTAGATCTTGAACTCAAAATATTTATATTGAATTTGAGTTTGAGCTTGATGTTAAGTTCAAGCTCAATTTGACTAATGAATTAAGGTAAGCCAAGTTGAGTTCAAGCTTTTTGACTATCTAACAAGCTCAAGCTTTGTAGACTTAATTCAAGCTCAAACCGAGCTTGAACATTTAATATTTGACAAAACTTGGCTTGTTTACAACCCTAGACAAATCTATTAATATTGCTAAATATATTTGTTTGGCTTGCAAACAATAGCCTAATGTATTTCATTGTATCATCATCTATATTTTATTGCCTAAGGAAGGTAAAAAGCAATAGTTTTCGCCATTGGATGACCAATTGGTGTGAGTATCAGAATTTGATTACCCCAAAGAACTTAAGTCTGATCGTTAATTTATCAAAATATGGAGCATGTCATGACAATAAAAATGGTCCCAACATTTGGAAAATGATCTCCTCCTATTACATTGAATTATTTTTAATTATTAGTCGGATGTGTGATACTTACATTTTTATTTGTTTTTTTAATACTAAAATGTCTTATATCCAGTATTACTATTTTCGTGTGTATTCTAATAAATATTACTATTTATTAAAAAAAAATGTTTATCCTACATTGGTTGTGTGTGTTTAGTGTCCGCTGTTTATAACTTCAGTCTATAACTACAAATGTTAGACCATTTTATAATTGTATTTTTATTATGTAATATATTATAAACCCAGTTTAAAATACTAGTATTATTATCTTCTTATTTGTTCTAATAAATATTATTATTTACTTAAAAAAAAAAAAAATGATAGGAAATCTAGTTCCAGTTGAAATTCGAATCTCAAATACCGGGACCACCAAGGCACCAAAAGTACCATGACCACTGGGCCAACAACACCAAAAGTTTAATTGGAATAAAAAAAAATTGGCCCATTTGGCAACATAGATGGCCCATAGGCCATGTCTGTGCTCATATTCATCCAAGAAAGAAATCATAAAAAAAGCTAACGCCTTTCGACACTCTAAATTAATTAGTATTATTATAATTTTTTTTCATTTTGTTTCTCAATAAAATTTTGAAGGCAGCAGAAACATTTCACTATCACTAAAACCGCCAAAAATATTCTTCCACTCTCTGCCATTTGTCATTTGGTCTCGGTAACATAGAAGAAGCATCATGAAGGGGGCAACTTCGTCTTTTTAACTTTGTGAAACATAATTTTTGTTGTCCCCATATGAAAAATAGCGAGGAGGAGGTGCCTATATCATTAAGCAATAAATGAAAGAAGGAAAGGTGCCAAAGGAAACACGAAAACAAAAACAAAAGAAGAGTGATGAAAGAAAGAGAGAGAGAGCATGGAAGGTGTGTAAACTGTTAAGAAAGAGAATATGTATAATGATTGTAGTGGAGGGTTTGTTTGCATGTGTGGGTCCCATTCTCTCTCCCAATTGATCAAACTCCCTTTTGTGGTGACTCTCATTTTCATGAGGTTGCCACTAGCCTGCCACTCCTCTCATTTTTTGTTTAACCAAACTTTATTCTACAAATTAGAAAAAAAATTCTTAGATGTATACAGTGTATAAAGAAATAGTGCTCTCTCTTTTGATTTTTATGACAAATCTTATCATTAATGTGAAAATAAGAAATACCATTCTTCGTTCTTTATGAATATCTAAGAATTACTTATAAAATACTAACCATTTTCTCAAATCTAAAAAGCATCTCTCATTCACTACCTTTCATTTTTCTTTCACTAAAATAGTTATATGGTAAAACTCATAAACACACTTATTTTCATACCAAATTTTATAATTTATTTACTTATACAATTGTAAATAGTTGATAAAAAATAATACCATAGATCCATATACTCGGTAAAGGCATAAAAATACCCATTACTCAAAAAATACCCATTAAAATATCTAAATTTATTGAAAATTTAATGTAAGAGAGATCTTTTTTATTTTTATATATTTTTTATATACCAGAAAACCTGTGGGTTAGTTCTTTTTTTTTTTTTTTTTTGATAGAACTGTGGGTTAGTTCTAAAATAAACAAATACAATAAATAATCTCAAAAGCCATCAGAGGCAGAGGGTTTTTGATTCCCCGTTTCTCTCTCTCTACACTTTCAGGTTTGCTGTCTATTCATTCATTTCTTTTGCTTTCTCTCTCTTCTCATAAAATCTTTTACTATTTATGTATTCATTTTGTTTTTCCTATTTTGGCCTTTAAATTTTTTATTTTTATTTTTATTTTTTGTTATTTCTCTTTCCTTAATCTTCTCGCCTTATATCAAACAGAGTCTTATGGTTTCTGGTTTGTTTGTTTTGTTCAATTGGTTACATGTTTAACTGATTATATGTTAATGTTTGTGTCTATCAACTGAAATGTTTTTGGTGTTATAGGGTTGGTTCTGGATCTCTCTCAATTCCTAAGGATTTTATATTGAAATTGAAATTGAAGTTGAAGTTGAAGGAGGAGGAGAAAAGAAAAAAAAAAGGGGTTTGTTTGTTAGGGTTTTCTGGAACTGTGGGTCCTGATGTCCATGCCTTCTTTGTCTGATGGTACTATTGAAGGTTAGATTTGCACTTCTTTCATGGGTCTGTTTCTTTTGATCCATTTGATGCTTATCTATCACTGATTTTGGATTGGATTGGATTGGATTGGATTGTCTCTCAAGAACAAGAACAAGAACAAGAACAAGAACAAGATATACATATCTATCAATCTCTTTTGGTTTACAAATTTCACTTTTTCTTTTTTTGCCATTTCGTGTTAGTGGGCTATTGTTTCTTAATTTCACTGGGTTCTGGGTCATTTTCAATTTTGGGTTTTTTTTGGCCAATTGGGGACTTTGCTTATCATTCTGTTTATTTGGAGCTAATTGTAGCTGGGTTTGAAGAAGAGAGAGAGAGAGAGAGAGAGAGTAATTGGGGAAATTTTTTGGTTTTCAGTTTTGTGATGAACCCATTTGGGGTTGGTTTGATGGAGTTGGAATTCTGAGGGAATTTTTTTTTTTCTTTCTCTTGCAGTCTAGTTGTTTCAGGATTTTCCTTTATGATTACTGCTATTGGGAGAGTTGATTAGGATTTTTTTTTTAATTGATCAGGGAGGGTAGAGAGAATTGTGTTGAAGGTAAAGGCTGGAAGAGGAGATGGTATCTGTAGTGGGGAGTCCGGAGAATAATTCTGAGGACCCTATGTTTTTGGCAATGGAAACCGAAGTGAATGAAATTGATTGTCCTAGGAATGAAATTCAGGATTTTACGTTGGAGCAAGGTGAGGGAAGTAATGTTGTATTCAGTAGAGAAGGACCCCTTGTGAAGAAAGACTCGAGATTGTCCACTGGTTGTTGTTGCAGTGTCAAGAACCTCAAATCTCGGGCGTTTGCAACAGATTCTGAGGATCGAAAGAATGAGAAATTTGGGGATGAGAAGAAGCTCAGTAGACAAGATAGGATCGAGCTGGGTCGGTTGTTTCAGACTGCAGTAAGTTCTCATGATTGGGAGCTTGCGGATAAGTTGATCGAGTTGGCAGATCCTCAAACTCTTAATGATGCCTTGTGCATGACATTGGACTCGATCTGGTTCCTCAGCACACATCAAGAGCTTCAAGGGATAACAGGATTGATTAAAAATATCATTGCAAATGGTGCTTATGACTTCACAAGAGCTGCACTTAGGACTTCATTTCTTGCTTCGTGCGTCTCTGCATGCCAAAGTCGAACAATGAGTCTTGCAGATACAGTCACTGTTATGGCCCAAAGGTAAGTGTCTAAGCGTAATATTCTTATACTGTTGATGAGACAATAGTTGTGTAATTTACCAACCATTTGAAATGATTTAGAAGTGTTTAACCAAAAAGGATCATCCTGTTGTTACTTCTACATTGAATGACTACTAGTCTGTTAGTGTTGAAGACCATTGTGCTTTAATTTGGTTTCATATTCTATATTATCTGATGTAATCTGATTTTAACTTATTATAAAAAAGGATGTTCTGAGTATTACCTTTTAACTCATTTTGTGTTTGATACTTGTTGTCCCTTCTCAGCAGTCTTATTTGTACAAATGGAAGGATTCTTTAGTTTTTTGTAAAACCAGAGCAAGCAATATCTCGGTCATTTGATATATTTCAATTTCTTGAATATTTTGAGGAAATTTTTTTAGTGAATTTTTTGTCTCGTTTGTTTTGAATGCATTTAAAAGTTAGGAAATTAGAGTATATTAGTAGATTCAACAGTTTTTTCTTTTCAAGTCAATAACTAGATTTCATTAAACTTAAGAAGGGAGTACATCCATCTGTACATAATGGCCTACAAAGTGTGGGGTCTTCTCTACCCAACCTAACTCAGAATCCACATTGTGAGAAAATTTCGTAAGGGTGTGCGCAACGTGGTTTCGTTCTTGCCTGACATGGTCGACCATGCTTGTGCGAAAATACCCATCTTCTCCACTTTGTAGAGCATGTTACCTGTCTTGGAAATAATGGGCTCTTTTTGTTTCAGTGCCGCTAAGAGTGAGCTGGCATCACCTTCAAGCATAACATCTCTAATACCAATTTCCAGCGCAAACTCCACCGCTCTGTGAACTGCCAAAGCTTCAGCCTCCTCCCCATCCAACACTGGTGGTCCCTTCGGCCTTCGCACTCAAAGGCCCACAACTTACCCTGCTCATCTCTTATAGCCTCCCAATGCCTGACCATTTCTGACACGCGAAGACAGCGCCATCAAAGGAAACTTTATAGTGGCCCCATCTCTGGTGGTGATCAACAAGAAGGTTGAGTCACTTGCTCCCCATGCTTCTTCCTACAGCAGTCCTGGTATTCCATAATATAAGCCACTGCCTTATTTACTAGCTTAGTGGGGTCTTGAATTTGCCCTTCTTGGATAAAGCCACTTCTATTATGCCAAACCAACCATACATGCATGAAGACATTTTCCAATATTGAGTGGTCCAAGCAATCCAACGGGTCCCAAACCAGCTCTTTGAAGGAAGCATACCCCCTAGCCATTTTCTGCATTTTTGCTTTGCTTGCCATCCATATGGCCCTTTCAGCTGGACACCGCCACAGTGTATAGACAGCCATCTCCATCTCTTGTTTGCACAGGTCACAAGTTGTGTCTTGGATCATCTTCCGTTTTGCCAGGTTATCCTTGGATGAGAGAATGTTGCTTCATGCCCTTTACCCAAAAATTTTAACCTTGTTTGGGACATTTAAACTCCACAGATTCTTTCATATAATCAGATCCCCACTACCAGATGAGTTCTTAGCGTCATTCTTCTCTCCTAGCATTTGTCGTACTACATGGTTTGCACTTTTGACTGAGTAACCCTGTCCTTGTGTGCATTCAAAAGAGTTTACCGTCTTAATGGAATTGTGAGGATAGTATCAGCATATTCAGATCTAAATAATTGCTTCACCAATGCTACATTCCACCACCATGTCTCTGGGAGTCGAAGGTTTCATACTCTCCTCACTGTGCCACTAGTAGGTGGGAATAAAGCCTTAATAGTTGACGACCTGGGCAGCTTCTTATCTCTCACAATATTAATGTTAGGTCCATCACCCACTTGCCATATGCTTCCTTCTTGTAGAACAGGCCTAGCTGCAAGAATACTCTGCCACGCGTAAGACATGTTGCCACTCTCATGTGCTTCCATAAAAGAACAGTGTGTGTAGCATCTTTGGCTTCGGACATCTGCTTAACAGTGTGGATAGTTTTCCATATAATTTGTGAATTGACCTTTTTTGTTAACCAAAAGGAAAATCAATATTGAGAATCCTTGAATTACAACTTTGAGTAAAATTCCACCTCAGATTGGTGTAAGTTGGCATTTATTATACCAAAGCTAGTATCTATTTCCAACTTTTGAGAAGGGGTTAATATACTTTATGCAAACATATGTGCTGACAACCTTGCCATGATCTTTACTGATTAGCAGCACCTCTGTTACTCTTTGTTAAAAGATTTGGTCAGCGAGAGGACCTGGACTTTAGTAAGTTTTTTGCTATGCAACAGAATAGTCCCACTCCTTTCGTTCTATAGTTCAAGAGACAGATAATGGTCACTGGTTGTGCTGATTTTCTTGCAGATATGTATAGCATGCCATTGACATGTCATAATGTTTCATATTTTGTTTTCAATCAGGTTGCATGAGCGTCTTCAGGAGTGTAATGGAGATGAGGTCTTGAAGGCAGAAGCTGGTGCCAAGGTTCAAAAGTTCACTGAATGGGCTCTGAAATGTATAGGCTTCCATTCTCGTTGCCAGGGTAATAAGGATAGAGTGAGCCACAGCTCAGCCGTTGAGATCCAACTCCAGTTATCTGCATTCAAGATTTTCTTAGATCTTGCTGGCAATCATCTTACAGGGAAGGATTTCACGGAGGCTTTTGATGCAGCTTGCTTTCCTCTTACTCTTTTCTCTAGCTCATTTGACCCTGGTTGGGCATCTGGGATATCAGCAACTGCAATCCAAGGATTGCTGGGTATGTTGGTTGAGGGGGGTGCAGACAATGTCAATCAGTGTTTCCTTGAAGCCTCTCGTTTTGGTAGTACAGAACTAGTGCGCATTTTATTGCAGGTATTGCTAATGTCATGTTTATTTTTCATGATGATATGTAGTTTTCTTTCTGTCTTTAGCTGGTTTTTTTTTTTTTAGTGTTTTTTTTTTTTGGGGGGGGGGGGGGGGGGGAGTATTTTGTTAGGTTCAACTCATCAGTTTCTGTGTGAATATGACTTCACTTTGTTCTTTTTATGCATGAGTGTGTAGTTATAAACATCTTTAGATACTTCCTTTCTTGAGAATTAAGTGTTCAAATTCAAGATTTCCTGATTTGGCTTCAGTCTCTACAAGTTGAAAATCCTCTATTAGTGGTGATCTTTCTGCATGGAGGGTAAGGTCAAATCTAAAGTCAGTTAAAAAAAACTATTAATAAGGTTGGGTTAAGGAAAGCCATGGGAGGAAAATATTGGAAGTCATTCTGCAATAACACAAATTATAAGAAACTATCAGCAAGGATGGGTTAAGGAAAGATATGGGAGGAACATGTTGGAAGTCATTATGCAATAACACCCAACCTGTCAACTGCAATACCTATTTGGTAGCATTTCAACCCTCGTTATACAGTGTCAAGATGGACATGATTACCTCAAATGGAGAGCTGTAGATGGACTTGACTTTTTATGGTGAAACCATAGATAACCATGAGAAAGATAAGATATCTCACATTTTTTGCAGATGAAGCCTTTTGTTGATTACCAGGAATGTAAAAGCAGTGACAAATCAAAAAGTACAGTGGCCTTTGAGCTTCTTATGGATTTATATTATCCTGCCCTGCTTTTTATAAAAGATATGGCTCTGCTTTCCAGTTGTGAAGGGTTTATTGGATTGTGTAGGCTATCCAAGATGTGTTTTTGTAGCTATTGTGTTAGATCTTGTCATCCCTATTACTTAACGAAACTATTAAGTGCAGACTGAGTTCATTAACATTACAATATGTAGTGCTGAGTTTAAGACTGTTACTGTGGCAGAACTTGGCTTGTGTTCTCCATTTTCTAATCTTTACTTTGATTATTGAATTAACAATCATGTTATCTCCTCCATCTAGCTTGTGATTCACAATCTTAAAAATGCCCTTTTAATTAAAAATATTTTTGTACAAGACCCTTATTATTTATTTCTTGGAAGCAATACCTGTCTCAGGTATTGAATGGTGTCCTTGACCTTTTTTTATTTACTTGAACAGGATATTTTTTATATACCTGTGTCCATGACCACACATACGCATACTGAGAAAAGCTTTGATCATGGAATTTACCCTTCAATACTTCAAATCCACTAAATTATGTATCATTTATGTATGTTTTCTCTATATGTTCTGTTTGTGATATAATAGTTCGCTTGTCTGACATAGTTCTCATTTTTGTTTGTCAATCTGGGATATTTATCTGTAGATTGCTCAAAGAAACAGCTTGGATGTTGATGTTGACCTCGCTTTGGGATTTGCTTCCCACTACTGCAAGATTGGCACAATGGAATGCCTGGTGGAAGAGGGTAATGCCATTGCTTTTTTGGGCCCTTTGATGAGAGCTGCCGAGAGAGGTTGTATGCAGGTTGTTGAGTGGTTTGTGAAAAGGGGTTGCCGGGACATGGAGCTATGTCTTGCCCTCACAGCTGCCACATCAAGCAGCCAAGTAGATATTGCTGCCTACCTTCTCCCACATGTTCCTCAACACGTCCTTGCAGCACTCAGCATTGAGATTCTCAAGGCTGCTGGCGAAAGAAGCGGAGGGTCCCTTGATGGTGTAGCATTTCTCCTCCGTTCTGACTTCTTAGGTGATCCAGCAGCTACTTATTCTGTCGCGGACAGTATTGCTAGGTCTGATGACGAGGCTGTAGCCCCCGAGTTAAGATCTTTTCTTCGAGAGCATTGGTCGGAGTCGGCTTTCTTTGATGGACTTAGGCAAGGACAAGAACATTACATGAACATTGTAAGGATTTTGAAGTGGGGTGGATCTCCTATTTGCTTAAGAGATCTTCCAGGGCCTCTGAGATTGGCAATTGCTTACCTGCCATTGTATAGAGAATGTATTAAGGCAGGTGGGTGTTTGTTATCCCAAAGGCTAAGAGGTCAACTTGTTGAAGCAGTGAGTAGGCTGGGAGGTGGGGTCTTAGAAGAGGTGAACCAAGGCAGAGAACTCCTGGCTGTTTTGGAGCATCATCTTCCTCCATTTTTGGTTCATACCTCCAGCATTGCCTAGCAAGCTTTTGCCCTCTTTTGTCTTTTGGATTTTTGCTTCCTCCTCTTTTTTTTTTTTTTTTTGGTCACCAACCTATATGTGCCATAGATAATAATAATATAACATTTTAGCTGGGGATCAGGCGATGAAGCTATCGAAGTTTGTCAAATTTTCTTTCCATCATTTGTGGTTGGCTCATATTATAGGTCTCCCTGCACATTTTCTATATAGCACCTACCATCTTTATATCGATAGTCCAAGTTGTTCTATCGTGTAAGACAAAGTGTGCAACTACTATCAAATGGGTTGAAATATGATGGGTGTGTGTGTATATTGGCTAGTATAGACTTCCTGTGCCCTCCCTCACCCCTCTTGTTTTCAATTCCTCCAATCTTTCATTTTGTTTGTCTTCTCTACTGTCCGATTTCTGCAACTTAAAAATTTTGAAATCATCCGAGGGGGTGGAAAAAGAAAAATTATCTTATGAGATGGGATAATAATATTGGCATTCAACTACAACATGTACACTCCACATGCCAAATGTGAGAGGGACATTGTATGAGCATTTTTCACAAGATACTCTCTCTCAAGGAGAAACTTTTGTCTCATGAGATACTTTTTCTCAAGGTGAAACTTATATTTTACAAAATAAAGATTTATCACATGGCCGGAGGGTACCTTTGTTTAGAGGCAGATGTTGAAATTTTTATGAAGTGTCTTACAAATGAATCCAACACCTAAAAATGTAGAGACTATACAAAAGAAAGAAGATAATGATTTTTCACATGGGTATTTGACCGTGGCCGTGGGGGGTGAGAATCATAGCCATAAATGAAGCAGATGGGAGATCTATGAAATTGTAGTTAACTGGACCCATTCGTTTGGTAGTTGCTACGAAACTTGCACTATATATTATTAGCTTTTTCAAAAATATATATATTTTTATGATTGGGAAAGACAGATTACCTCCCAGCTATTAAATGAGTTTATCCTAATGAAAAAAAGAAAGGCTTTTGGCGTGCCTTACCTTTCCTGAAAAGGAGACCAGTCCTCCACCATTATGATATGAGGTTAGAATTACCCTTTAACTTTCAGTCAACACAACAATGCATGCAATGCAACTGACCCAAATTACATTTTGGGTATATAGGAATATCTGTGTCATGTGGAATATGATTCTTATGCGTCATACTATGATGTCACTTTTAGCATATTCATGACCGACCCATGTGGCCCTAACCATTTGGTACCTCTCCCCTGTAAAAGCAAAAATAGGTGATAGGGAGATTAATTAGAGTAGAGGTTACCAATTCCCTAATCAACTAAAGCATTTGTTCTCATGAAAAATGTTATCCCTGTTGAACTTAATTAAAGTTATTCTTATGCTTCTTTGAGATAACTTATAATTGAGGACTAAAATAATTGTATGATTGCATCTTTAAAAGTTTTCTCAAAAAAAGAAAAAAAGAAAAAAGATTGTATCTTTAAAAATAATAAATTAAAAAAAATAAGTCCTCCAAAACTATTGACATTCCTATGGAAGTGTCTATCATAGAATCTCTTTCTCATCTCAACCTATCATTTTTTAACATATTCTTCAGAATAACCAATCATGCCTTTATTGTGGAATTGTAGATGGATTGTTAGAAATTTTTATTATGTATTGTAAATCTCCACTGTAATAGTAATGGAAGATACAAATTAGACATACTTGGCAATTGTAGGACTGTAAACAAGTTGAACTTTGTCGAGTATTAAATGTTTAAGCTCGACTCAACTACAAATATAAAATTTTCAAGCTTGGTTTAAACTTGAACCAAGCTTACAAACTATTTGTGAGCTTGAGCTGGTCAAATAATTTAAAAGCTTGAGCTTGACTTGGCTCGGTTTGAGCTTTTGAGTTTGTGATACAATACAAGTACATTATCAATCCTATTTAATTTAGACATGTGAACCCAACACCCAATTAATTAAAGGATTAGTAAGATATTAGTTTATTTTTCAAGCTCATATCAATCTTATTGTCAAGCTCAAAAGCCAACCCAAGCTTGGTTTTTATTTTTTTTATTTTTTATTTTTTAAAGCCATATTGTTCATGAGCATATTCATAAATATATATATTTTTTTGCTTGGGTTCGACTCTTTTATTAAATGAGACTAAAATTAAAGATTCAAGTTTGGTTCGTTTATAAACAAAACATGAACAAACTTTTTATCAAACAAATACGAGCTGTTTATGAATAACTCGGTTCATTTCCAGCTCGTGAGTCGTGACGAGAAGCCAACTTTTGTGTAAGGCATTTGGGCGGTATGGATGCTTCTCAGCAGGAACGAGAAGTCGTATATGACTATATGGTCCTTACACTACATTTCTTTTCTTTTGAATATTAGCCTTTCTTGGACTCCATGAGCTGATGTTGGTGTTCAAGAGGTAGTCTTCGAGGGTGACTCTATAAACATTTGCAAGGCGATCCAAGGCTTAGTTGTGGCTTCCTCATCCATCCAGAATATTGTCCATGGAATTCTTGTTCAGCTCCAAACTTTCAGATCTTTTGATATTTCAAATGTTAAAAGGCAGGGAAATGTCCCTGCACAGTTCTTGGCTCAGCATGCTTTACATGTTGACGACTTTCATGCTTGGCTAGAGGAATGTCCTAGCCCAATTGTGCACTCGTGTGCCCGTGATGTACTCTGTTTTAACTAAATTCTGATTATAATGTATGTCATTCCATCAATAAAAAAATGGTTTACTTGATCTGTACTTTTTAACTGTGTGTGGAGAATTTCTCTTTTAAGTTAATAGTATAATTCTCCTCTTTATGCATAAACAGTAAGTTGAGACAAAAGACTTTTAGGTAGGAACGACTCATAGGAGCCAAATAGTCTACCGAACTGCGGATACAACTTGTTTAGCCACATAATAATTAGGCCAAATGGTACTTATCAACCAAAAAAAAAAAAAAAAACAAAAAATTAGGCCAAGTTGTTCCTCGCAAGTGAATGAACATGAACAAAAATCAATACAACCGTGTGTATCATAAGTCCACAATCTCTTTAAGAAATGCATATTTAGTCTGTCAATTGGGGTAAATTCTCACAAAAACAACCGTTTCAATAAAGCATCCATGATGGAAAGATACCTTGAAATTGAAGCAATATCAACCAGAAAAAAAAAAAAAAAAAAAAAAAAAAAAAAAACGTAATGATATTCAGAGAAGGGGATGTTGTGTTGGAAAGAAAACAATGAATAAGAAATGAAAGAACCGTTTATCTTTTTCTTTTGAACATTAAGAGAATTACAAAATTTGTAAGAAGAAAGAGGTGCGATGTGCATGTTTATAACAGCATTTACACATAAGTATAAGTTATATCCCTCACATTAGAAGGCATGAAAGCTAAAACCATCAGCACTGCTAGAATCCCAATAGGAAGCAGCAGCAACATGAAAGGTGGTGGAGGCAATGGTGGAAGTATCAAAGGAAGGATCAGCAAAGACACTGTTAGGCAAACTAGTAAAAGCAATGACTCCAAGCTGAAATAATTTGCCGGCAACAATCTTCTGCTGCTTCCTTTACCGTGTGAAAGAGTGCGTTGGAATTCAATATTCTTTCCTTGATGATGATTTTGATGATATTCTACTTTCTTTCCTTCAACCAGAGGAGTAGCAGAAACCTTTCTTGTTCTCACATCCATAATGCTGCAACTTGTAGAATGATCTTGCAAATAAATCAAACCTTTCGACAATCTTCGATTCACCACAGGAAGTTCAAAATTCATTTAAAAGTCACCAAACCGCCCCAATTCCCAGCACCCCAGATCAGATTGAACCAATGCAGATTGCAATTTGTTGAGATTTGCTAAGGTTTCAATTTAGTGACACCTCTCTCGGGCAATGTCCAAACTTCAAGAACCTCAAAACTCAAAAACACGCAAAACTAGTTATTGTGCTGGTGCACACGTGCAATAGGAAATATTTTTAGCTTCAATATATATGCAAATCTAATCTAGGAACTCACAGAATCTGCTGAGATTGTAATCCTTCCACTTCAACAACACAATGTAGTTTGTTTTCCTTCTATAGATACTAATGCTGCTTTGATTCCAAGTTCAAGACTTACAAGCTTCACTAACTAAAAATGCAAATTGGACCTCAAATTCAAACTATGTCTAAGAAAAAGCTGTTGCAATCATCTTCAAATTCTAATTAATACCACAAGTATCTGTCTGTACCACAAGAATTACAACTTCACTTCAATGCACAAACCATGAGACGTCGTCCCCAATTAGCCAGCTGGGTTAAGGAAAAATCATGGAAAAAAGAAAAAATTCAATCAGTCACAAGAAATTTCAATTAATTCCACCAAAGAAAGAGTCAAATAAAGCTACAAACGCATACAGGTTTAGACTTAGAGCACAATATTGAAAAACAAAGAAATTATATAGATTCAAAGTTATTGATCTCAAATTATAAACACAATATGCATAGACGACAATCAAATCAAGAAGCCACAAACGCCATATACATACTACAAAGATTCAAACTTCTGAACTCATATTAGAACCAAAAGAGGAAGCTTTGATTAAAGAAAATTCGATTTTATAGAAACTAAAAGAAGGGTTTCTCCAAGATTTGGATTTGACCGACTCCCATGTAAGCCTTAGGACAATTAAGGCAAAAAGGAATAAGAAGAAAACCCAGAAATGAAATTTAGCTTTTGGTGAGGGGATGACAAACAAAATAGCAAGAGATCAAGCAAGGTCAGAATTCATAGGAAGCCCAAAAGAGAAGCATAGGTTGACACCTGTGATGTTGAAAGAGCTGGTGAAACCTTTGATGTTGTTGTTGTTGTTGGTGGTGGTGGTAGTGGTGGTGATGGTAAGAAAATTTCCAAATTAGACAACAAGATAGAGAAGCCCCCCTGTCCACTTTTTGCATCTCAGCCCCTAAATTTCAACCCCCCCTCCCAAACTCTTCCTCTTAGAGATCTCTTATATATTCAAAAGCCTAGAGCAAAAAGACTGTAAATTTATCATTATCTAGCATAACATATAAATAAATTTTAAAAAAGGAGAATTGGGTTTGATGCTATCTTTGAAATGGAGATGCAAGTTATAAGGAACAATGAGGATGGCGAGAGAGAATTGTACCTCCTTTTGAAAAAAGATGAATTTTGATGTGTCTTGGGTTGTTACACTGTATTTGAATAATTATCATTACTATTGTTATTATTAAGCAGAGAGAGAAAGAGAGAGAGTAGAGGTTGGGTTGGGTTCAGTGAATTCCAAATTCAAGTGGGGTTGCTGACATGCAAGTTGCTGGTTTTGGAAACTGAGGGCAGTGTGTCTCCCAAGGTTCTTCACCCCTAGACTTCTTTTCCCTCTCTTAAAATTATCTCTCTCTAGAAATTGTGTGTCCCTCTAGAAAAGCCTAACACCAGCATCAACTTTATTATGCTTGTCATTCACATTAAAGGGGCCCAAACCAAAGTTTTTATTCAAATATGAAATCATTCCATTCAATGTCACCACATCATTTTTGCAATGGGTCCATATTGTTTCCCACCTTGTTTTCGAATAACTTCATGTCCCCTGTCAACCTTGACTTCATGCATCAATTTTATTACTTTTTTTAAACCATTTATTTTTGCCCAAAACACTCTCTAGAGTTTGAGGTTCAAAGTCTCTATCTCATCCATTTAAGGTCTCAATGCGTATTTACTACTCCATTTAGGTCTGTTTAGATACTATTTATTTTGCTGAAAACTAAAAATTTATTACTGAAAGTATTGTAACAAAATAATTTATAAGCTAGCTGATTTTTTGGGCTGAAAGTCCTGTAATTTCAACTGAATAGTAACGTGAATAGTACAAAATAATTCATCTGCGTTTTCCATTTTTTTGTGGGGTTCGTAATCAGTAAAATGGGACCCAGGTAATTTTTAGCCAAACACACAAAACATGGACACAAAACGCTATCCAAACACTCACTTAGGCTTCAAATTTCTTTTGGAGAATTTGGCTTCATCTATTAACATAATAATAATTCTATTTACTATGCATTGAAATGAAATTTCTAGGCATTACTTGGTTGTACTAAATTTTGAATCCTTGAAGAATGTAATTATTATAATTAAAAGGCTTACCATATTTGAAAATGTTCTATATAATGTTTTTAATAATTTTAGAAGGAAATCAGTGGATGTTCAATGTCTTTAATAATTTAACATGGTCCAGCTACTTGAGTTGAACCATAGTAGTGGTCCAAGCAGTTTGTATTGTCCTTTGGTTTGGTATTCAAAACTTGTATCTATTGATTGATGGTTGTGCAACGTTTGTTCTATAGTTGTTAGTTAGGCAAATAGACATTGTCTTCTGGTTTTGGTGTTTGGACTTTGAACCTATAATTTGCTGCTTTTATTGGGTTGCCTTATTTGTCGAAAATGTGTAAAAATTAGCTAGTTCTTGTATTCATTAGGTGATTTATTTTCTAAAACTTGAATGAAAATTAGGTTTGAAAATAGCAAAAGTTGGCTTTAAAAAGCAAGTAACTTTTGGATCTACACAAATTAGGTGCAAAAGGTTAAAAACTCACAAAACGTGTGCAACCAAACTAAAGTCAAATATGTTGTTGTAGAACTAATTTACATCACAATGCGCTTTATTAATTGCTTATTTATTAAAAAAATACTTCGTTACTAATTTTATGTTTAATTTTTTTTGCCAAACAAGCTTGAGGTTATTCATGTACTATTTAATTAACTTTTTTTTATGATTATATAGTAAAATTATTTACTCCCTTCATAAATTTATAAAATTTTTAATTTTTAATTTTTTTAATTTTTTTTTTTTTTTTTACGAATGGATATTTTGTATTGTCAATAAATTATAAATAATAATTTAATATCATATAAGCTTATTTACAAACTTACAAAATCAAATCTCAAGTCTATATAAGTATATTTTTTTTAACCAATTATACAAATAAAAATATAATATTATATATATATGGTTTAATCAAGCCTTATTCATAATTTAAAAAAAAAAAAGTTTAATCAAGCCTTATATTCACAAGTTTGTTCACAAAAATAGTATTATGTTTAAACTTAGCTTGATTAATAGTAGAGCTTAAGTTTAAGCTTAAACTTGACTTGTTTGCTAAACAAACAAACATAAACACGATTTTTTCCCAAAGTTAGCTTTTAGTTGTTCATAAACAATTTAGTTCATTTATAGACTCAGCTCTTTTTGAACTTGTGACTTATGAGCACTAATAAATATTTGTTTTGTTTTCTTTTGTGAGTAAAGCTTAATTATTCTATTATAAAAAAAAAAGTGGAATTTCACGTGAAAACCAGATAAACCCAAAGTTTAACGTTAAAAAGTGTCAGTTTTCTACAATTGCGTTTAAAGAATTCCATGCGATAGACTTCCAAAAAAAAAAAAAAAAAAACTCTTGAAGATCTTGATCTTTCAGGTTACAGAGAAAATGCAATAATAAAAAAAAAAAAAAAAAAAAAAAAAAAAGCAATTAAGGAAAGGGTGGTCAAGGGGCTATTGTCTCCGTTAATTCCAAGGACATCTATTTTTAGAAGCAAAGCATCTTTTTGTTTTAAAAAGTCGGCATAAACTGATAAAAAAATAAAAAAAGTCGGCATTAAAAGATAAGCATATTGCATTTGCATTTGTCTATTAATTTTTTTTTTTTCTTTTCAAACAAAATCATAGGCTGACTGAATTATTATTTTTTTCTCTGGAAAAATGAGAAGTCAAAACAACAGTAATGCAAGACATCTTAGATTGATGGGATGAAATATATAATTCAAATTCTACTTTTTTGAGAGGGAAATAAATAAAGAAATAACGCCTAGTGGTAGTGGTGGTTCTTTAAAAAAAAAAACACCTACCGTGCACAAATAAATTTATATATACAGTGCAAAAACAATAAGTTTTAGGGGCTCAACAATTTTACTGAAATTGATGCATAATAGAAGTAATATAAATTGTGGATCCAATAAAAATAATATTATTTTAATTATAACAAATCATATCAATAATTATGAAATATATTGTATACGACGTTACTTTAAAAAGAAAAAAAAAAGTTAAATAGAATAGATTATGTGACAGGGCACAAGCAGATCCGTACCATAGGCCATAGGCATGTGTGAAGTGGACCTCTTAGTGCAGTACATTGCATCTTCTTGTGGTATGCAAATGCAACTTTGTAATTCCATCCTCCTCCTCGTACATACACAATTCCTATTATAATCTTTGAAATTCAAACTATGTACACTGCACTTTCAAATGCTCCATATTCCATCCACGCGACTGGTCTTCACCTTAATATGAAATTCATGAGACTGTACCAGACAGTAGTCGGTAGTCAGGCAAATAAAATTCAGCATTTTGACAGGTTCGTGAATCAAAAAATGTGGATAGATCAGGTTCATTCTCCTGCCAACAATTGTTCCAACATGTTGACAAGAAGATTTCAAGACACAACACAAGTTGATGTTGTGGGCTGAGATTTTGAGGATTTCTTAATTATACAAAGTTTTGAAGAAAGAAAGAAAGAAATGCCAAAAAAAGGAAGGACCTTTCGAAGATACATTTGTCTCATTACTCATTTAAATGGAATGATTATTGGAGCTAAATAATAATTACTATAACATTAACCTAACCCCCCATCACTTAGAATAGCTAGTAATACCTTATATTATAGTATTTCTAAAGACAGCTTGATCTTTGGCTTTTGGCATATAAATAAAATAGAATTACTTTTGTCCTATAATATCACACATGATATCAAATTTGGCATAGGTTTTGGAACCACTTCTTTTCGAATTACACGACACCTCTCCCACTAGCCACTATATTTCACAACCTTCAATATATTTTGTCAGAAAAAAATGGATATCCATTGACTGCTTCCAAAAGGTGCAGTCTCAAATTAAGGGGTGTTTAGAAAAGTGCAGCTTGGCTGCTAGGTATGGGTCAACTATACAACAAAAACTAGTATTCCTAATAATGCCAATGTTCACCTCCCTTGTTGCGATATAAAACACCCAACACTCGGTGTGTGTTTTAATTAGCTTATTTTTATTAATTTATTCTAATCATTTTATTTATTGTATAAAACTACAGTTATTTTTTTGATGAAAAAAAAGGGTCCGTGGTGTGATTTTGGTCCATTTTTATCATTGTAGAGCACTATGCAGTTTGGCTACAACCATAGCTACACCGCACCTCAATTTTACAATTACATGTGCGGTATATTAGTTTTGGACTAGGAAAATTTTCAAAATTTTGGGCTAAACTGACCCAACCCAAAACTGGTTTTTCCTTTGTTTATTTTGGACTGATTAATAGTAGCGCAACAAGTTTTTAGGTGTGAAATGACTCTTCTTTTATAATAGTATATATACATGTGTGTGCGTGTGCGCATGCAATGCGGTGCAATTTTATACGGTTTTCTTAACATAGAATCACACACTGCATCACACTGTGTAGTATAGTAACTCTATTTTAAGGGCAGTTTTGGCTAGCTTAGGTCTGGTTGTAAAGTTTGAGCAGTTTGGTAAACAACCAAATATAACTGATCTATGTGTTATGAGTAATCAACTCTTGGCACCAAAAGAAGTAATCAATTCCGCCTACATTACTAATTTTTGTATTGATTAGAATAACTTGGTGTATTCTAAGTCATGAAAGGCTTTTAACCTTTAGCTTCAACGGGTCACGAGTTAGAAGTTAGAACAAGCAACTCATTCACATTGGATACCCAACAAGAAGCATGGAAATTTCAATTTACCACATATTTTGTTCCTGTTTTCTAGATTCGGCTCCTCGGTATTAATAATAATCTATCTTGACCATACGAGAAATATTCAGTGGTTGAAAAATCTTACTATATTAGATTATGTCAAAAAAAAAAAAATTGTTGCTATATTTGATTTAATTTTCTTTTAATGAATCCAAATTACCCTACCCCAAAAACAACCTTCTTTAATAATACAGAATTATATACTAGGTGAGTAAAGACAATCGTATGTGATAGATGCAAAAGATATGTTAAGAAAATTGAAATCCTTATTATTATTTTTATTTTTTGGTAAAAGAAATCCTTATTCAATGTAAGTTGGTTTCGCATTATCTTTTTATTATATATATATATATATATATGATTTTGCCTGGGCTTGCCTGCAGGTGAAACCATACCAGGACCCAGGCTGATGGGCCATGTTGCTGTATGGGGAAGATGGCTTGTCCCAAGCATGGCCTTTTGAAGCACGTGAGGTGCACATGGTTCCCTTGAACCCTCATGACAGTGACATGAATCCATATTTTTATCAAATTCATGCCAACCAGTTCTATTTTCTAATCATATTTTGTGATCAGGAATCAGGGGAGAGATTAGTGATCATAAGATTTGATGCCCCCCCTTTAACCACCTCATTATTCATATCATAATTAAACTTACTGGATCACAATGAGAACATAATGACAAATGTTAGTCTAGGTAAAATTGTAAATTGCTTGCAGAGTTGATGATTTAAAAATGGAGAAGGCAAGGTTTCAGGTAATATGATTCATTTGTTTGTAATTTCTTAGTACTTCAGTCGATGGTTCTAGGAAATTGATTCATAAAAAAAATACAGCTTCTGGCTGTCAGTAATGGTCATGTCCCATCTATCTATAGTTGCCTCCAACATAGCACAATATCATAAATAATTTTAGGCTCAATGACACCATTGATCCATTTGACTGTCTTTATTCTAGTCTCTTGGATTTGGGATTTTTCCTTTTAATTTATCAAGTTTGATTCCGTTTTTAAAATTGTGTATTAAATACCAACAAAATGATTTTTTTTTCTTAGCGATTAGATTAGTTACAGAGATGAATAGAATGACCATTTGAAAACAAAGTCAAACTTATTAGTGGACTAAAATGAAAATTTTAAACTTAAGAGACTAAAATAAAAATAATCTCAAACTATGAGCATCAATTTATACTCTTAATAAATTTTAATTATATTAAAAATCTATTGTCTATATATATATTTATTATATTCATTACAATTTATACTCTTACATTAAAACACGCTTTTAATTAAATAGTTCTCTCCTCTACATAGGAGCTTTCTCTCTCGTCTAAACGAGCTTTCTCTCCCTTAGTGTCATCTGAGGGGCTGCTTTTGCTTTTATCCGATGGCTGAAGAGGTGATTCACGGAATGAGGAACATGAAACTAACTATGGAAGAAGAAGAAGTTATACCAGTTTCTGATGAAGGACGTAAGGAAGAGATTGAGAGCTGCACTCAAAGTTTAGTGGGGAAATTCCTGACTTGCAAACCATTCAATAAAAGAGCGGCTTTGTTCACTCTGAAAAAAGCGTGGGGGCTGGAAGAGAAAGTACAGATCGTTGAGGTGGGGGCCAATCTTTTTCAGTTCAAGTTCAGGACGGAATTCGACATGGAAAGAGTTCTTCGAGGAGGGCCGTGGTCCTTTGACAATCAAGCTTTGATGCTAAGGCGTTGGCAGAAGGGTATGACGGCAGCGAACGTGAAGTTTGAGACAGCGTCAATATGGGTCCAGATTTGGGGGGCTCCCTTTGACATGATATCTCCAAAGGTGGCCGAGGAGATTGGAGGTAGATTGGGTACAGTGGAAGCAGTGGAAAAAAGATCAAAAACGGAAGTACAGAGTCTGTTCATGAGGGTTAAGGTAGCAATTCCTATATCTAAGCCGATTAGAAGAGGAGGCTATGTTGCAGGATCGGACGGAGAGCGAAGTTGGGTGAACTTTAAGTACGAACGACTGCCAATCTTCTGCCATTTTTGTGGATTACTGGGACACGATCTTAAGCATTGTGCAGGCCACTATGCAGCATCTAAAAGGGACGGAGAGGTGTGCTATCAGTACGGGGAGTGGTTACGTGCATCTGGCCTGCGTTCATGGTCACCTCCAAAACGGGACTCAGGCCGGTTTGCTTCGACTGATGCAGTGGGGGGTGGGGTGGTCGGAAGTGAGGAGAGGGCAGAGGGCAAGCAGATGGCGGCGGACACAGCAGTTGCACCAAACCCTAGCAGAAGTGTAACGCATGGAAAAGGAAATAACGTATATGGAGGAGTTGACCCGGATTCTGTGGGATTGAATGAGATTAATGTGGAGCGGGGTGATGCGGCTAATAATATGGGGATAAATGAGGAAGATACAGTTACAAAAATGTCGGAAGGTATTATTGGGGAGACTAACGTAAAAGAGGTGCATGCATGTGGTGAAGTTAATGTACAAAAAAGTGTGGTCACTGAGGGTTGTGCCAAGCTGGACAAAGCCAAGCCTAAGTGGACTAGAGTGCCACGTATGGAGTGTGGGGATGGGAAAAAAGGAGAAGGGGGGGCAGGTTCAATATTGGGGAAGCGAGGAGCAGCTCAGATTGTTGATAAGGAAGCCCACAATGAAGATATGGTACAAGACCTGAAGCGTAATAAGACACTTGGTGACAACTCTATGATTACAGCGGCGGGGGTGATGGATCACCCTTGCCGTTCACAATGAAAATATTAAGTTGGAACTGCCAAGGGCTTGGGAACCCTTGGACAGTTCGTAGTCTTCGCAAAATTGTGAAGGATCAAGCTCCCACGATTTGTTTCTTGATGGAAACAAGATTGGATAGGAAGGGTTTCAAGAAATGGTGTAAGAATTTGCCTTTTCCGAATCAGATTATAGTAAAGAAACCTGATTCTGGGGGAGGTCTGGCACTACTGTGGAAAGAAGAGGTGGTACTTGATGTAATAAATTTCACGGAAAACCATGTATTAGCGAAGGTGATAGAGGAAGATGGGTTCGTTTGGTATTTGACTGGTTTCTATGGGTGGCCGGAATCAACTCAAAAGTTTAAATCTTGGGCTTTGCTAACCCATTTGTTGTCTTTTGTAGATGGTCCTTGGATGTGCATAGGAGACTTTAACGCAATCTTGCATTCTTCAGAGAAACTAAGCAGAAGGCCACCAATATACAAGCAAATGGAGGAGTTTAGGGAGGCGTTGGAGCGATGCCAATTACATGATTTGGGGTTTCATGGGTATCCCTACACATGGAACAACAAAAGGCCGGGGACTGCCAATACTAGGCAGCGCCTTGATCGGGCTGTGGCTATGGAGAGTTGGAGAGCAAAGTTTCCAGCAAGCTCTCTAACACATCTATTCTCTCATGCATCTGACCATGCACCTATACTTCTTCACATAAAGACAGCCAATAAGATGTGTCCAAGATTCTCAAGAAGTTTTAAATTCGAGGAGGCGTGGCTTTTATGGGAAGATTGTGAGCAAGTGATCCAAGATGCATGGAATAAGGAAGCAAGGGCAGATTCGGGTTTGGCAAGAATAAAGGAGAAAATAGTAACGTGTGGTGGAGATTTGCATGCATGGGGTTATTCTAGAACTCACCCCGACGTGGACAAAATAAAAAGACTCCAAGCTAAGGTGGAGGCACTTGGAAAGGGAGAGTTGTCTGAAGATAGCAAAATGGCCCTTTTGGAAGCAAGCAGAGAGCTGGATGATCTCTTGTTAAAACAAGAAATCTATTGGGCGCAACGCTCATGGATTTCTTGGTTGAAACATGGAGATAAGAATACGAAGTTTTTTCATTCTAAAGCATCACAGAGAAAGAGAAGGAACTTTATTGAGGGGATTAGGGACCAAGCTAACAATTGGGTGACGGAGAACGATGAGATTGCAGAAGTAGCGGTGAACTATTTTGAGAACATTTTCAAAGCAGGTGACTGTGACCGGATGGAGGAATGTCTTGAGGCTATTCATCACAGAATTACTCCTGAGATGCAGTGTCTCTTGTCCAGTGACTTTAGTCCAGAGGAAATAAAAGCAGCGGTGTTCCAAATGGGACCAACAAAGGCTCCTGGCCCAGACGGTATGAATGCTCTATTTTATCAAAAATTCTGGCATGTGGTTGGTGATGATGTGATTAATGCGGTGTTAGATTTTCTAAATAATGGGGTTATGTCACCTGATGTTAATGTTACTCAAATTGTTCTCATTCCAAAAATTAAATCCCCAGAAAAAATGTCAGATTTTAGACCAATCAGCTTGTGCAACGTTATTTACAAAACAATTTCAAAGGTTTTGGCAAACAGGCTTAAGCAAATACTCCCCCAATTGATTTCTCCTACTCAAAGTGCCTTTGTACCCGGGCGACTTATTACAGATAATATTTTAGTTGCCTATGAACAATTACATGCCATGCATTCCCGTAAAAAAGGAAGAACTGGTTCTTTTGCCTTGAAGCTGGATGTCAGTAAAGCGTATGATAGGGTGGAGTGGGCCTTTCTAAAAGGGATTATGACAAAGTTGGGTTTTCCCAGGGTTTGGATTGACCGGGTAATATGTTGTATCTCCACGCCTTCTTTCTCTGTTTGTATCAATGGTAAATCATATGGAAATATTAAACCATCCAGGGGGCTCCGTCAAGGAGACCCGTTGTCCCCTTACTTGTTTCTTCTATGTGCAGAAGGTTTTACCTCTCTACTGACAAATGCTGAACTGGAAGATAGGCTTCATGGTGTTAAAATATGCAGGAGAGCTCCTAGTATTTCCCATCTTCTCTTTGCGGATGACTCCCTGCTTTTTGGTCGTACTACTAGAGAAGAGGTCAGAGTGATTATGGAGATATTGCAGTTGTATGCATCGGCATCTGGACAATGTATCAACCTTGAAAAATCATCGGTGTATTTCAGTAGCAATACAGAGGCAAGGCAAAGGGATTGGATTAAAGGCACATTGGGGGTGAAAGAGGTGGATAGATTCGAGTCATATTTGGGTCTACCTACATTAGTTGGGCGCTCAAAGTACCAAACTTTTTCCTTCCTCAAGGATAGAGTTTGGAAAAAATTACAAGGTTGGAAGGGTAAATTATTGTCTAAAGCAGGGAAGGAAGTGCTCATTAAAGCAATTGCACAATCCGTACCTACTTACACAATGGGAGTGTTTCTATTACCAATGAGGTTGTGTAATGAGCTAAATGCCATGTGTGCAAGATTCTGGTGGGGACAAGTGGGCAACGAGAGGAAAATTCATTGGCGGAGTTGGGATTTGTTGTCCAAACCAAAAAAGGAGGGAGGGATGGGTTTTAGAGATATCCGGAGTTTCAATCTTGCAATGTTAGCTAAACAGGGATGGAGGCTAATGCAGGACACTAATTCATTAATGTATGGGTGCTTCAAGGCAAAATACTTTCCTAGATGTAATTTCTTGGAAGCGGGAGTGTCTCCTAACGGCTCCTATGTTTGGAGAAGCATTATGGCTGCTCAAGAAATTTTAAAAAAAGGGAGCTGCTGGAGAGTGGGAGATGGGTCGGCAATTCGGGTTAATCGGGACAAATGGATTCCCAATCATCCAACCAACATGGTAATTCACCCATCACAAGATGACGAGTGGGAGTGGAGGGTGGTGGAGCTGATTGATTGGACAACTCGGACTTGGGACAGACAATTGGTGGAATTGAAATTCCATCCGGAAGATGCTGAAGCAATTCTTCGAATACCACTGAGTAGGAGATTGGGTACTGACAAGTTGTTTTGGTTACATAACAGGGAAGGGAAGTATAAGGTAAAATCTGGATATCACTTAGCGAAACAGCTGGAACGGGAAGCGGAATCTCACGGGGAGTGTTCTAAAGGGGTGGAGGTCAATTCGGTGTGGCGCAGGTTGTGGAAACTCAAACTTCCCAACAAGATTAAAATTTTTCTGTGGAGGGCTTGTCATAATATCCTCCCTACCAATGAAAATCTTGTTCGGAGGCGAGTGATAGATGATAGCACTTGTGAGTTGTGTCAAAGAGAGATGGAAACGGTTCTACATGTGTTATGGGAATGCAATGTGGCGGTGCACGTATGGGCAGGGAGCTCGAAGAGAATTCACAAGTGTGGAGGGAGCCATAATAGTTTTATGCAGCTATTGGAGATGTTGTTTAATAGATTGCCTTTGGAGGAAGTGGAGTTGTTTGTGGTGCAAGCCTGGTTATTGTGGACACAGCGAAACAAGGTCAGGACTGGTGGCATGATTCAAGACCCGAATCAACTGGTGAAGCGGGCCTCTGTTTTTTTGGAGGAATACAGAGCATCACAGGATCACCTGGCTGTTCCGGTCGTGGTAGAGAGGAGCTCGAGATGGGTACCGCCTCCTGAAAACCGTTTTAAACTCAACTTTGATGCAGCCATTTTCCAGGAAATCCATGCGTCGGGCTTCGGGGCTATAATCCGGAATGAGAGGGGCGAAGTGATGGCATCGTTCTCAGCTAGAGGACCATCAATTGTAGATAGTGAGGAGGTTGAACTCCTTGCTTGTAGAAGTGCATTAGAGTTTGCAATTGACACGGGGTTAACGGATATCGTGGTGGAGGGAGATAACTCGGTGGTAATGAAGGACTTACTGAGTTTGCGGACTGAGTGCTCTCGGCTGGGACATTTGTATGAGGACGTGAAGGGGTTGGCAGCAAGGATGACCAATTTGACAGTAAGTTGTGTTCAACGTACAGCTAACTCTGTAGCACATTCCCTTGCCCGATTTGCAAAGAATATTGATGATGTAATTGTATGGTTGGAGGACTCTCCTCCAGTGGCTTTAGAAGCTTTGTACTTTGACAGTTCTTGAGGTTTAATAAAAGTTGGAGTTGTTTTCAAAAAAAAAAAAAAAATTAAATATAAAACATATTAGTAGGTAGAGTTAATAAAAATTAACATACGTGTAACTAAAAAAAAATAGAGTCATGTTATATAACAGTTTGATTGTATATAAAGCCCCACGTATGATCACTTGCAAACCAAATGAAATAAATAAATAAAGAAATAAAAGGAAAAAAGTTTTCTCTTTTTCTCTCTTTTTTTTTTTTAATGGAAAAATAAGTTTTCTTTTTCATTTTATCTTTTTCATTCTTTTTTTTCTTTTTTTCTTTTTCTTTTTGTGAGTGGTTTTTAACGGTGAGTGGAACCACCAATATTTTCATGTTTATACTTTATATATAATATTCAAACACTCAAAAGATTTCAAATCAAAGAAAGTTGGTTATCTTTATCAAAAAAAGAAAAAGAAAAAAAGAAAAGAAAGTTGGTTATAAAAAAAAAAAAGTAAAAAAATAAAAAATCAATGAAAGTTATTTTCCGAGAGAACTTTGGGCTCAACTGCTTTTATAGAGTTGGTCCAAGTCATATAAACAAATGGTTGCGTTGGACTGTTGTTACATATTAGAGAAGACAAGTCTAAAGAAAAGTTTTGTTGAATCTCTTTGGAGAGAATGAGATTTCCATACTTCAGCCTAATCTCAATCGACCAAATTCTAAATCTTATTGTAATCACAATACTTTATTGCAACTTCATCAATAGTCTGAACAATTATAAGTAACGAAAATAAAAATAAAAATCAAGTAAATTCTACATTAGACCTAATTTATATATTGAAATATCATTCATGTGAACACCGAAACATAATATTTGCAAGAAACAACTAGGAAAATCTCAGCATCTTCATTAAAAAAATGTTTATCTATTACAGTTAGAATGTAAATAAGTTGATACGTAAGATTTTTTGTTAGAATACAATGATATATAAAGAGGTTTTTTTTTTTTTTTTTTTTTTTTTTTTTGTATGTGTGTGTGTGTGTGTGTGCACATGCGTGCGTGCTTAAATAAGATTCTAAACTCTGAAGGCAAGTGCACAAATTCTTATTATTATTTTTTTTGCATACATTAATAGTTAAGTTGAGAGGGATTTGAATTCTTGATATTTCTGTTAGGTGCTAATTGAGTTACAAAACTCTTGGCTAGATTTCTATTATTTTTGGAATTTACTTTACAACTAAGAAAATTATACAAAACTTTAGAATTGATTATATATTAATCCCTAAATTTTATTGAAAACAATATAGAAGAGAAAGAAGTTGCATTTGTTCAACCAATTTAACTAGCCACAACCAGTTAGCTACAATTTATCATCTAAAGAAAGGCTTGAATGCAAAAATTCTACTTGGATTTTAGGTAGTTGCAACACCCTTAAGGGTTTTAATTATTCCTCATAACTATAAGGTTTTCATATTCGCCAAGTTGACCTATGTGTCTAACTTTTATTAGCTTTTATAGGAGGAAAAATCACATGACTAGTGATGTGAATAAGTTACTAAGTCTTATCAATATGATCATGTGATGGTCATGTGGTTTTTCTATTCATAAGAGCTAACGAAAATTAGTCACAGAGATCAATTTGGCATATGTGAAAACCTCAAGGGGTTTGAAGGAAGAATTGAAACCTTAGGGGATGTTTTTGTAACTGCAACAAACCCTAAGGTTTTTTTTTTTTTTTTTAATAATATATTTTGGCTCAACAAATAAAAAGTGATGTTAATGATACTACACATATTGATATTACTACATGAATTACACAAATTAACATGTCACCGACCACTAAAAAGTTAAAAATAATTCAAACATTCATTTACTATGTTATTTAAGATACCATATTTTCCCTCACCCCAAAAAGGTGATGGGGCAAGGACAAGTTTTGCTCACTTATCCTGTCTTACACTGCCTCACCCTGAATGTATATATACATATTTTTTCTAATATTTATTTATTCAATTTATACATATAATACTTTTTTTTATACACATCTTAGTTATAATATATAATATATATATATTTTTAAACATATCCTAGTTATAATATTTTTTTTTTTATACATATATCATTCAATTACTATCTTTCAAACACTTGTCTCTACTTATCTCTTAATACTCTCATGGTAATTCTTTCTTTTTATGTTTTAACTTTATCTCATTAATGTTGGAACTATTTTATTAAGATTAGTAAAACATCTCCTCCAACTCACTCCAAACTAAACCCATAGCATGAGTTTTTCCTGCCCCAAAATTGAGGTTGAGACAGAATACCCATGGTCTAATCCCCAACCCTCCTATTACTCCCATTGCCATCCATAAGTAAAATATGAAATAGCTCTATCACTTTTAAATAAAATAAAACAAACAAACAAGGTACTCGATGACTCAATACTCTAAAATCTATAGAAGGCTGTAGCCCGGTTTTCAACAAAGAGCAGCACTTTTTTTTTCTTTTTGTATTTTTGTTTTTGTGTGCAGGGCTGGCCCCAGGCTTAGGCCATTGCCCAGGGCAACCTTACTAGAGAAGCCCCCAAATGTGGGGGCAAATTATTATTATTATTTTTTATATATAAATATTTTTGGGAGATACTAAAACTTTTTAGTTTACATTTTTTTCACTATTAAGAAAGTTTAAAGAATTAAGTAATGTTAGAGACAGAGACAAGACAAATTTAAATAAATAGGTCTTATAAATAGACATGTTACTAATTATAAGTAATTCAAATAGAAAAATGTTAAAAATACTATAAATTTTACTACATAAATTTTATTTATTTAATTATTTTTATACAAAATAAAAATTATACTCTAACCTAATCTAAGTGTATATGTGTACGAAACTCTCTTTTAGAGACTTAAATCTCCATCATTGCCCTCCACACTTTACAAGAACTTATACTTGTGGAGTAATTACTATATCAAGGGTGCGTGGTAGTTTTCATAACTTTTATAATTTGATGTGACAATGAATATTTCAACAAACTATTGAAATGCATTTTTGAATAAATATTTGTGATTGGTGATATATTTTTGTAATTTTCATGTTATAAATTTTATAATATTTCTAGTATTTTTGTAAGCTTCATGTCATTGATCACATTCATTATAACACTGGTTTGTAGTAAAATTTGTTATAACTTTAATATTTTCTAAAAAAAAAATTATATTAAAAAGTAAAAGGGATGGATTTAATTTTTTTTTATTATTATATAAAATGTTAGTTAAATAGTATTATTTAAGTGATAGCATAAAGACCTTATTTGAAAATTTCACCTTGGAGGCCACGCTTGGGCCGGCCCTGTTTGTGTGGCTGTGAAAAGATACTTTTTTAAGTAGTATCTCCCACGGGTCACACTTTCCCGGCTCCTTAGAAATAAGGGGCAATAAAACCATCATTATCTATAGAACATAATTCACAACTTTCAACTTTTAAGTTCCGTCATATCTAGAATAAGGGCTTATTCTATGCCTCCATGCCTTAACCAGTACTGAAAGAAGCAGGAACGCACAGGCTCAGCAGATTGTTTCAAGTACTGGAATGGAGCACAGCTACAGCAAAGAACGAACAAGGGAGCCAGTGTGTTGCTTGGCAAAACTAGCTTTTATTGTAGACTACATTTTGGTGTTTTAGTTGCTAAAATGGCATTATAGCAATTATATCTCTCTTGTTGTGAATGCTCTTAGTATTGACAATGGCATTGGGTAACCCCACTAGTTCTAAAGAGCTATTTTGTAACTGCTTAATTACTCATATATATATATATATATATATCAATCAATTTCTTCCAGTCTTTACCTCGCAAAGAATAAGAAACCAGTAACCACATGAGAATCAATAGTCAAAAGAGAGAAAGTAATGATATTTCACTAGAAAGAATTATACCATGGAGGTCGAGTATAGTGAATCCATTGGAGGAATACCCATGGCCCAAAGTTTCTTTCATTGATGATTCTTAGCTCAAGCCTGAACTAATAACCCGGATAAAGAATACTACTTCTCTAAAACAAATATGAACAAGTTTGCCGAGCCACTTTGACTACTAGCACTAAAACACTCCCATCATGACACACTTTCAAACTAAGAATTATAGGCCTTTCTTCAACCATCAGTTTTCTCTAATAACAATGGGGTAACAAGCAATAAAGGTACCGGATGATCAGTAACATGAAAATTGATGGTTGAAGAATAATCAATTACTCAGAGAAGTTCTCCTGTCTGTCACACACACACACACACACACACACATGAATAATCAATTACTCAGAGAAGTTCTCCTGTCTGTCACACACACACACACACACACACATATAGAGGATAGTTCCATAGTTGAGAATGAGGGGATTTAAAACTTAGACGTCTCTATTAGAAACGGAAGTGTTAGTTGAGATATAAAGCTCTTGGCCTATCACATAAATTTAATACACCATGGCTCATCCCTCTCATACGCAGGATTGTGATCCACAATTGCATCAATATAAGCATATAAAGATTAAGAAAAGAAAAGCAAATATGTTTGAAAAGAAATGAAGCACTCTAGTATTATCTTATGGTTAGTCAATTCATTAATATCAACAACATCACAAGTGAAAGACAACAATTCACTAGAACAAAATGTATTTTCAGTGATGAAAAAATTCATCACTAAAAGTCCAGTTTTTTGTCGCTAAGAACCTTTAGTGACGAAATCTACTAATTAGTTATGAAACTCATTTTGTCACTGAAACCCTGTCGCTAAAAGTCCTGGCGACATAATATTTCATCTCCTGCTCAAACATCTCAACAATAGAGTGGGCATGCAAGCTAAAAAGCGCCAGACCTCATATCCATCAGAATAATACATTCATAAACACACATAAATAAAATACTAAACTTCACCTTGCAAGAGATGTACATCACTGCTATATGTAAAAACAACAAGTTCAAGTGCCTATTTATCTATTATTCTAACAGACCACTACTGAAAAACAGACCACAGCTACTAATATGACCACTCCTGCCAATGTTGCCTCTATTCCTGCACACAAGAAGTAAAAAACTTACGAGCGTCGCAGCTTTGCAGGCACAAGAAAATGCAACATATAAGTATTTTCATAATATATCTAAGTCACAGGTTGGTCTGTTATGAGCATTAAGTAACAATAATCTAAGGGAAAGTATTTTGTTTTCTTTTTCACTATCCTTTCCTTACCTCTCACTAGGTGCAACCAAATAAGTTTAAACTCTAATCTAATGGGGTGCATGCACCAAATGTTAATCTTGAAGGTTATAAAAATTAGGCAGGGATGTTATGAATCCAATTCATATGGGTGAATTTGAGACAGATGCGCCAGGTGAATGGCATTCTGAGGTAGAGTTGCTATTGTCATCATAACTACATCCTTGATGTGCATCTTTTTGAAGCTATTAAACTATTACATGACAATATAGATTTATGGGTTTGTTATGTTTTTGTCACTAGGAAATTGTCAATGCACACACTTGTATGCATATGCATCCAAATATTCCTTCATTTGTTCCATTAAAATGAAGGTAGCAAGGCACCACTTATTTTTCTTCTGACATGCACAAAAGACAAAATGTTTATAGGACAGCATTGTGAATACCTTCGCGTCTAATGCTTAATTTTCTTCTGGTGTCTCACCTCCTCACCATAAAATTAATGGCAGTCCCACAAGGCCACGGCTTAATTCTTGTGCAAGCATAAGAACATTAAAATGACTTATCAATCTAGTTGGCACAAGAATATTAAAATGGCTTATCAATCTAGTTGGCATGCTACTGTTGGATTTCTGAGTGTTGGGAATAATTATATATTAATGTCGTATTTTTTAGCATAAATTTTAGGTATAACAAATTATTACTGATATCAAAGAAATACCAAATTATTATTGGTGTTGGACTTATCATTGGTATTAGAATTTTTATCCCTTTTCAATTGTAACTTTAATTTTCAAGTGATCATATCTTTAAGCTAAAGTGAAAATTTAAAACTTTTGCTCAACTCTTCCGTGGATCGCATGGGTTAGCAACTAGTTATATTAAATCTCAAGATTCTATTACATTATCATGACTCCTTCATGAAAACAATCATAGTGAAACAGGTTATACAAAAACTATCACTTTATATATCACTATTTTTTATTACTTGAGTTCTCAAATAATCTTTTAGTTATTCTTAATTCTTATATTAAACTCTTTACTAAAATGATCAAGATCAATACTTTGAACAATAAATTTCCATTCAACTTATTTCAAGAGAATGTTTCGTTTCTTTAAAAAGAAATTATGAATTCTATCTTAAGAATATGTATTCTCTTGACATTACATGTGATTGCTCAATGTATGAGATTTTGACCATTAATAAGATCTTACTCTCTTATACATAAAAGAAACAAACATTTCATGTTCAGGTCCACAATCCTCTCAAGATTTGAGAATTTATGAAAATATAAGTCTTGAGATTTATTATTTATATGATAATAGTTAATAGAATAAAAAATATCATATCAGTCCAGTTCAATGTATCTTACATACTTAAGACACACTAATATATCAATTAGAAGTCTGCTCCTCAATGATCAAAATCATCATAATTGATACATTAACTATAAATCATCGTATAGTCTTTATAAATGAAATGCCCAATTTTATCACCAAATATGAATCAAAGTACGTTTTTGAGTTTACAAGGTTCTTGTAATTTAGATCTTCTGTTAACAAATCTTATCCTCATAACTAAATCATATACAATGCATCTCATATAATGCCCAAATATTATTCATGCTAAAGTAATCTTGTGAAATAAAACAACTTTTATTGATTAATAGAGAATGTCATACAATTGGGTTTTACATATCTATATGTAGCTCGTAACATGCATTTTTAGTCCACAAACAAATATAGGTGAAAATTTATCAAGACACATTTCTATGTAACAAGAACTTAATCTCCGTCCAACTTGACAGTAGGTGCCAATTTCATCACATTTATAGTTAGCACGTGAGATCCATTGATTCATTAGGAATGAAAGGCCCTTGCCGGACCAACTCAACACCATGTCGAAACCAGTCACGAAAATTGAGGGATACCCGAGAAGCGTAGTTTGAAACTGATAGAAGAATTTCTTGACAGCATTGGAGAATTTGATGGTACGAGCCATAAAGTAACCACATAAGCATGAATACACATACAATGAGGATGAACCACCCAAAAGGAGGGACAAGTATCAACAACAGCAAATCACAGGCAAAAGCTCCAAATACGAGACACACAGCCTCCAAGAAATGGCGGTAGCTTTGGTTAGAAGTTGGTAGTGTTGTCACTACCAATGCTAAAATGCAGATACATACGTTTATTATTAAGAGAAACATTGTTGCACCATGTGTGTGGAATATAGAGACACTTTGATACTTCCATCCAAGAAGGGTAAGCAAAAATCCAAAGAGAAGGTTGAAAGCAGCAAGAAACCCCGTGAAGAAATGGAGTTCTCGCTCATTCCTAAAAAAAAAAAGGAAAAAAAAGAAAAAAAAACATAATTTTGCATCAGTTACATCAAATATACAATTTAAGACAGAATTAAAAGAATATCAATCACATAACATTAAATTGTGTAACATGCCACGTAAGTGTGAAGACAACCTAGACTGTAAATAAAGTAGGACAAGGGTTGCAGAAAATTTGTCATATGTTTAAAGATGTCAACTAACTAATTGGGTAAAATCTTTTGATAGTGTGCCAAAAGACCTATTAAATAATTCTATAAAAAAAAAACCCAAATAATTGGGGTATAAACAATACATTACAGGATATTTAACTTTAATTTAATCTTATACTCCTAAATAATTAGGATAATTTTTCCTTGTATCGTGAATTGAATATATATAATGCTTCTCACAGGAAGAAAACACCATAAGAAAAATGATTTTATCTTTAAAATTACAAGCTCCCACAAAGTCATAGAAATATGTGTACAAAATTTTGTGTATTGATGGGTCAGGTAATCAGGTTGGGTCTTCTTTCCTCTCCCCACCCCCCCCCCCCCCCCAAAAAAAAAAAAAGGTTAGGTCCTCTTTCATTTTTTTTTTTTTTTTTTTTTTTTTTTTTTGTGTGGCCCTTTTGGAGATTTGGGTTGGGTGTTGGATTTGTGATTTGGGTAGGTTTGCAGATGTGTTGGGCTGGGTTTATGCTAATTTGTGTTGTGGATTTGGGCCGATTTGAGTTGCGGTTGGGTTTGTGTTGGTGGGTTCATTCTCAATTCAATGGGTTTGTACTTGGGCCGCAGTGTTTGCTAGTTTCGTTCTTGGTTTGCTGCATTTGATGAGTTCGTTCTAGGTTGATGGGTTTGTCTTGAGTTATGAGTGTGACCGTTTGATAAAAAATAAAGAAACACTGAAAAAATATATATTTTAAGAAAAAATATAAAATTGATCCTCTAACTTTCATTTTTTTTCATTTCAGTGTTCTAATTTTCAGTTTTATCAATTCAATTATCTAACTTTCAATTTTTGTCAATGCAAGGTTCCATTATAATTCAGTCCTAATTCTAATTTTTTATTTCCCATATCTCAATCTCAAGTCTAATTATGTAAATTGCAATCATTTATATAAAAAAAATGAATTTAAATAGTTGAATAAAATCCAATTTTTTTAATCTTGACAGGAAAAAAAAAACCCTCAATGCAATGACCTATCTTGCAAATTGGGTTGAATTGGTAGAGGTGCCATAAGTTGGACTGGGATTTGATCACGATGTCACGTAGAAGTATATTTATATATCATGTTGAAACTTCTTTGGGCATTTTGATCTCTCTCTCTCTCTCTCTTTTTAATTAATAAAAAAATACAATAATATTTCAATTTATGTGTTCACTCTATAATTATTGCACTTTCTCATCAGGTCAAAACATAAATTTGTTTTTTGTGTGTGTAATATTCAATTCTCAGGTGTCTTATTTAATAATAAAAAAATTTATTATTTGAATTAAATAGAATCCAACAATTTGATCTCTTTAATCCTTACTACTAAAAGGAAATTCCTAATATTTGATGTTGAAATTTATGGTTTCCTAAATCTCTCATAGTGACAGACCTAAACAAGAAATTTATTTTAAATGATGTAAATTCACTACATCTATGTTGTGCATTTCAATATAAGCTAATAATACATACGTACCTAAATTAGTTGATCTCAATTCTTCTTCTTCTTCTTCTTCCGTTTTTTTTTTTTTTTTTTTTTCTTTTTCTTTTTGAAGTATGTTGGAACTTATACACCTCTAAAGCTTTTCATTTTATATTTTAAATAAATTACTATCAACAAATTCTTTATTGTAAATAAATTAAAACAAAAAACAGTTTAGCAAAAAAAAAAAAGGGGGAAGCTAAACGTAAAAATTAAGTTAGTATTGGAATTGCACAGACACGCGTTCTAGTTTAGCATCCACATTTTGCTAGAAACTTACTTATTATTTATTGTTTGGAGGTCTTACATGGGTCCCAAAAACAGCTAAAGCTGATTTCATTTTGTGTTTACCTCTTGTACATTTAGTAATTATTTATTTTAGGTAGTTTATTTGAATAATATAAAATAAAAAGTTAAAAATTAGCTTTTCTTTTTTAAGTTAAAACTCACAAAAAGTAATGTGAGATTTGCAAAAAGTGGATAATTTAAGTAAAAAATTAGTTTATAATTGATTGTCAAATGCAATCTCAGTGTGCATTTAGATCTTAATTATAAGTTAGTTTATTATTTATTTATTTTCTATTATTTGAGGTTTCTATTATTTGTTATTAGGTAAATGGAGCAAGAATATCCAAAAAAAGAAAAAAAAAAGAATATATCACTTTTACATAAACATCCCAAAAGCGTGTAGAGAAAATGTGCATATTTACATTGTGTTATGGTCAATGGTCAAATAACAACTCCTTCCTCCTCCCACGAAATAAAAAATTGATGTTTTAACCGGAAAAAAGAAAAAGAAAAAAAAAAAGAACCTTTATCTGATGTATGTATTTATATAAGAAAAAAAAAAAACCCTTGTAAAAGCTAAATTAATATATGTATTTATCTGATGTATAAATATTTTTATTAATTTTAATATTCTTTTAAAAGTTTCAAAATTTTCAAGTAGAAAAAAGATCCCTTAAAAAAAAAAAAATCAACCTAAAAAATGGTCTGGGATAAAATCTAACATTTTGTGGATGGACAATATAAAAAATTATGAAAATTAAATACATCTAAACAGAAAAATGGAAAAAAAAAAAAAAAAAAATCAACTACCACTCAAGCCTTCAATTCCTAAGAATCTCCATAATCTAATAATAAGTAGTAGTCAATTAATATTAATAGAAGAGGCCTTGTTTGATTAAAAAAATGGGGGCTTTTTCAGAGGTGAAAATATCAAAAGATGACCCAGATCTAAGGTCAAAATAAATAAATAAATAAATAAATAAATAAATAAATTTCAAATAAAAAAGTATTAAAAAAAAAGGTTTACAAAAAATTTAGAATATTAAGAGATTAATCTTCAATCTGACAATCATAAACTAAACATTCGAATTTCAGAAAAAGAATAATAATTACAAAAATCTGAATAAAAATGAATGCTTGAGACCGTGAGAGAGAGACAAAGGGAAACAAATAATAAAACTGAAATTGCGATGTGGTAGTTTATGTTTATCTCGTGTTGCCATGTGGCAGCTTATTTTACATATATGAATTACCCAAAAAAATATTATTTATTTACAATTATGTTATTGTGTCTGGGTCGGGTTGTCGGGCAATCCAAATGCTAAACTGGATAACTGAATAACCTGAATCAAATTGGTTCTCGGGTTACCTGGATTTGAATCAGTTCCCTACTTACTGGAATTCAAGTGAAAACCCATAAACAAAAGTTTCTAAATATATACAGGAAATCAATACTCAATCAACTAGTGTTTCCAATTTCTTGAAGTTCAACACACTCACACGCTCATAAACTGTCACCTATATATAACAAGCAGTTCAATGGGGACAGTAATTGAAGTCACATAATCAGTGCTTTATTTAGTACTACAACACTAAAAAGAGCGAGTTATCATTTATGACTAAGATATTGCCAGTTTAGTTGAGGAGGCAAAACGAACTTTGTCCCCAAAAGGAAAAACTAGTACATAAATGATACATCATGATGAACTTGAACTAGAACTAGCTAGCTAGTAGAAGTGTAAAACTCTGGGCCATATAGAAAATGTAAAAACAAAAACTACAAATCAAAGAAATTTGTAATAGGTACTGACCCTTCTTGAAGAGTAGAATGATTGTTGTTGTTGTTGTTGCTGCTGCTGCTATCCATTTCCTCTGCTGCTGCCTTGTTTTTCTGAGACTCTTTGTGAGGAATTGAGGTATAGAAATGGTTTTTAGAGCTTTTTTTTTTTCTGGTTTGTAATGGCTGTATGTATCTGATGCTGTAATCTAATGGGGCTTTGTTTATATAGGAGAGTGGGACAGTTGGCCTACACTTTCTAAGAAGTTATGAAAGTACCCAAGTCAAAAGTTCCAAAAGAAAGTTTAAGGTGAAAGAAAACAATAATCTAAAGGAATCTGATTAAAACGGCGAATTATACGGCCATATTTTAATTCATTCGGAAATGGAAAGAGAGAACGTATTGTATTGATATAGACTGTCAGAGCTAAAAGAAGGGACACATGGGGATATTCATATTAGTCAGCAAGGATTTTCTTTTTCCTTACGGCATTCTATGATGATGCTTAAAAATGTCACTGTCCCATGTTTTGAAATTTGATATTTGCTACTATTAAATCTATTCAAAGAACTGCACTTATTTTTAATGAGTTTGTTACCTTTCTCTTTTAATAATCTTTTAATTTTTGGGCTAAAGTGACAGATTCACTATATATTAGGTATGTATTTGTGAGTAACAACTAATTTCTTCTCAAAAAAAAAAAAAAGTATATTGGAAAATATATGACACTTATTCTTAACTACTCCTCCATTATCTGAAAAGTACAATAAATTCCTTCATCATACTGATTTTTGGTTTTTTCTTTAGAGAGAAAAAAAATAATAATAAAAGTCTATTTGGAAATGGTTTATTTAGGTAATATTTGGCATTAACTTAAAAAGTTAACTTATTTTACTATTTAGCTTATTTTTGCTCTCACTGCATTTTTTGGTATTATTCATGAATCTCATTGTACTATTTCAGTTAATTTTTACATTTATCTACAATACTTTCAGTAAAAAGTTTTTTGTTTTAACTAAATAAACTGTTCCCAACAGACACTTAGTTGAAACTAAATTTTTTTTACTGAAAATATTATAGATAAAGCTAAAAAGTAGTTAAAATAGTACAATAAGAATCATTAATAATACCAAAAAGTGCAATGAGATCTAGAAATAGTAATAAAAATAAGCTGAATAATAATAAAAATGAGTAAAATAGTAAAAAAAAGCTAGCCCCAATACCAAATGCAATCAATATGCTAACCTCAGCCTCAAAGCGACCATCTCTAAAAAAAAAACAGGTGCCGTATTATAAGGTTCCCGAATATTTACTTTTTTGGTCGGGAACGACTTTTATTTTATTATCATTCGTGCTCGTAACTCTTTCTTAATCATGTCAAAATAAAAGAAATACCCTGTTGACAATAGTACCTGTTGAGGTGCAATTGCAGATCCCAACCTGCTACAGTACTTCGGTACTGTATATTAAACGTATTTCACTGTATGACACTGTAGCTGTAACAGTAGTTTCGTGAGTCCCCTCTTTTTTTTTTTTTTTTACCCTTTTTGTTTAAGTTTTGCGCAGTAGCTACAGTGCCGCTTGGCACTGTAGCTACAGTAGTTGCATTTTTTTAGTCTTCCGTATGTATTTTTTTAGGCACTTCGACCATTTTTTTTTTTTTTTTTTTAGTTTCGAACACTAGCTACAGTAGTTACATTTTTTTTTTTTTGGGTCTTCCGTTTGTACTTTTTTTTTTCCTTTTATATATGTTATTTTACTACACACCAAATTTTACAATATTTTGGTGTCAATTTCTTATAAGTCAAAGTAAAATAATAAAATATGAAACTATTATCAACCACAACTGAAAATAAATGTTTTGTAACGCCAATGCCAGCTACAGTGTTTCGACATTGTGCACTCAGAGTATTTACACACATTATAGCGGTAGCAGTGCTTTGGTGAGGCACTTCGCTGCTTTTTTTATTTTTTTCAATTTCGAATAGTAGTTATAGTTTTTTTTTTTTGTCTTCCATTTGTGCTTTTTTTTCCTTTTATATACAAATTTCACAATATTTTTACAATTATTGAGGTGTGAATTTTTTATAAGTCAAAATAAAATAATAAAATATGAAACTATGTCCAACCACAACTGAAAATAAATGTTTTATGAAAATATTATGACATTTGTTAGGTGAATGTATAAAAGCTACCGTACTTTTGGTTTGTTCAAGTGGCACTGTAGCTACAGTAGCTACAAAGTTTTTTTTTTTTCCCCCTTTTAGTCTTCCGTTTGTACTTTTTTTAAAAATATATTAATAAGAACCTGCATATTTATTGTTATACTGACACAATAAATTTCACAATATTTTCACAATTATTGAGGTGTTAATTTCCTATAAGTCAAAATAAAATAATAAAATATGAAACTATGAGTAACTATAACTAAAAATAAATATTTTATGAAAATGTTGTGACACTTGTTGGGTGAATATGTAAAAACTACAGTACTTTTGATTTGTTCAATATGTAATGTTCATTGCTTTTTTTATTTTTTATTTTTATTTTTTCCCAATCATCAATTTGTGCTCTTTTTTCTACAGTATTTTTGCACTGTTTATACAGCGTTTTTCAATGTTCATCTACAGTTCCATTTTGGTTAGCCATTTTGTCTTTTTTTTTTTTTTTTTTTTTTTTTTTTTTAAGTTTTGAACAATAGCTACAGTACCAAGCGGCATTGTAGCTACAGTAGATACTTTTTTTTTTAATAGTCTTCTGTTTGTATTTTTTTCCCTTTTATATATATATATATATATATATATATATATCACTATACATTCAGTGTTTTTGCACTGTGAGTGCATTGTAGCTGCATTAGTACTTGGGTTTTGTAAATATTTTTTTTCTTCGTTTATTCAACCCTTTTGTTTATTCAATTGGCACTGTAGCTACAGTGCCTATTTTTTTTTCTTCATTAATTGGTTGTGTTTTTTTTTTTTCTTTTAAATATTGATGTAAGCTGACATTTATATTATTATACTGACACAACAAATTTTACAATTATTGACATGTCAATTTCTTACAAGTTGAAATAAAATAATAAAATATGAGTCTATAGCCAACCACAACTGATAATAAATGCTTTATAATAAAAGCGACTGTGCCGCTACAATGCTTCAGTACTGTGCATCCAGAGTGTTGGCACCATGCAGTACTGTAGCTGCAACAGTGCTTTGGTTTCGTGAGTCATTTTTTTTCCCCAACCCTTTTGTTTATTCAACCGGCACTATAGCTACAGTGCCTAAAGTTTTTTTTTTTTTAAAAATATTGATATAAGCTGACATTTATTTTATTATACTGACACAACAAATTTCACAATATTTTCACAATTATTAACGTGTCAATTTCTTACAAGTTGAAATAAAATAATAAAATATGAGACTGTAGCCAACCATAATTGAAAATAAATGTTTTAAAAAAAATGTTACAACACTTATTGTTATCACAATATTTTCACAATTGTTGAAATCTCAATTTCTTATATATCAAATAAAAAAAAAAATGCTAAATCCACAACATTTTAACATTAATTTCACAACAAATCATAGATAAACTATTATTGATGGATAGCACTAAAGTGTTTTTTTTTTTTTTTTTTTTTTCCAGTAATCGGTTTATGTTTTTTTTTCTTTGAAATATTTATGTAAGTAGCATATATATTGTTATATTGATACAATAAATTTCACAATATTTTCACAGTTATTGACATGCTAATTTCTTACAAGTCGAAATAAAATAATAAAATATGAGACTGTGATTAACCATAACTGAAAATAAATGTTTTGAAAAAGTGTTACAACATTTATTATTATCACAATATTTTCACAATTGTTGAGATCTCAGTTTCTTATAGATCAAATAAAAAAATGCTAAGTCCACAACATTTTAACATTAATTTCTACCGTGCCTAAAGTTTTTTTTTTCCTCAGTAATCAATTTGTTTTTTTTTCTTTTAAATATTTATGTAAGCTAGCATATATATTGTTATACCGACATAACAAATTTCACAATATTTTTATAAATATTGAATTGTCAATTTCTTACCAGTCGAAATAAAATAATAAAATATGAGACTGTAACCAATCACAACTGAAAATAAATGTTTTGAGAATAACAATAACAATGTTATCAGTTTAAAACCAATAATAACTTGTCATTTACAATTTTTTCTAAAAATGTTATGAATGTAGCATTTCTCTCAAATAAAATTAAAAAAATATCTATTCGGATCCTAAAAATAAAGATATTGTGAAAATATTGTGATATTTTGTTGTATTCTTAGACTTCTTTTTTAATATAATCAAATTAGGTGAGTCAAAATTCAGGATTTCACATACAAAATCTATATGAATTTTCTCACGACTGGAGGCAGCACGTGCCTTGCACGTGCAGCCAATGCTAGTGATTCAGCTAAAAGCCTAAAACTGAGTCCAGTATGGGATGCTTTTATAAGCCCCTTTTTGTTTATATTTTTCCTATTATTTGTGAGTCTCACATAAGTTACTTACTTACTTTATTTAATTTTTACTTTTTATTTATAGTATTTTCAACCAAAAAACCTTCAATAAAAAAGTAGATAAAACGGACACTAAATATTATAGTGGGAAAACAATCCACTTCTTCTAAAATTACCTTCATTTTTTAATCTAAAGACAAAATACGGTTTAATTTCAATATATGTCACTCTCACATCTGAGTTTTGACACACAACTCGCTCCTCTATACTGTCGAAGGGAAAAAACTTAGGTGCTCCGGGAGCAATGCTCCCTCCTCTCACATGAGGGGTGGGCCCCACGCGTGAGTCCCACGCCTGGGGCCCACCTCTCATATGAGAGGCTCCCAAACATGTAAGAATTACCCCTGTCAAAGGCGATAGAGCACACCAGGTGACACTAAAATATAAAACTAAGACAAAATATAAAAATAATATATATGTTTATTTATATTTATTAATAAGAAGTTGAAACTAGAAGTATAAAATAAATTTCCTTATATATATTTTTTCTTTTTGGGTAATTTACGTATCAAACTGGTACTTTATAAGTACTATCCCAACACTTAGCATTTTGATAAAATTTAACAAACACTCTGCTTTTCTAAAAAGCTTAATTTCATACTGCACTTTTTAAACTACCACTTTTTCAAAAAACACCGTTTCAAAAAGCTGAACCAAAATCACCACAAATCTTGACCTTTTGAAGAAATAATATATTAGTGTTGTAAGAAGAGAAAAACTTAGAAAAGAAAGAAAAAATAAAAATAAAAGCCAAAAAATCCCTTTTGAAAAGAAATTGGTCTACTTAAAATGATCCACCATTTCAATGGGTTGGGTATAGGTTGATCAATTTTTTTCACACGTCCAAAAATCTTGATTCATACTATATTTTCCTTTGGGTTATCGAGTTAGAGTCCAATTTGCCAAATATAGTCATGGAACTACTCTATTCTAAACTCAAGAAAATTGTGGATTTCAGTTAAATTAATTGGTAAAGTTCCTTATTGTTGAATAAGAGATATGATATTCTGTCATTTGAAAAAAAACAAACAAACTCAAGGAAACATTTTTGTTATGTTTTCTTTAGAGCAGGCACACCGATTTTTTCAAAATTATTTTTCCGATTTATTCAAATAATAAGTTTAGATTGGAGTAACGTCACTTCAACATATTTTACTACAAACACCATTTTTATCATGTATCTATTACAATAGCCCATGCTGATGAATTTGAAAAAAACTTCTATGGGTTTACTACTAATACATTTTCCATGTAAAGAACTTTTGTCTGCAGTGCGCATTTATTTCAAACTCAATAGGCATAGCCCTAGCTACATGACGAGAGCACCCACACATACTCACACGAATATATATATATATATATATATATATATCACACGAATATATATATGTATATATATATAGCACCCACACATACTCACACGAATATATATATATATATATATATGTATATATATTATTTTTGAATCACAAATGAAAAATATACTAAAATTCAAAACTAAGTAATACTTACAAATCTAAACTAGCAATAATTAAAAAATAAAAGATATAAATAATAAGAAAATTCATAAAAATAATTGTTTCATACTGTATATTAACTCAATTATCTATCAAAATGGAATTGGACCTTTTCTGAATATTATTTATTATATATTTTTTACTAGATTTCACATCATTTTCCATATTAATGTATAAAATTAAGGGGTACTATAAAATTGTTTGCCATTTTGTTGCGAAGCATAGTTGGATAGTTTCCATGATTGAAAAAAAATCAAATATGGTAGAATGGTAGTTGGTTTTTCCATAATATACAAATCAATTAAATCTTAAACTTGTTATCTCACTGTGTGTCTAATATACTTCTAACCAAAAAACTAATTAACCACACACAAACAACGTATTTTAAAAATATTTTTGTTATATCTGATAGAATAACATATGCTAAATAATATTAAAGATAAAGGTAACATCTCTACTATCCCTGTGTGTCTGTATAATAGGTTTTTTTTTGGATTTATTTTTTTCTTTACATTTGGTCCCCTGAAAAAATAACGTAAAGTAAAATAAATACTAGGTGCACCGCCACCGCTGCTAATAACTCAGCCCAGGACTACCCACTCTGCATTCTTCCCATTTTACCCAAGTAAATAGGTGACATTGCTTGATGGGTGATTCCAGTTCATATCTTGCAAGAATAATTATTTTTATATGGGTAAAGATATCAAGCACAAATTAACAAAGTGAAGTGACAAGTTGTGAGCACAACAAGGACAATGCAGACCGTGGTGATGGTAGCGGTTCGTGGATGGATATCTTGCATTAGTTTTAACTTTAAACCAAAAAAGAAAAAAAATGATAGAAGTGGAAATCTTATTTCATAGGTTAATTCTAGGGGTGTCAAATGGGTGAATTTGGGATGGGCATAATTAGGTTGAGTATGTAAAACTCATTTAACTAATTACTTCTAACCTTAACTCAATTATTATGGGTAAACCCCAACTTGCCCAATTAACCAACAATCAAAATTACCAAAATGCCCATAATACTTTAAAATGACTAAAGTACTCTTAAAATCCTTAAAATTACCAAAATACCCTCTAAACCTAGAAAATTACTAAAATACCATCGAAACCTAAAAATGACCGAAAGACCCCAAAACCATAAAATGACCAAAATACCCCCAAAACCTAAAAATTACCAAAATATCACCGAAACCCATAAAATGACCGAAATACTCCCCATAACCTAAAAATTACCAAAATACCATCTAAACCTAAAAAATGACCGAAAGACCTCCTAAACCTAAAAAATGACCAAAATACCCCCAAAACCTAAAAATTACCAAAATACCCCCGAAAAAATGATCAAAATACCTCCTGATGATGCTTGAAAATTAGTAGACTGAATGCTTCAGGCTTCAATGGCGGTTGGATGACTTTAAAAAAAAGAAAAAAAAAAGAAAAAAAAGAAAGACTATTAAAGGTGACTAGGATGAACCGGCTAAGGATCCTCCGACGGTTAAGTCAATTTTCTCTCTAGGACTCAAGTATATTGAGTGGATGAATAGTAGAACATACCTGGGTTTGGTGAGGCTTGATCCCTTTTATAGAGAGTTTGAAGTGGGTCTACTTGTTAGGTACCACTAACATCGTGGGAGATGTGTGAACTTAGTGGGGAGAGTGAAGCGAATTTCGGGGAATTCAGCCCACATCTCAAAATAGTGGATCGTGGTTCAATCGTTTATAATCAATGGAGAACACTTAAAATTTTACTAAGTGACTGTTTGGATACCGCTTATTTTGCTGAAAACTAAAAATGCTGTAACAAAATAATTTTAAAACGTGGGTCCTTGTACGGACATGACATGACAAGACAAATTGCACTGAAAATAATTTTGAAGTATTACTTCAACATGACACGCAAAACACACAACCACTATGCGTTTGTCTTCATTTAAAACGCGTTTATCTTCATTTGCATGCACAGTGTCGTGGGTCCTACTGTTTAAATGCCAAATGCAAAACGTGCAATCCAAATGCATTCTAAGTGTTTGTTGATTGTCCACACCTTCTTGTGGTGTGGACGACCTATATCTCTATGGACGACTGATGTCTATTTGGACAGCTGGTAGAGATGCAGGATATCTATTTGGACTTGGTTTGCAGAGAACACCTTAGAGTTTACTAAGTGTTCATTGATCGTCTATAGTCTCTCGTTGAGTAAACGATTTATCTTTCTTAGACGACCTTTCTCCTTGGTGTTAGCATTTTTCCCTCTTCCTTTCAAACCATTATCTCGGATGAACCTTCTTCTTGTAGATGACTCACATGGATGATAAACATTTTTTGATTACCCATCAATTGCCCCTATGTCTGTAGGTCGTCCATGTATGTCAAAGATGCCTTGTGCCATTTCTCATTAGGTTTGTGTTGAAGTGCATTTCTTCTCCCCTTTATTATTATTATTATTTTTTTTTTTTAACATAGGGCATGTTGTGATTCGATGTTGGGATGACACATGGCATGTCATGATTCGTTGATAGACCATACACGTGGCCTTTTGGGATTCGTTGGAGTTGTCTAGCATAGGTGTTGCCACGTGGCTTGGTCAGCATGGTCTAGAGGTCATGTTGCTTCATTGCTTGGACCGGTTGACATGTTACCAAAATACACTCAGAACCCAAAAAATGACCGAAATACCTCCGAAACCTAATAAATAATATATAAGCCACCAAGCTTAAAAAAAAAACTAATAAGATAGAGATAGCAATAAATTACACAAAATATTTGTTGGTTTGGGGTTCTAATGTGTGCTTAGATCAAACAAAAATTCAGTTAATGTTTATTGTTAATTAATGAGTAAAGTATTTTTAATGTAAGAATTCTCATTAAGCTTGACAATAGAAAACATAGTAAGCTTTTGCAGACCTAAAATTCACAACTACAAAAATAAACCAACCAAAAAATAACAACAAAAAAATATATTTAACAATCCTCAAGACTCCAAGACAGAAAAAAGAATCTACTACACACAACAAAGTGACCTATATTACAAATAGAATTATGAACATTCTTACACTAATAATAGTTGGAACCTGACAAACATATTTGCATGAACTATATATATCATTTTCACTTCTCACTTTGTCATTGTCAACCCAAGCATTATAAACACCAAATATAATAATGAAGGGAAAACTATTTACTTCTCTACCTTCCGAGTCCTAAATGCCTAGCTAAATTCAAAGTGTCAATCTTCAATATTAAAGAAAAATATTCTAATAAGAACATTAATATTTCACACTCTCTGAGAAAGGACAAATAAAATAAAAGTAATTACTAGAAAAGAAATAAATGAAGAAAATTATCATAGGATTTGTGATAAACTTCCATGCATTAATTAGTTGCAAGTAATGGTAAAATTTGGCAATCTCATCATGGTATGCATTGATTAAGAAAACTTGACTTAATAAAATTAAAAGCACTCATTTTAACAGTAAGGAATAGGAAGAATGATATATGTAGCTTATCTCTCAAGTACAGATTGCTCTACATACCAAGTTGATGTGTAGCAAAATTAAGGTATTCTAAGCCCCTATTTAGATATCTTAAAACTATAAATGGAAGGGAAGATTGAAATTGACAAAATCAGCCATAGTAGTTACAAAAACACAACCATATATCTTGCACATCCTTAAGTAATTGATTGCAAAAGAACTTTTAGATAGCTTCCTTTCTTCCTATAGGTGAAGCTACAAGAGGCACAAGACAACTTTATTAGCATAAACAAATCTAAAGCCAAGTATGTATTATTAGCTCAATTACACAGGAATGAACATCACTGAATCCAAAATTTAAATATCTAAAAAGCAAATCCAGAACTGAAACTACTGCATATTTAAAAATTTGTGTACATCAATCATGGACAACATGCTTTTGATGGAGAAACTCAAAAAAAAAAGAAAAAAAAAAGAATGCTTTTAGGCCATGGTTGAATTTAATTGACAACTTTATTCACCTAATCCTCATCAACATATGAATAAGATTGAGATAGGCACAAGTTGCCAAAATCTTCCATAAGGCTTTCTTCCTCAGAATCATGTACAGTTGAAAAAGGAAAGCGAAGCATTTATTAGTACATCAAAAACATATTGGTGAATATTGCGAGCAAATAAGTGATAAAAAATATGATACACCTGGTACTCTATATAGCCAACCACGGGCACATAACCAAGCTTTTGCAGTTTGTGGCAAAAGAGAACTGCAAAACTTATTAAGAATACGACCACCAATACTGAATGCAGACTCCAAAGCAATAGTAGTAATGAGAATGCTCAAAATATCACGTGCCATCAAGGGTAGTTCGGGAAAACGATTACTGTGAGACTTCCAATACCCTAAAACATCCAAATCCTTGTGAATCCTATGGTTAAGTCGAGTCTCTTCCAAGTATAAATCCAATTGTGATTTGCTTGAATTTGAACCAATAAGTTGACTTGCATATGTCTCAAAACTAGAGAAATCATCATGCCTATCATAACAACCATGCTCTCCGTCACTACTGGATGCTACTTCAACCATATCCCTGATATCACTAGTAGAATTCATATATTCCTCAAAGATTCCATAAAATTTTTCACGAAGATTCATTGCCATTAATATTGCTGCTTGCTTATACAACTTTCCATAACAAAGTTCTACATATTGCAACTTATATTTAGAATCCAAAATGACACTAAATGATAGCATGAGACTAGAATATTCCTAGTATTTATCAAACTTTTCTTTCATTTCTTCTACCATTACTCTAATTATCACATCATCATCTTCCAACTATTCCACAATACGCAACTGAATTTTCCTAATAAAATGGGAATACAAGTTGGTTGTGGGGTAGTTTGTCCTAGAGAAGAGCTTGGTGATATCATAAAATGTTTCCAAAACCCTTGCTATCTTCTCCACCCTTTCCCATTCCTCTTCTAAAGGACAATTGAGAGAGTATTTATCAATCCTATTCAAGTGAGAAAATGCATCTTGATACTTAAAGCAGGTCTCAATCATCAAGTATGTTGAGTTCCATCTTGTTGGCACATCTTGGTGTACTTTTTTACTTGTCAAAAAAGGAAGCCTTGAAAGACATTTAGCAAACCTTAACTTCCTATGATCTGAACCTCTCACATATTTAACACTTTCACGTAAATTATATACAACCTCATTTATGACTTTTATTCCATTTTGTACATTAAGGTTTAATACGTGTGCACCACAACGCACGTGAAAGAACTCACCACCACAAGGTAAACAAGGTCCAAAAGAAGGGTGTCTCTTTAAATGACTCACCAAAGTATTATTATACGAAGCATTATCTAAAGTAATGGTGAATACTTTCTTCTCAATGCCCCACTCTTTCAGCAAACCTAACAACCTCCCTAACAATTTAACACCACCACGTGGAGGTGGCACATGAGGAAGACTCAAAACTTTCTTCTACAACACCCAATGTTCATCAACATAATATGTTGTACGAACCATGTACTCATCAGTTTTAGGTGAAGTCCATAAATCTGATTATAAGCAAAACCTACCAGTAATTGACTTTAAATCATGTTTCAGATTTTTCTTTTCTTTCTTGTATATTTTTATCACATCCAATTTTGCAGTATTCTTAGATATAGTCTTAACATTAGGATTCAGATAACAATGAAGCAACCTATTGTTCTTATGTTTTGCAAATAAGAGTGGATAGTTGTGCCTAATGATTGCCAATGCAACCATTTCCCTATACGTAGCTTGATCTAAAAGCTAATGAGACACAATTTGATTATTAACCTCATGGCATTTCGCTCTATGATGCTACAAAATAGTATTGCAACTAGCACTGTAGAAAAGAATTTTGACATGTTTTACACTTGTCTCTCTCTTTCCCACGAGGACCTTTAGGTGATATTTCAAAATCCAAACATATAGAAGACATCCTAGATCTTATTCTTTTTGGAGCACTTGAAACAATATCACCATACTCATCATTTTCTTCATTCATTGAATCCACATCTAAAATGTAAAGGAAAACAAAACCCAAAAAAAAAAAAAAAAAAAGTTTTGCATGTTGAACCATTCAAATTATCGACTTGAGCTAAGGTTAAATCTAGCATATCAAAGATCATACACACACACACATGCATATATAGGACCATTATCATAGTCTCACAAATTATTTTCAAAAATATCATTGATATCCCAAATAGAATTAGTACACAAATTACAAATTTTGAATTGTAGGAATGATAGGCCCAGTTGTGTATATATATATAGGGCCGGGGGCTCGGTCCGAGGACTCCTAGTAGTCCAAGGACAGGTAAACTTGCCATGGAAGTCCACATTAGTGAATGAAGAAAGGGGTTTGGTCATGATGGTTTAGAAAGGTGGTCCGAGGAGGAATATCTCCTCGGCTGAGCAAAGCAGAGGTCAGAAGGTGTGGTCTACCATCTAGAGCAATGTTCTGGGAGATTTTATTGATAAGCATATACATCATGAAAGCACGGGACAAAGGGAAGCTACGAAATATCTAAGAGAAAGCTACTACCACCGCATTGAATGCTTTGCAGCAAACTCTCTAGCCATATTAATGTAGAAGTGATACATGAACAGTATTTTTCATCCTTACAACTACTCCCAGAGACTTCAAGAAGGTGCTGATGGGACAAGAATCAACGCCAACAATCTGGTCTACACATGGAGGGTGGAGATGGAGGAAGGAAGATAGTATAAAAGAGAAAGAATACCCTGAGGAAGAGGGATTGGAGGAGGAATAGAAAAACACTATAGCCACAAAAATTGGAGTTGTAATAAAATAAAAAAGAGATATATACAAGAACACATCTCCTCGGATTAGGCCGAGGACGATTTTCTTTGGGTAAAACCAGTTTATCTTTACTTTCTGGTCATCTAGACTCATTATAATTGTTATCCAACTCATTAGAACCTAGTTTTCTAACTCATTCTCTACAAATTCATTGTATTGGGCTCTTTGGTTCTAGATCCTACAACCTTTTGGGCTTGAGAACCAAATTGTGCCCTTACATGAACAATTCTACCAAGAGTACTTGTAAAATTAAGTGCACTCTACATCACAATTCACAACCCACAAAGGTGGGTATAACCAAATCATATGGACCTACATACTCAATTTAGTCCTTAAAGTGACAACATACTACACAAGAAAACTTAACAACATAAAAGATGAATACAAATATTACTATCACAATTAATCCATTAATAGATTTTCCGCATACCCCTTCCCTCCCCAAAAAAAAAAAAAAAAAAATAGTAGTGGAAATTTACAATTTTGATTCAGATAACATTTTCAAAATGAATCAAAAGTAAAAGATAAAGCTTTCAGAAAAAAAAAAAAAAAAAAAAAAAAAAAAAAAAAAAAAAAAAAAAAAAAAAAAACCCTTAAAGAGAGTAGTTGAACTTGGGAGTTCCTATTTTACAATCTTTTCTTCACAACTTTCACACACATCTTTTGCATGCCTAAGCAATTAAATACATACCCACCATTTCAATACACTAGAATAGCTTTTACTTCACTTTTCCAAATAAAAACACCCTGAAATTAACCCCCCACAAACTTTACACGATCCAAATATTTCAATTAAATTTAATTATGAACAAAATTTTTCCAAAATAGAAAAATAATTTCTTTCTCTTTTCCTTCATATATCCAATTAATCTTGGGTAGAAATTTATCAGTGAAGTTTGCAACTTTATCATGACCCCTTAACTAGCTATAGCTTAAAAAGAAAAGAAAAGGAAAAAAAAAACCTATTTATACCACAAAAAAAATTCCCACCTACCATAATCCCTTTCTCTGATTAATACATGTGACTAATTGAACCCGAAAGCCAATCATAAAATTAATACTTCAAATTCAAATATGCAGTGCAAGTAAGAAATGAGAGAGAGAGAGAGAGAGAGAGAGATTGTGCTCACCTCAGCAAAATACAGCAACTGAGAGATGGGAGACCAAGAGAGCAAAGGGCTTCAAATGGAGGTTTCCAATGAAGATACTAGGTTTAAGATGAAATTCAAATAAAAAAAAAAATTTTATCAAGACCAAACGAAAAAATGCGAAATCCGAATTAGCATGAACAAGATGAGTAATCAATTTGAAAAACCACAGCAAACTTACCGATTAAGACATAATTGGCAGCTAAGAAAATGAAGGAAAATTGCAAAATTTGAAAACCTTAATCCCCAACTTGAAACGAGTAGTAGTGTCTGAGGGAGTGAGAGTCGAGAGGCCAAGAGAGGGTCTAGGATGGGTTGAACTTTGGCTATTAAAAAAACCACAACAAATTTACTGATTAAAACATTTTTGGCAACTGAGAAAATGAAGGAAAATTGTAAAATTTGAAAACCCTAATTCCAGTGTGAAATGATTAACAGTGTTTAAGGAGAGAGAGAGTCGAGAGGCTGAGAGAGGGGAGGGTTGGGTTGAATTTGGGTTTATTATTTTTGGGTTAAATGGGTCTAAATGGATTTTTAGTTAAAACCTAATTATTACTGGGTCTAATTGGGTTAATGCACATTTAACCCAAACAATAATTGGTGGGTTTGGGTTCAATTGTAGTGGGTGGGTTTGGGTGGACAAATGGGTTTGGGCTTATTTTGCCACCCCTTGTTTAATTCCAATAAACAAGGGTTATGTTTAAGTTGAAGTTCCCTTGTATTTGAGTAAAATTTCATAGAGGAGACAAAACGGCAACACATACGTACTTTGATAGTTGCTTAACAAACATGAATCACTGCAACTTGATAGGTACCTTGCGACTAAAGAGAAACCTCAAATAGGCCCTGACCAACTTGAGGTAAGGGATTGGCCTAATGTATAGGTCAGTAAAATAGTGAATGAAGAAGAGAAGAGAATAATGACAAAGTATCAATGCCAGAGGTTGAATACCTTAATTAGCAAGATGGAGGGGCCTAGTTTTAGTGGGAAAACTGAAAGTTCAAATAGTGTAAAAACACCCTTGAACGTTTAGACCCCCAAATTACAACTTAACCAATTCAAGCATTATGTCAAACAACTAGTGTGTGGAAAATTAACATAAGCTATAATATGGAATAGGAAAAACTATCTAAGTCAAATTAAAATCACAACCCACAGCAGAAAATAAAAGGCAAAGATAAAAGGGAAGGAAGATGCAAACACAAAGACAACACGTGATGTGTTATCAAAGAGGAAACCGAAGCCCTCGGCGTAAAACCTCTCCGCCGCCCTCCAAGCGGTAAACAATCCACTAGAAAATGTAATTGGGATACATGGACAGCAATAGACCTTCCAAGCCTAATCTACCCAGTGCACCTAAGCCTTCTAAGCTTCTTGCTCCAACGAGGTTGTGCCGAACCTTTTTCTTTTCTAGCTTCTCGGATTCCGCTACTAGACCATAGCATCAACCAATGAAGATTGATTCCTTCCTAACTGCTTCCTAGAACACCAAACAGCCCTCTCACAGTAATGAATATGGTGAGAACAAGGTTTTGGTAAAAATCCTCTCAAGGGTTTGGCAATGGAGAGGACGAGAGTTAAGGAATTTGAAGAGGCACTTATGTAAAGAATGTAGATGAATCAATCTTGTTTTACTCTAGGGTTTCTCTCTCAAAATTCTCTCTGGAAGCTCTCTTTCTTTTGTAGGTATAAGGGGTATATATACTAGGGTGAGAGAGGAATGTGAAACGTCAGGTTTTTCAAAACAGGGCTGGCTCGCGACTTAACTGAGTCGCGAGATGACCGTATGGCCAGTTGTCCTGTTTTGTCCTGTAGTGCTCCAGCTAGCATGACTGTTCACCTTCTGGCATGCTTGGCACGTGTGTTGCGTCTAGCGGCTTGCAGCCGCAAGTCACCCGCGAGGCCAAGCCGCGAGTCTCTGTTTTCTTGCACACTCTTGAGTGAACTTCACTCTATCTCACTCACTACCCTTACAACAAGCCCACCTAAATACAGGGTTACTAAATGCTGAAATACAAGCAAATTTGGCACAAAATAAAGCCAATTAGATGGTTGAATAAATTCAACCTTACAATCTCCCCCTTTGGCTATTCCGTGACAAAACCCTAAAACAGACTCTAGACTTAACATGTGAGTTGGGAACAGTTGAGCAAAATTCACTCACACCTAACTCTAGAAGCTGTGAAACACTTGAATCATATGAACATAAGACTCCTAAAACACAACAATACACCATGATCGTTGTAAGCAGAGAATCGTGAAATGCATATGAAAAGGGCAATATGTGATCAAGCAAAGATGGAGTTAAGAAACAAACCATGGCTTGATCAACCAAGTAATCACTACAAGGTAGTGACCACAATGCTCATTCACACTTGGAATGAACACTAGGACATACAAGCTAACAAGCTCAATGCAAGTCTCTTGCATGCCAAACACTCAACTAATGCATAAACACTAAGTATATGCATCTAGGAACAATCCTACAAGGGCACAAGAGTGACAATACTTAAAAGAAAATGCAATACATTTATATAGAAGTACTGATTTAAACAAAGCATAAAAGGTTGCATAAAGCATGGTACAAACCATAAAGCCTACAAACTATGCATAAAACATAACCCTAAAAGCTTACAAAAGCAACATGGGTACAAGACCAATATATCCTTAAAAACATCAATAATATATATAAAAGATTAAACCAAGATTGTAAGTTATGAGTTAGAAACAAAAATACACCAAAACCATAGTGTATTAAACCCATAGAAACAACACATTATCCAAAACATAAGAGCAAGATAAACTATGCTCCCCCTCAACATAATGCTCCCCCTCAAGGTCTGTTTCTCAAAAATTTCTCCCCCTTTTTGACCGGAATGACCAAAGGGTCAGTGCCCATGATGTGTGGCGAAGCTGTCGAATTTTGCAGAGAGAATATCCAGCTGGTCTTACATGGCTATCATCCTTTCAGACTGCTCTGTCTGGACTTTCCTGAGTCCATCAAGTCTATCCAGGATTACTTGAAATGCATCTTGAGGTACAGCTGAAGAAGTTGATGCTCTAGTCCTCTTGCCACTCCTTCTGGGTGTTGAAGTTGATGCCTGGCCTGCTGCCTCTGTCTTAGTCTCCATTGGAACACCTTCATCTTGTTCAGCCCCTTCTTCATCCACATCACCCGAAAGCCGTACTTGTATCCTTATGATGGTTTGCTTGTTGATTGCTGAGGGTATTGGCATTAAGCTGAGGTCTTGAGGAATTGGAATTCCTTTTGCCCTGAAAATCCGCATGAGAAGGTTAGGAAAAATCAGCTTAGGGGGGGAAGTTGTTCTGGTCTCTTCCATGATTGTATCAAATATATGAGAGCTGATATCAATGAATGTTTTCTCTTTTAGCTCCATAAGAAAAATGGCTCTGGCATTGTTGATTGTAGTGAGTTTCTTCACAGGATACAAGTTGTTCGTCATGATGATGGTGAGGCACCTCATGTCAACTGGAAAAGTTGTGGTATTGAGACACTTTCCTTCTCTCTGTCCACCAATGCGATTTTGAACAGTTTCTATAGACAACATTCTGTCTTTGTAGTTGACAAACTCATGCTCTTTTAAACCCTCAAGACCAAGGACCCTATCAATATCATGAGCATCTAGAGTGAATTCATGCCCTCTTACCCAACAATCTAGCTCATCTTCCCTAATCTTCACATTAGAGTAAAATTTTCTTATCAGAGGCTCACACACACCTGGTAATCCACTTAACAACTTTTCCCAGCCTCTGCCCTCAAAACATGTGGGAATAAGGGTGCGTTTGATTCGACTTCAAACGAATTCCGGAAATCAATTTCCGGAAAATGGAGCGTTTGGCTATGACGGAAAACGTTATTTTCCGGAAATTGAATTCCTGTTGACCGAAATTTTCAGCCTTGACCACGGAAAATGAATTCTGTCTTTGTTTTCACTTCAAATGACTTCCGGAAAAAGAGAGAGAGAGAGAGAGAGAAGAGAGAGCCCAGATCAGAGAGAGAGAGGGACGATCGCGCCGACGAGCGGCGCGATCGACGATCGCGCCGCTCGTCCGACGATCGCACCGCGTCGACGATCGCGATCGTCGATCGAGCGACGCGATCGACGATCGCGATCGACGAGCACAGACGAGCGCGCTCGTCTCTCGTCGATCGACGATCGCGATCGACGAGCGCGCTCGTCTCTCGTCGATCGACGAGCGCGTTCGTCGATCGCGATCGTCGATCGACGAGCGTGCTCGTCCATCGCGATCGTCGATCGACGAGCGCCGCTCGTCGGACGCTCGTCGGCCGCTCGTCGGACGAGCGTTTCGCCGGATTTGATGTATTTTCTGGTAAACTGATTAAACGAACCAAACACCAAAATTAATTTTCCGTAAAATGAATTTTGTGACAGCCAAACACATGAAAACATTTTCCTTTCCGGAAAATAGCATTTCCGGAAAATAGCATATTTTCCGGAAATGATTTTACGCGAACCAAACACAGCCTAAATGTATCTTTTAGGTCCACTAAATCCACAAATCTCTCTTGAATTATGGTTCCCTTCATGAAAGAATCTTTGTATCTCTCAAAGTGTTGAACCGACCTAAACAGATTAGAATCCATTTTCAATCGTTTGTCGGCCTTCTTTGCAGGAGTTTTCTTCTTCGGAGGTCGGGGAGCCATCTGTGAATAATCAGAAGAGGCCACAACAACATAGTACAATACATGTGTAGAACAAATCAGAACTTTGTTAGTGACAAGGAAAAAAATGCCACCACTCAGATGAACTAAAACAATTAAACCCCATGCTACTGAAATCAACCACACAGATGAACAATCTTAAACAGTGGATACACAGGAACAACTGGTATAATGCATGGGAGAGATTTTGAAGACATCCGAAAGACAAATATATGTCAATGAGACATACAGATTGATGTGTATGACTTGACTCAAAGAACAAAAGACAAATGCACACAATAGATGGACAGGCACAAATTTCAGCACAGTAAACCTCACATCCAAAAAAAAAACATTTTGAATCAACATATTAACATAAGATCAGACAAGAAGAGAAACCAACAAATAGCAAACCCTACCTAAGCACATGAAAGAAAAAAAACCAACCAACAACTTAGTTAAAATCAAACTAAATCAATAGCTTCCACAAGCTAAGCAAGGACAAAGAGCAACAAAAAAAAAAAAAAAAAAAACCATATAAAAAACATAAACAAATGTGAGTAAAAAAGGGGGGAAAAGCACAGAATCAAGTGAAATAGAGTTCAAGAAAAAAAAAACAACCCATACCTGTTACTAGAAGATTTCGAACTGAAAGGAAGCAACAATGAGGTTCGAAAATGGAGGCACGGTGTGAATGGGTAAGAGCAGTTGAGAGAGACAATGAACAGTCACAAAAAGGTCGAGGGAAAAACTGAATAAGTTTTAAAAACTGCCCCTATTTTTTCCAAACACGCATTTTTCGCGACTAAAGTGAGTCACCACAAAGACGCCAGTTCAAGCTGCCAAAACACTCAAAGACAAAAGTTTGAAAAATTTTTCTAAGTGTTTTTCGCGACTGGAAGGTCTACTCGCGAGAGAGTCGTGAGCTGAGCCGCGAAAATCTCTGAATAACCCTCGCGACTGGACCTTCCACTCGTGAACAAGTCGCCAAATATGACCTGCGAACATGCGACTGAGGCACGCGACTTGACTTACCCGCGACTGAGTCGCCAAAACAGGGCAAAAATGGATTTTTGAAAATTTTCAGATTTTTCTAACAAAATACTTTCCAAAAACACCTAAAACACTCAAAAATATTTTTGTGCTTGAATTAACAAAGATTGAGCATGTAAAAACACATTTCATCAAGCACAATCACACAAATGAATATGACATTTATTGAACATAAACTTGTGTGTTGTGTGTGGAGGTCAACAATGAGATAGTCCTTAGTCTAATGTGAAGCTTCAATGATCAATTCAACCAAGGCATACACAATTAGCACTAGCTAATGTGATCAATCTCAATTATAGAAATATGTATATATGACCTCCCACAAAACTTGATAACATATCTTGGAGATTTACATTTGACTCCACTTTCAATCATACCATTTGATCTTTTTGATCCTTTTTGAGACAATCAACTCTCATTGTGAGAGTGATATTTGATATTTCACTTTAATGAACTAGCCTTTGGCTTTTTGAATAAACACTCACTTTAATTTTAGGTCGCTTACCCTTTTTCCTAGTCGAATACTAGAATGTGTGACAGGCTTTTGCAGCTCAATATCTCTTTTCATTTGGAGATTTACATTTGGTGAGCTCTTTTTAGCAAAAACAAAAATAAAGAGTGGGAAGATATATAGACACAAATCTATGCATGTCTCAAGATCATCATAACCATTCACTAATCATTCATGACAAGTTTGAAAATCTATTTACAACAATCACATAGATTTCAAGATTTCTCCCACAGTGATATGAGTGCAAAGAAACAAGTAATGCTTGAAAATACACAAAGCCATTAGCACAAAGGTACAAGGCAAAACAAGTTTTAAGACAAAAAACCTAACAATGTCAATCAAACTTTTTGATTTTCTGATTTTTATGTAAATTTTTGGATTTTTGACATAAGAAAGAAAAAGATTGATCAAAAACAAAAACAAAAAATATGCACAAGTAGACAAACAAACAACCATCAACATAAACAACAAGTAATCAATCAAACATCGTCACAAAGCATAGGAAGTATTAATGCATGGACATGTTGTAATGTTTATACATGAGTACCATTTTTCACCCACACGTCACTTGCATTTGGGGTGATTTCCTTACAGGATTGGGTACGGGAGTTAGGGCTTTCAAACCTTCGTGAGAAGCTTTCCAAGCAGTTGGTGAATGTACCAATCATCTTCATCACGTTCATCATTCCGAGATCACCATTTTGATCTCTAGATTGTTCACCTGCCTAATTTCTTCTCTCATTTCTAGGTCCTCGTGACCTTTGAGGAGTTGCACTATTCTTTGTTCTCAGCTTTTGGCAATTTGGTCGAGTATGCCCTTGAAGTCCGCAATGATGACACACATAAGTTGATCTAGGACCTCTTTGTGGTCGTGGACGAGACTTGGCACGAGATTCAGACCTGCCCACATATTGATTGTGGGGATTCAACAACCGTTGGTTCTCCACATTCTTCTTCTCCTCCATCTTGAGCTTCTCAGCAGTAAGGTCAACTTCAACTGGATCTTTAGCCTTTACAAACTTCACTTCTTTAGTGACAGTTCCAGATGAGCTACTTCTTCCGGTATATCCCAATCCGGATTTTTCTGAAAAACTCTTTTGAGATGAAATAACATCATCTAGCTTCTTGGTGGTGACCCTCTCTATTTTAGCATTTGCTTGCACTACCTCTTGCTCAAGAAATCTCACTTTTGTGTAAGCTTCTGACAACTCACCATTCAGTGTCTCTATTTCACATTTGGCCTCCCTATATTGGATTAGGAGACTTTTATAGTCCTCCTCTGCCTTCTTCATTTTTCTCACAGCAACCTTGGCCACCCTTGTGTACTCACCCGACTTCTCCAGGAGTGAGTTATAATTCTCTTGAAGATTGGCTGTACTTTCATCTTCTTCAGCATCTGATTCTTCAACAATTCCCAGTGATTCTTCATCACTATGTTCTCCAAGGTCTCGTACAAGCAGATTCAACTCGTCTGAAGACTCAACATGAGCAATAGTCATAAAAGCTAATTAGTTCCCCTCTACATCACAGCTTTCTTCAGATTCTGAGTCGGATGAATCCGAGTCACTCAATGTTGTGGCATACACTTTGCCTTTCGATTTCAAATAATTCGGACATTCTTTCTTAAAGTGTCCATACCCGTTACAGTCGAAACAAGTAACACCTTGTATAAGTTGGGATTTTTTTCCATCTTTTTTTTTGAATTACCTTTTCTCCCTTCTTGAACTTTGGAATTTTCTTTTATCACCAAATTCACCATTATTTTTGAATTTCAAGAACTTTTTGAAATTTTTAACAAGGTATGTAACATCTTTGTCAACCACATCTTCTCCCGATGAGTCTTGATCTTCCACCTTCTCATTAATGGTCTTAAGAGTAAGAGATTTACTCTTCCGTTGATTGGGCAGCGACATCTCATAAGTCTGAAGAGAACCAACCAGCTTCTAGACTTTGATGTCATAAAGGTACTTGCTCTCTTCAATCGCTGTCACTTTAGCATGAAAACTTTCCCGCAATGATCGAAGGATCTTCCTTACAATTTTAGAATCCTCCGTTTTCTCCCCCAAATTAAACTTGCTGACAACCACCTTATTTAGCTTCCCATAGAAAGAGTCAAAGGACTCATCCTCACTCATTTTGAGCTCCTCAAACCGAGTAATCAGCATTTGCAACTTGGTGTCTTTCACTTTCTTCGTGCCTTCATAGGTGGTTTCCAATATCTCCCATGCTTCTTTGGCAACGATAATGTGAGAGATCCTGTGAAATTCATCTGGAGACACACCACAGAAAATAGTATTGAGTGCTTTACTGTTAGCATTAGATGTAGCGAGTGTTGCCTTATCCCATGTGGATTTGGCTGCCTCAGGTCTGGTCCAACCAATCTCAACAGCATCCCAAACAGATTCATCAATTGAGCAAAGAAATGCTCTCATGCGAACCTTCCAAAAAGCATAATTACTACCATCAAAATATGGAGGTGCATTTAGGGATTGAGACCGATCCATCTCAATAGGGAGTCAAGGATCACACAATAGTATTGAAACCAATAAAAGTGTACCCGCTTTGATACCAAATGAAAATTCAAATAGTGTAAAAACACCCTTGAACGTTTAGACCCCCAAATTACAACTTAACCAATTCAAGTATTATGTCAAACAACTAGTGTGCAGAAAATTAACATAAGCTATAATATGGAATAGGAAAAACTATCTAAGCCAAATTAAAATCACAACTCACAGCAGATAATAAAAGGCAAAGATAAAAGGGAAGGAAGATGCAAACACAAAGACAACACGCGATGTGTTATCGAAGAGGAAACCGAAGCCCTCGGCGTAAAACCTCTCCGCCGCCCTCCAAGCGGTAAACAATCCACTAGAAAATGTAGTTGGGATACATGGACAGCAGTAGACCCTCCAAACCTAATCTACCCAGTGCATCTAAGCCTTCTAAGCTTCTTGCTCCATCGAGGTTGCGCCGAACCTTTTTCTTTTCTAACTTCCCGGATTCCACTACTAGACCATAGCATCAACCAATAAAGATTGGTTCCTTCCTAACTGCTTCCCAGAACACCAAACAACCCTCTCACAGTAATGGATATGGTGAGAACAAGGTTTTGGTAAAAAGCCTCTCAAGGGTTTGGCAATGTAGAGGAAGAGAGTTGAGGAATTTGAAGAGGCACTTATGTAAAGATTGTAGATGAATCAATCTTGTTTTACTCTAGGGTTTCTCTCTCAAAATTCTCTCTGGAAGCTCTCTTTCTTTTGTGGGTATAAGGGGTATATATACTAGGGTGAAAAAGGAATGTGAAACGTCAGGTTTTTCAAAACAGGGCTGGCTCGCGGCTTGTCCTCGCGACTTGACTGAGTCGGGATCCAGTCGCTAGATAACCGTATGGCCAGTTGTCCTATTTTGTCCTGTAGTGCTCCAGCTAGCATGATTGTTCACCTTCTGGCATGCTTGGCACGTGTGCTGTGTCTGGCGGCTTGCAGTCGCGAGTCACTCGTGAGGCCAAGCCGCGAGTCTCTGTTTTCTTGCACACTCTTGAGCAAACTTCACTCTATCTCACTCACTACCCTTACAACAAGCCCACCTAAATATAGGGTTACTAAATGCTGAAATACAAGCAAATTTGGCATGGAATAAAGCCAATTAGATGGTTGAATAAATTCAACCTTACAAAAACCCTTCCCCATGACTTGCCAATTGGTACTTCGCTTAATTTGGCTAAAGGGACGTGTGTTACTATGTTAGGACAATAAATCTCAGCTACAAGCGGATGAGATGTTGCTCAGTGAAATTAAATGTGATGGTTTGTTGTAGGGCACAATATATGTTGGTACAATAAGGATCAAAGGACACTTCTTTTAAGGTTTAATGTATCAACCAATTAACATATGTGGCCAACCTTAGCAAATGTCAATCAAACTACATCTTCGACAGAAGAAGAAACTAGTTACGCTTGTTGTCTACCCAAGAAGATGTTGGCCAAGCTTCGTGGATGACTTAGTAAACCTTTGGTCCTATCAAGATTGACCCCCCACGCCTATTCTTTGATTTTTGAAAAATATAGTGTCGAATAATCGAACAGTGTAAACATAGAGTTTTGTAATTTTAATGGTTATAGTTTTTAATGATCAACATTTGATAATATGCATGAATGACTTTCCTATGTTGCATGAGTTTTAGAGCAATGGTATATTTGAGAAACAATAATAGAATCTTTCAACCAAACTTTTAATATCTTTGTATGCAAAGATTCTCTCGTTTAAATTCTCCAATTTTTACTATTTGTAGCTAAATTTGACACAAAATATTTTTAAAAATTCATGTAAGCCACATGAAATCAAATAAATGACTATCATTTTTTTTTAATGTCACCTGTCTCATATTTGACTAAAAATTAGGGTAAATTATAGGATTTTAAATGAAAAAGGAGCTTGAACCAAACTTTTATTAACTTTGTATGTAAAGATTTTCTCTCATTTATATTCTTCAATTTCTTTCAATTTTTAAATTTGAGACACATGATATTTTAAGAAATCCATGTAAATGCCATGTGTCTCACTTGAGTCACATTGGACTAAAAATTGATTGAATTGTAGGATTTTTAAATGGAAAGGGCACTTAAAACCTCCATTCCCCCATTTCCATTTTTACATATACATTTGTATATAATATTTAAATAGGATATAGGTTTAAAGTCTCTCATGCTGGAAGGAGTAGGCCTCTTGTGAATTGAAGTAATAATTGTTGCACTAAATTCACCATGAAGCTTTGCTTGTTTGGAAGAAAGTATTGTAATTTTGAGAAATGAAACAGGCATGCCTGCTTGAAAAAAAAAAAGAAAAAGAAAGGATTGAAAGTTTTGCAGCTATTTATTTATGGTTGTATGAATAAATTAATTGGTGTTAGGGATATAATTTTAGAAAAGTGATGCGATCCAACTATATTTCACCTGTGAACGAGATGAAGTGACCATACTCATCAATTATGGTTGTGGGTTGATTTAAACAACCCAAGTTAACTTGGTTATAGGATAATTCAACAATGTACTTAGCCAAAAAAAAAAAAGTATATATAATAATAATAATAACAAAAGTTTGTTCAGCAACTTGGGTTTTGATCTGAGATGTTATTTTTTTTTTTTAATTTTTTTTTTATAATTACCAATTTCGCAACTTGAATAACACTTTTTATACAAATTTTACAACTTGAAATCTGTAACGGCCAGTTTGAAGATATTTGGATTGCAATAGGGATACATTTGATTTGAATTATTTGGACCACATCTCAATAAGGATTTGAGCCCGGTCCAATTCATCCGCTGATTTTTTTTTGAAAGGGCCCAACTAACTTGTCATTGAAGCCCAATTTTCTTTCTAAGGGTAAGCAGACATCATGAGAAAGTAAAATGACAATGGACTTCATATTTCAAATCCATTTGAGCATCCATGAATGTTTAAAACTTGAATTATTCCAATCTAAATGCTAGGAAAATACAAATTGACTCCCTAATTTCGGAAATATCTCCATAATAATTTTTATCAATACTCTCACAAATAATCGTGTTTGAGGATTTTAAGGCAAAAAACACAAAAACCATATTCTAAATCTATGTATGAAAGAGAGAAAATAGTTTGTGTGTTATGCTTATTTCTCACATAAAGATAGACACTATACACAGACTCGTAATACACGAAATATACTAAACATACAAAGACTCATATATTTTTATGTTTACATGTGATATATTCCCTTTCGACACTAAATCTCTAAAAAAGGAAAAGAAAACAGAGAGAAAAATGGAGAGTTGACCCATATATGATCAAAACAATCAATCTTGATAAGCTTGGGGAACTTTATGATTTAATGATCAATAGTTTGCTATTGAAGATTGGGATGATCAATATTATAAGTACCTATTATCTCGATTGATTGACAATCATGTCGATGAGATGATAAATGATGCAACTTGTTCATGGTTGGATAAATGACCCATTAAGTGAAATCGGTTTGTCAAATTAAGTCAGGAACAATTACTTTTTCTTCTTCTTTTTTTTTGGTAAAAATAAAAATAAAATAAAATACTCTTTTTCCTTTTGTAATTTTGCAAATGATTTTGTTCACTTTGCTGTATTTTGTGCAGTTATAGTATCCCCTACTTGTTTTACTACTTTCTCTAAAATGTGTTTAAATTAATTTACATAATTAATTAGGTTGTGAAATTTTTTTGGGTAGGACCTTGACAATTGTCAAGGATTAACTTCATTAAAGACTTTTCTTGCATATCTATACATGGTTGGTAACATGAATTTTTATTCCACTATAGGTGATGTTGCTCAACAAGCATTTCTTAAGTACAACAAGAGCTTGATCTCCCTCCCATTAGACACTACCTGCCAATTTCTTCACTTGCTTCTCTGTTGCGTTAGGAGTCTACACAGGAGATCCATTTGCTACTATAGGAATTAAAGGCCCTTGCCAAAACCAGTCACAAAAAATGTACTTTGCTTGAGAAGCAAAGTCTGAAACTAATTGGAGAATTTCTGTAAAGCACTTGAGAATCTCTTGGTATGAGCCATAAATTAGCCACACAAGAACGGATACACATATAGCGAAGATGAACCATCCAAATGGAGGAACAAGGATCAGCAGCAGCAAATCACAGGCAAAAGCTCTAGAAATGAGACACACATTCTTGAAGAAAGTGAGATAGTTTTGGTTGGAAATTTGTAGTACTATCATTACCAATGCTATAATAAAGATAAGTACATCTATTATTAAGAACAACATTATTGCAACATGTTTGTGGAATATAGAGACACTTGGGCTTTGATACTTCAATCCAATGAGGGTAAGTAGAAACCCAAAGAGAAGGTTGAATGCAGTAAAAAACCCAGTAAAGAAATGAAGTTCTCCCTCATTCCTAGAAATAAAAGCATAAATTGCTTCAGATTATATTCAACATATAATTAAATAGTGTAAGCAAAGAATTAAAAGAACATCGTTCACATCACATTTGCATTTTTGATGTTGGGTTTCTAACAAGTTTGTAACATGCCATGTTAGTATGTATGGTGTGAAGACAACCTCAAGTTTAATTAAAGTTTGACAAGGTTTGTAGAATCATTCCATGTTGTGCCAAAAGATTTTAATAATTGGGGTAGAAACAACACATTAAAGGATCTTAATTCAGTGAATCCCCTGTATTCTAAACAACTGAAGTAATTTTACCTTGTATCATTATCATAAACTGAGTATGCCTAATGCTATAGGGGGGAAATTACAAAAGGAAAGAAGATTTTAGCTTTAAAGTTGGAAGCTCTTACAAATTTATGAAAATGTACATAAAGAATTTTGTAAATTAAGGGCACGGTCAGGTCCTATCCTAATTTTAAAAAATAAAAAATAAAATTGGGTTGGATTTTAATTCTTTCAAAAAAAAATTGGATTGGGTTGGTGTTGGATTGGAAAAATTTTATTCCTAAATAACCCAACTTGATCCACGTAATTAATAATATAATAAATAATATTTATTTTATTTATTTTTTACCTATGCAATACACACACCACACATGACACCTTAAGTCATAATCCTAAATTTTTATTTCCCATATCTCATTCTCAAGCCCAATAGCCAAAAAGTGTAAATTGCAATTATTTATTAAATAATGAATTTAAATAGTTGAATTAACATCCAATTTTTTTTATGTAAACTTTACAAAAGGCCTCAATCCAATAACTTATCTTACAAACTGGGTTGGGCTTGCAGAGATGCCATAAGTTGGACTAAATTAGAGATTTCTTAACCTAATAAGTTAGACTTGATCATGTGAGATACTTACTGTGGGGTTGCAATTTGGGGTCTAGGCCCAACAGGTATGGGGTTTTGGCCCAAGGAGCCTGAAACAATGAATTTATAGAGAGTGGGTCACAGAACTAGGCCTTAACGAAGTGCATATTAGTTAATATTGGGTCATACAATAATTAAAAATAAGAAAATCTCCTTCATGTCCATTAGATATACGGTTCGAGGAGACGTGGAGGATGTATCTCTGTCCCTGCTCAAAGGCTATGATTCTCACCCTGTTCTTTTGTTCTAAGTTCCTGTTTTTTCCTCCCTCTTTCTTCATGGGAACTCCCCTCTCTTAAATAGCCCCCTTGAAGTCATCAGGGCCTTACACTTGTTGATCATCTGGACCTTCACTTGAGTGCCCATCCCATCGGACATCTCCCCCATCTTTCTGTGAGTTGTGGTAGCCAAGATAACACTATTCGTAAGTTCTCTCCACATTAATGCTGCCAGAAAAGTAGCTACCATGCATTTAATGTGGCAGCTGTAGCCTCTCCCTTGACATCCTACACTTTCTTCCCTCTTACAGGCTTGTGGGACTCATCCTTGTTACTAATACTCATAGGAGTGGATCCTTATAGCAGGTAGAGTGCATGTTTGAGCCATATTTGGTACGTCCGAGGAGACATTTCTCCTTGGACCGCCTTTTAAATAATTTTGGGCCCATAAGAATTGGGTCGGGAGCCCTTTTGGCACCCACACCTTCGCCTCGGACGTGGTCGAACTTTTATATGGGACCCAAGGCTCGTTGTATGATCTTGGGCCTTTACCCCTACACTTACATAATCTGATACATGCACATTTGGATTTGAAGACCCTTAAGGTATGGAAATCAATATCTCTTTTTATAAATTTAAATTATATATGCCTATCTCCATGATTTTGGAAAAACAAATAAAATTTTCAAGTACCTTAGCGAAAAAAGAAAAAGTAAAGGTCTTTTATTATTATTATTATTTTTAATTATTGGGTCAGTCCAAAGACTTACAAGTTGACCCAAAACACCCATCAATTATTGGGCCTAACTCTGACTTTCTCAAAAACTTAGGATTGAGCCCTCTTCAACTCTCTCTCCCTCTCTCTCTTTAATTAAAAAAGAAAAAAAAGAAAAAAAAAGGTCATGGAATGGAATTTCTTTACATTAGGAATGTGTGATTTTAGCCGAGCTTAGTAACGTAAGCTTGTAACCAAATTGGGGCATTAAAGTGGTTGAATGTATGTTGAGATTACCTAGGTGGGATGTAGTTAATATGTTGATTTGTCCAACATGGAGTTAATATTCAGCATACCCCTTGCACTTGGGTTAAAGGGCACCCCCACCCACAATGGATGGGTAGCCCACACATCTCAAATTGAATGGTTTGTTAAGGATTGGGGTATTCCCACAAATCAAGGAATGTGTGATTTTAGGAAAGGGTCGCAAAATAAACCAAATTTATAAAAAAAAATATATATTAATATTTGTAAGGTTGAATTTAATCAACCATCTTATTGGTTTTATTCCGTGCCAAATTTGCTTGTATTTCAGCATTTAGTAACCCTGTATCTAGGTGGGTTTGTTGCAAGGGTAGTGAGTGAGATAGAGTGTTGATTGCTTAAGAGTGTGCAAGAAAATAGAGACTCGCGGCTTGATCTCGCGGGTGACTTGCGGTTGCAAGCCGCCAGATGCACCACACGTGCCAAGCATGCCAGAAGGTGAACAGTTATGCAAGTTGGAACACTACAGGACAAAACAGTATAACTGGCCATACGGTTATCTCGCGACTGGATCTTGCGACTCAGTCAAGTCATGAGACCAAGCCGCGAGCCACCCCTGTTTTGTAAAACCTGACATTTCACATTCTCCTCTCACCTCAGTATAAATACCCCTTATACCCACAAATGAAAGAGAGCTTCCAGAGAGAATTTTGAGAGAGAAACCCTAAAGAAAAACAAGATTAATTCACCTACAATCTATACATTAGAGTCTCTTCAAATTCCTCAACTCTCTTCCTCTCTATTGTCAAATCCTTGAGAGGCATTTTACCAACACCTTGTTCTCACCATATTCATCACTGTGAGAGGGCTGTTTGGTGTTCTGGGAACCAGTTAGGCAGGAACCAATCTACATTAGTTGATGTTATAGTCTAGTAGCGGAATCCGAAAAGCTAGAAAAGAAAAAGGTTCGACGCAACCTCGTTGGCGCAAGAAGCTTAGAGGGCTTAGGTGCACTGGGTAAATTAGGCTTAGAGGGTCTATTGCTGTCCATGTATCCCAACTACATTTTCTAGTGGATTTTTTACCGCTTGGAGGGCGGCGGAGAGGTTTTACGCCGAGGGCTTCGATTTCCTCTTCGATAACACATCGCGTGTTGTCTTTGTGTTTGCATCTTCCTTCCCTTTTATCTTTGCCTTTTATTATCTGCTGTGGGTTGTGATTTTAATTTGGCTTAGATAGTTTTTCCAATTCTATGTTATAGCTTATGTTCATTTTCCACACACTAGTTGTTTGACATAAAGCTTGAATTGGTTAATTTGTAAATTGGGGGTCTAAACATTCAAGGGTGTTTGTATACATTTTTTGAACTTTCAATTGGTTTCAGAGCGGGTGCACTTGTTGTGATTTTATTACCTAAGTGCGATCCTAGAGTCCTATGTTGTGGTAGCTGTTATGGAAAATACCATGCTGAATTGTAGTTTAAGTGTTTGTGAAAATAACTCTATGCATATGTTTGAAGGGTGTCTTACCAATGAACTTGTAGAGTTGTTAAAAACTAAGAAACATGCTAGGATATTTATTCACATGCTGGAATATTTTGAAAATCAGAATCATATCTTACACAGTAGCATATCTGAATCTAAATCGTTGATTAAGAAATATAAAAGAAAGAATAAAATGTTGTGTGAGATGATTGAGAGTCTGAAAATGAAAGGTCAATTTGACAGAAGCATGAAAATTGATGATGAGTTTTTGTTTAAAGGTCAAGAATATTTGTCTCATGTGAGCTTATTTGTGCATACCTCATTAAAGGTGTTTAATGCATGCTTGTGGTATCTTGATAGCGGTTGTTCTCGACATACGACAGGGGATAAGTCACTATTTAAGACACTCAAAGAAAAGGTTGGTGACTATGTAACTTTCGGTGATGGAAGTCATGCTCAAGTCCTAGGCAAAGGGACTATCGAGATACCTGGGTTACCACTGTTGAAAGATGTGTTATACATAAAAGGGCTGAAGGCAAATCTGCTGAGCATCACTCAAATTTGTGATGATGATTTCCTCGTACAATTCTCTAAGAAGGGATGCTTGATCATCAATGAAGAAGGAATTCAGGTCTTGGAGGGAAATTGGACTACAGACAACTGTTATGGAGTAGTTCCCGCGGCACCCATTTCGTGTAGAAATGCTCGTGTAGATATGTTGGAACTTTGGCATCACAGATTTGGGCATGCTAATTTCAAACAAGTAGCTAAAGTATCCAAACTTGAAGTAGTTGAGGGACTTCCTAGGTTTGGAAAGGTGAAGAAGACCATTTGTGGTGCATGCCAAATGGGAAAGCAAACAAAGGCAAGTCATCACAATGTGAATATGATCGCTACTTCTCGGTGTTTGAAGTTACTTCTTGTTGATCTAATGGGGCCTACTAGGACTGAAAGTCTAGGAGGAAAGAGATACATTATGGTCATTGTGGATGATTACTCAAGATACACTTGGGTTGAATATCTTAGAGAAAAATCAAAAGCATATGAGAGGTTGGAAATTCTGTGCAAGAAACTACAAAATGAGAGAGGGGTCCCTATTGCCAAAATAAGAAGTGATCATGGGAGGGAATTTGAGAATGCAAGATTTGAGTCTTTCTGTGAAAAGAATGGAATTAAAAGGGAATTTCCAGCCCCCAAAACTCCACAACAAAATGGAGTGGTAGAGAGAAAAAATCAGATGATTCAGGAAATGGTGAGAGTCATGTTGCTTAACAAGCAAATACCTCAAAAGTTTTGGGGCGAAGCTATCAACACCTCGTGTCACATTGGCAATAGAATATTTTTCCGAGTAGGAACAAAGAAGACCGCCTATGAGATTTGGAATGGAAAGAAGCCTAGAGTGAAGTATTTCTGGGTGTTTGGAAGCAAATGTTATATCCCAAATGATCGGGAGAATCTTGGGAAGTTTGATGCGAGAAGTGATGAGGGTATTTTTCTTGGGTACTCTACTACAAGTCGGGCGTATAGAGTGTTTAACAAGAGAACTAAGACAGTGATGGAGTCCATCAATGTCAAGATTGATGATGCCTTATCTAAGGTGGAGATGATTGATGATGGTGAAGGGCCGAGCACCAAAAAACCCGATGTTGAGGTTGAAGCTCTTGATATAGAAGTTGAAGAACCTACACCAGAAGAAGAATCGACCCCCATCAACCCAAGAATGGAAACAAGATCGATGTCTAGAACATCAAGGCCTCTTACTCCTCCAGAAGTCCAACCTCCCATCTCTCGAAGTGATAAAGTCTCCACATCAAAGAAGCCATATTCAAGAGTAATTAAGAACCATTCGGAAAGCAACATCATAGGGTCTCTAGATGAAGGTCTTCGCCTCAGAAAAGGAAACATCCTGCTGGCCAATCATGTAACATATCATTGCTACCTTGCTCAATTTGAGCCAAAAAGGGAAGAAGAGGCCCTTCAAGATGAGAATTGGGTTGAGTCAATGCATGAAGAGCTGAATCAGTTTGTGAGGAATGATGTGTGGGAACTTGCTCCAAGGCCTAAAAATGTTCATGTCATAGGCATAAAATGGATTTTCAAAAACAAAACCGATGAAGATGGAGAGATAATTCGAAACAAATCTCGGTTAGTAGCTCAAGGATACACTCAAGTAGAAGGAGTAGACTTTGATGAATCCTTCGCTCCTGTGGCAAGACTTGAATCCATTCGAATTCTCATGTCCATTGCATGCATTATGAACTTCGAACTCTATCAAATGGATGTAAAATGTGTATTTCTGAATGGATACCAAAATGAAGAAGTGTTTATTGAGCAACCAAAAGGATTTGAGGATCCTCACTTTCCTGATCATGTGTTGAGATTGAAGAAAGCCATAATGAGCCCAGGATTTTTGGATCTTGGCTCATGTTTTTAGAGGACCAAGAGTTTTTTGGGCTTTGGCTCATGTTTTCAGAGGACCAAAGGTTCTGGATCCTAGCTCATGTTTTCAGAGGCCTAGGATTTTTCGATCTGGGCTCATGTTTTCAGAGGACCAAGAGTTTTTTGGGCTTTGGTTCATGCTTTCAGAGGACCAAAGGTTCTGGATCCTGGCTCATGTTTTCAGAGGCCTAGGATTTTTGGATCTTGGCTCATGTTTTCAGAGGACCAAGGGTTTTTTGAGGCTTTGGCTCATGTTTTCAGTGGACCAAAGGTTCTTGATCCTGGCTCATGTTTTCAGAGACCTAGGATTTTTGGATCTTGGCTCATGTTTTCAGAGGACCAAGGGTTTTTTGGGCTTTGGCTCATATTTTCAGAGGACCAAAGGTTCCGGATCCTGGCTCATGTTTTCAGAGACCTAGGATTTTTGGATCTTGGCTCATGTTTTCAGAGGACCAAGGGTTTTTTTGGGGCTTTGGCTCATGTTTTCAGAGGACCAAAGGTTCTGGATCCTAGCTCATGTTTTAAGAGGCCTAGGATTTTTGGATCTTGGCTCATGTTTTCAGAGGATCAAGGGTTTTTGGGCTTTGGCTCATGTTTTCAGAGGACCAAAGGTTCTAGATCCTAGCTCATATTCTCAGAGACCTAGGATTTTTCGATCTTGGCTCATGTTTTCAGAGGACCAAGGGTGTTTTGGACTTTGGCTCATGTTTTTAGAGGACCAAAGGTTCTGGATCATGGCTCATATTTTTAGAGACCTAGGATTTTTGGATCTTGGCTCATGTTTTCAGAGGACCAAGGGTTTTTGGGGATTTGGCTCATGTTTTTAGAGGATCAAAGATTTTGGATCTGGGCTCATGTTCTCAGAGACCTAGGATTTTTGTATCTCGGTTCATGCCAATGTGTGGGGCCTTTTACACTAGTACCTGCAAAATAAACATTTTCAATTAATAACGGAGTTATTCATTGAAAAGAAGTTGGCATACCTAGCGAATGCCCTTAGTTTGGGACATATTCCATGCTTCGATGAATGCTGAGGGTGGATGGTTGACTTGATGTTGCACCACTGGAAAATGTGGAAAAGGATCATAGCTTTCTAGTCCTGAAGAAGAATATAATGAAGATTTTTTTTGAATTTGGAAAACTTGAATTTTTTGAAGGAATTGAAAATTTTGATTGATGAATTTTTTTTCTTTTGGAAAATTTGGAAATCTTGAATTTTTTCAAGGAATTGAAAATTTTGATTGATGATTTTTTTTTTCTTTTTTTGAAATCAACCTAAGAAGTACAAGCCCAATGCCCCTAGTCCCAAGGCCTTTTTTGAAAATTTCCTTCTTTGTTTTTTTTTTTTTTTTTTGAAAGATTTAGAAAGAATTGATTTTTTTTTTTTTTTTGAAATATGAAGATTTGTTCATTATCAAAAAGTGAAGAAGATGAAGATGAAGATGGAGTAAAAGTGATGAAGATTTATTCATGATGAATTTTTTTTTGGTTGGAAAACCTATCCTTTGAATGACTTTGGTTGGACGTTGATGTAGATTGCTAAGTCCTTGCTTAATTCCTACAAAAAAATAGTTTCAATTTAGCAATGGATTTATTCATTGAAATGAATTGGAAGTACTTAGCCAATGCCCCTAGTTTGAGGCATATTCCATGCTTAGATTGAAGCTAAGTTCATTTGATGTTGCGACCGTTGGGGAACATGAAAGATGATTACGGTCCGTCATCATTGGTTCCTGCAAAATGGCTTTCTTTCTCTAGCTTGCTAGAAACCAATTATCATGAAAACATTTTTGGCTATTGCCATTAGTGTAGACATGCTTGCAAAAAATGGATTGATGCCTTAAATGAAAACATGCTTTCATGCAAGGACATATTCGCATACAATATAAATATGCCAATGCCCTAAGTTTAAGCATGCTTGATGCAAAACAAATGGGCTTAGCCTAACATGCATCCAAACAATTTTGTCACATTGTTTTGACTTCTAGCCCTAAAGTTGTTTGGGTGATTGAAACCGGGCCTTTAAGAGGCTGCCTATGTACCTTTTTCATAGAGGATCAGGTTAAAACGTAGTTCAAGAAAACTAGATTTTGAAAAAGAATGATTTTTTATTTTTTTTTGAACAAGAGGTGATCCTTTGAACAACCATTTTAGCAAATCAAAGTATTTAAGAATCAAACAAATCTCTTTGATTAGGAAGGATCAAGATCATTAAACTCATGTACTCAAATTTGCTTCATCCTTTTGAACATTGTCAGATTAAGTCTCCAAAGGCAACCAAGAAATGAAATGAATCACACTTTTGAGTGCAAACAAGGAGAGTTTCCAAGTTTGGAAGTTTTTTTGAGTCATTTTGAGGATTTGAGAATTTGAGAAATTTTTTCTCAAACATGTCATCCTGTGGGGTTTGACAATTTTAAGCATTTTTCCTTTTTAATTCAAGATAAAATATCATTAGAGTTTAAGATGCGCCTACAATTAGCAAGACTTCAAGGAGGTCTTATTCATGGGTTGTAATGTAGGCCGGGTTTGGGTTATGAAATGAAAGATATAAAAGGCTCAAAATTCCCTATGATGTTTCCCCCAAGTATGCATTACTCAAAAATCAAGTATTGGAGGAGTTTTCCCATTTCTTCTTTGTCATCTTCTTACTAGTCTTCATTGGTCACTTGTATCAACACTCATTTTTATGCTCATTCCTCTTGAATCATACCTCAAGACTTTCATCTTGTAAAATTATTCTCTTTTTAGTTTGCATCTTCAAGTTGCCAACTTGGTAGGATCTTCCAATTTTTTTTTTTTTCTTCTTCTTTTCTTTAACCCTAACTTTTCCCTAGACTGCCCTTTTAGGTTTTCAGCCTAGCGGGCTTTCTTTTCTTTTCTCTTTTCTTTTTTTTTTTTTTTTTTGGCCCTAGCTTTTACCTAGACTGCCCTTTTAGGTTTTCAGCCTAGCGGGCTTTTCTTCTTCTTCTTTTTTTTTTTTTTGGCCCTATCTTTTGCCTAGACCGCCCTTTTGGGTTCTCAGCTTAATGATTTTCAGTCATTTTGATGCACTCTCTAAACTTCTTTCTTGCCTCAATGCACTTGCACCTTTCTGAGCTTGATGAATCTTTTCCTTTTTTGATGAACTTTCTTTTCGATGAACCTTCTACTCTTCTTGGCATGATGAATTTTTGGTTCTTCAAACTTGATGCACATTTTGTTTTCTCTCACATTGATGGAATTTCATTTCTCTTTCCTTGATTGAGTGAAAACTCCTTTTACTTTGATAATCTTTTGTCTTTAGCTTAATGAATTCTCTACTTGTCTTTCATGTCTTCTAGTAGAGCTTTATCAATTAGCTTCAAATCTACAAGGTCGACTGCTCCTCAACATGAGATTTAAGCATGCATAACTGGATTTTTCCCACCCTAGGTTTAGATTTTAGTGGGTTCATGCAAAAAAAAAGGCTAAATGTTTGCAGGCTCAAATGGGCTAGCAATGGATGATGAACATTCTAGGTAATAGGAAATAGTTTGGTTTAACCAAAGATGGCCTCCTATCCCTAGTAATGCTTGCTTGTGGGCATAGTGATTTGAGCTCTTTTAATAATTCCTCTTAAAAGAAAAAGTATGAATGCTTTATTGGAGACACAAAAGTTTTCAAAAATTTGGAATGAATGCATGAGCTTTTTGAATTTTCTGATGGATTGATTTTCTTTGATTGCCTTGTAAGACCATTTCTTCTTTTATTCAAAGTAATTTAGCAAAAGTGTTTACACAGATCAAATGAAATTAATCATTCCTTGGTATAAGTTGATTGCTCAAGCCTTTAAAAATCAAGATTTAGAAAATGTTTTGTCCAAGGGATCCTCATGTACCATTTTGAAAAGAAGAATTCTTCTCTCTTTTTTTTTTTTTTTAATAAAAAAATCTTGAAAGAAAAAAAAATTGGGTCTTTTTGAAAAAGTCACTAGGAAGTTCAATGGTCCTAGTTCAAAGATGTTTTTTTTTTTTTTAAATGACTCAAAGGCCCAATGCCCTTAGTCCAAACACTTTTTTCATTTGAAATTTTTTCTCTTTTTTTGGGAAGGATTTGGAAATCTTGAATTTTTTTGAATTTTTTTGTTTTGTTCTTTTTTTAATATATATACAAAAACAAAGCTCATTAAATGCTACATGAAATTTTTGAATTAAAAAAAAAATAGAAACATGAAATAAACAAACAAACTTTAAGCTTAACCATGATGTTGCAAACCAAATGTGGAGTGAGGCAAAGTTGGGCCACTTGCTTCTTCTTGGTCCATTTAGGATGCTTGAGGCTTGGTTTGTTTGAACCTTGATTATGATGAAATGGCTTAGGCTTGCACATGGAAGGCTTGAACCATATGATCATTTGGTATTTGCTTGAAATGGCTTGACCTTACACTTGGAAGGCATGTATCTTGTGAACTTTTGGCCCTTGATGTTGATCATACGAATACACCTCTGATGGGCTCAAGTATTGGGCTTAGAATGATTCAAGAAACAATTTTCGGTTTCCATACCAAGTAGAGTTCAATCACAGGCCTTTGGGCTTGAGTTCATTCATAGCATACAATGTTCAAACAATCATGATGGGCTTAAGCGTTGGACTTGAGTCATCATGGTTCAAACAACGGCCAAACAAATGTGTAATGAAATGCAATTTACATGGACCGATCTAAAGGTAGGTTCTATGGGTCATTACAACATGGGTAGAAGGTAGGTTAAAGGTCCCCACAAGCTAGGACATCGTACCTCCCAACTTGTGACGCCAGGAGCGACGCGTTGGTCTGAATGGTACAGTTTGTCCCTATGATTGGTACTTTGATGCCCAGTCACAGGAATATAGCGTGGCCATAGTCATAAGATTGTTCAGAATATGAATTAGGTTTGAATATTTAACTATTATGAGTCATTAAAACTACTTATGTATTTTTGGAACCTATTGTAAGTTATAGCTTTGATATATGGAAAACTGACTACTTTCCAAACCATCTATGATATAATTGTAAGATTAAAGTATGTTCTATTTGCAAAGTATTATTTTAAGATCATGAAACTTCTTTAGCTATTTTTGAAAACCCATTACATATTATAACTTTTGAAGATTCATATTACATTTTATTACTTTACAGATCTATTGTTGGATAGAACTTATTCGGATTTTGGTTACTTATTGAGTTGTCAACTCACCCCCCCCCCCCCCCCTCTTTTCTCCTTTTAGATTTTGATCAGGAAGAGTAGAATATGTTTAGGCTTCTGTTGGGATGTGCGCATGAGTGAAGTTTAGGAAATCAATGGAATAAGATTTGAACTTTTATGTTTTAAGATTACCATTTCTATAATCCTTTAGACTTAAAGGATTTAGATTATTTTTATTTGATGTTGGAAGATTATTATTTGGAGATCTTTTGAGAATTGCTTTATTGAGGATGTTTTTAAATTTATTGATGAAATTTTCTTGAGGATAATTCTTTAATTGTTTAAGAGGGCCTTACACACTTGTGGGGTGTAACTTTATAAGTGTGTGGTTGTTGTCACGTGCCTAGCTCTTACTTAGGTTCGGGGCGTGACAAAATTTGGGGTGTGCCATTCCCATGTTTCTTTACTCTTTTTCATTGTTTTTTCTCGGTCATGTCACTTCACTTTATAATTAAATCCAATGCTCTATCTGAATATGGGGATTTTTTTTTCTCCATTTATAGGTATGCCTGACATGACTTCATATGCTGGTTTCTATGAGGTTGGGACTCCTAAGAAAGGAGAATATGTATTTGTTTCAGCAGCTTCTGGTGCAGTTGGTCAGCTTATTGGACAAATCGCAAAGCTGGAGGGTTGTTATGTGGTTGGAAGTGCTGGTAGTAAAGAAAAGGTATAGCACACTATGGTTGCTATTTGAAATGTGCCATATAACATATGGTTTCTTTTTATATACTATGTGTTACAATAATTCTGTTAATATTTTCATTTATTGATTCTTTCTTTCTTTTTTGTTACTTTGTGAATTGAAGGGGCTATCCCTCAAATGAACACTTACTTTTTCTTCTGCATCAGGTTGATCTATTAAAGAATCAACTTGGGTTCGATGAAGCTTTTAATTACAAAGAAGAGCAAGACTTGAATGCTGCTTTGAAAAGGTAAGTATCATGCAACAAAATTTTGCAGAGGATTTTCCCAGTTGAGCTTCATTCATCAAAATGTGAAAAAAAAAATTGACCATGTCATTCAACATTCATTACTCCCAATTCCCCCAAGAGATAGCATGTCTTTAGTTAATTTCCTCATGATTAGCACTACTAATCCAAATGCAACCTAACCAATAATATTTGAGCTTGGTAGGTTATGATTATGTTAAGAGACTAGGTGGACTCATATTTCAAGCATTGAAAATGTAAGGTTGAATTTAATCAACCATCTTATTGGCTTTATTCCGTGCCAGATTTGCTTGTATTTCAACATTTAGTAACCTTGTATTTAGGTGGGTTTGTTTTAAGGGTAGTGAGTGAGATAGAGTGTTGAATGCTCAAGAGTGTGCAAGAAAACAGAGACTCGCGGCTTGATCTCGTGGGTGACTCGCTGCTGCAAGTCGCCAGATGCAGCACATATGCCAAGCATGCCAGAAGGTGAATAGTCATGCTAGCTGGAGCACTACAGGACAAAATAGAACAACTGGCCATACGGTTATCTCGCGATTGGATCTTGCGACTCAGTCAAGTTGTGAGACCAAGCCACGAGCCACCCCTGTTTTGAAAAACTTGACGTTTCACATTCTCTTCTCACCCCAATATAAATACTCCTTATACCCACAAATGAAGGAGAGCTTCCAGAGAGAATTTTGAGAGAGAAACCCTAGAGTAAAACAAGATTATTCATCTACAATCTATACATTAGAGTCTCTTCAAATTCCTCAACTCTCTTCCTCTTCATTGTCAAACTCTTGAGAGGCATTTTACCAAAACCTTGTTCTCACCGTATTCATTACTGTGAGAGGGTTGTTTGGTGTTCTAAGAAGCAGTTAGGAAAGAACCAATCTACATTGGTTGATGCTATGGTCAAGTAGCAGAATCTGAGAAGTTAGAAAAGAAAAAGATTCGGCGCAACCTCGTTAGAGCAAGAAGGAGAGCTTCCAGAGAGAATTTTGAGAGAAAAACCCTAGAGTAAAACAAGATTATTCATCTACAATCTATACATTAGAGTCTCTTCAAATTCCTCAACTCTCTTCCTCTTCATTGTCAAACTCTTGAGAGGCATTTTACCAAAACCTTGTTCTCACCGTATTCATTACTGTGAGAGGGTTGTTTGGTGTTCTAAGAAGCAGTTAGGAAAGAACCAATCTACATTGGTTGATGCTATGGTCAAGTAGCAGAATCTGAGAAGTTAGAAAAGAAAAAGATTCGGCGCAACCTCGTTAGAGCAAGAAGCTTAGAGGGCTTAGGTGCACTGGGTAGATTAGGCTTGGAGGGTCTATTGCTGTCCATGTATCCCAACTACATTTTCTAGTGGATTGTTTACCGTTTGGAGGGCGGCAAAGAGGTTTTACGCCGAGGGCTTCGGTTTCCTCTTCGATAACACATTGCGTGTTGTCCTTGTGTTTGCATCTTCCTTCCCTTTTATCTTTACCTTTTATTATCTGCTGTGGGTTGTGAGTTTAATTTGGCTTAGATAGTTTTCCAATTCTATATTATAGCTTTTGTTCATTTTCCGCACACTAGTTGTTTGACATAAAGCTTGAATTAGTTAATTTGTAAATTGGGGGTCTAAACGTTCAAGGGTGTTTTTACACTATTTGAACTTTCAAAAAACATGCATCATTGACTTAGTTAATTTGTTTGTCACCTTTAGGTATTTCCTTGAAGGCATTGATGTTTAGCTTGAGCATGTTGGGGGCGAAATGCTTGATGCTGTGCTCCTCAACATGAGACACCGTGGTCACATTGCTGTGTGTGAAGTGATCTCACAATACAATCTTAATGAGCCTGAAGGTATCAAAAATTGGTTGCATATTGGATTCAAGTGCATCCAAATGAAAGGATATACACATCGCAATTATTATCACCTATACCCTAAGTTCTTAGACCTTGTTTTGCCTTACATTAGAGAAAAGAAGATGGTCTATGGGGAAGACATAGTTGAAGGCCTTGAGAGTGGTCCAACAGCCCTTGTTGGACTTTTTAGTGGTCGCAACTTTGGAAAACAAGTAGTTGTAGTTGCTCGTGAATGATTCAATCATACTTTGTATGAATGTAGTATGTACCATTGTGTCAGATTACCATCCTAGTCTAACTTATGGAAGGCTTTTTTTGAGGGCAAGAGATCAGGTTAGTTTATTGGGTTGTGCCTAATGCCTATGGGATATGGAGAATAATTATGTATCGTATATGTATATGATGAAAATAAAGAGAAATTATACTGTCCTTAATAAATGCTATTATATGCACGCATGTGCATGTAATTTTACAACTTTTGAATTGGAATTCATTTACAATTGTATTAAAAAATTAATACTACTTGCTTATTGGCCAATAGCCTTATGATCTAATGGTATTCTTCTCCCTTCAATCATTGAGCTTAAATCTAGGGTCAAATTCCTGTAACTTACATTTAGGGCCAGTTTGGATGGAGGGGGAATAAAGGAAAGTAGAGTAGAGTAGAGTAGAGTAGTCAGAAATTAGTCTAATTTTTTACTAACTCTATTTTAGTCTCCTCTACTACCCACTTCTCCCTCTCATCCAAAGGGCGATAATCAACACAATGTATTCTTATCATTTGCCAAGCAGAGGAGAGCAAAGCAATAGGGCATAAGCCAAAGATTTGTGGTGTGATGAGCAATATCCTCCCAGTAGGGGTGGCAGTACGTTATAGTCAGGGGGTTCAAATGAACCCCCCAACCCGAAAATTATATATATATATATATATATAATATTTTTAAAAAAATATTTTGAGCCCCCTACAAAACAAATTTACACCCTCTCACCGTCAACTTGACCCCTTTATTAATTAAAGCAAAAATTAAACTCCTGGAAAAAAAAAAAAAAAGGAAGTCCAAAAGAAAATTTTGGTCTTTAATCTCAGAAATAAAAGGCCCGTAAGTCAAAATTTGAAAAATCATTAAAAAAAGGGTCAAATAAAACCTAAGAATTTGTAGTTGCCTAACCTCCAAAATCTCTCATTATCCTTCTTCACTCTCCAAACCAAAAGGAAAGAGACTACCTCTACTTCACACACAGAAAATCTGCCGCCGCCGCCGCCGCCACTGCCGCTTGATCTGGTTTTTCAGCTCTCTCTTTCTCTCTTTCTTTCACTATGAGAGTCTGTTTTTAATGTTTTGATATGCTATTTCACTAAATCTGTGTGAGTGTGTTTATAGTGTTTTGTACCGCTGCCCCCGTGTGGTGTTATCTTTTGATTTTTTGTTGTTGAGTTTTTGAATCTTGGACCGTGTATGTGACTGTGTGTGGGAGCTGTGGCATTAAGAATTGTGTTCTAAACTTTTGCTATTTGTTGTTGAGAAACTCAACTTGAGTTTTAAGTTTGATGAGAAACTCAACTTGAGTTTTAAGTCTCTTATGTGTGACTGTGTGTGGGCCTGTGGGGTTAGTGGGTTATAGACATATAGGACTTATTCCTTTTTTTATTTTATAGTGTTTTATTGTTGTTGAGGACTTGAGTTTGAGTTTCTTTACTGTTGGGTGTTGGCATGTTGCAGAGTTGCTATGAGTCTTTTATTGATTCAATTTAAAGTTGAGTTATTACTTATCACTTTGACTATTTGACTAATTTGTGACTTGTGAGTAGTTTTTTAATTTTGTTGAATGTGACTTGTGAATTGTGGGTGGTTGTTGGCTATGTGATTTGGTCAATACATTAATACTCAAGAAAATAAAAATATAAAACATTTAAAGAATTGTAAACTAATAAATTAAAGAATTGCAAAGAATTTATTATGCAACAGTTTCAAAATATGAAATCTCGTAGAAGACAATTGTAGAATTTTTTTTTTTTTTTTTTGATATTGATATATTCAAGTCTCTTTTGTTTTAGATTTTATATAATTTATGTTTCTTATTGACCCCACTAGACAAAAATCCTGGTGTCTTGTGTTGCGGAGCACAACATCAAGCATTTTGCCCCCAACATGCTTGATGCTATGCTCCTCAACATAAGACACCATGGTCGCATTGCTGTGTGCGGAATGATCTCACAATACAATCTTGATGAGCCTGAAGGTATCAAAAATTTGTTGCATATCGGATTCAAGTGGATCCAAATGAAAGGATATACACATCACAATTATTATCACCTATACCCCAAGTTCTTAGACCTTGTTCTGCCTTACATTAGAGAAAAGAGGATGGTCTATGTGGAAGACATAGTTGAAGGCCTTGAGAGTGGTCCAGCGGCCCTTGATGGACTTTTTAGTGGTCGCAACTTTGGAAAACAAGTAGTTTTAGTTGCTCGTGAATGATTTGATCATACTTTGTATGAATGTAGTATGTACCATTGTGTCAGATTACCATCCTAGTCTAACTTATGGAAGGCTTTTTTTTAGGGCAAGAGATCAGGTTAGTTTATTGGGTTGTGGCTAATGCCTATGGGCTATGGAGAATAATTATGTATCGTATATGTATATGATGAAAATAAAGAGAAATTTCACCGTCCTTAATAAATGCTATTATACGCACGCATGTGCATGTAATTTTACAACTTTTGAATTGGAATTCATTTACAATTGTATTAAAAAATTAATACCGCTTGCTTATGGGCCAATAGCCATATGATCTAATGGTATTCTTCTCCCTTCAATCATTGAGCTTAAATCTAGGGTCAAATTCCTTTAACTTACATTTAGAGCTAGTTTGGATGGAGGGGGAATAAAGGAAAGTAGAGTAGAGTGGTCGAAAATTAGTCTAATTTTTTTACTAACTCTATTTTAGTCTCCTCTACTACCCACTTCTCCCTCTCATCCAAAGGGCGATAATCAACACAATGTATTCTTATTATTTGCCAAGCAGAGGGGAGCAAAACAATAGGGCATAAGCCAAAGAATTGTGATGTCATGAGCAATACCCTCCCGGTTGTTTTAGCATTAAATCAAACAAATTAATGGTAATACTGCTTGGTTATAGGCCATTGGCAAAAAATATTGGATTCTGGGCATACAAAATTTAAGGCAGGGGACTTGGTTTGGGGGATCACAGGATGAGAAGAGTACACTCTAATCACTAAAACTGAAATACTCATTAAAATCCAACAAACTAATGTACCTTTTTCTTGTTATACTGGAATTCTTGGTAAGCTTTGTTTATAAGGTTCAAATTCATTTAAGATAACATACATATACAAATGTGCAAGCCCAAATACATCATAGATTCTTAATTGCTTTAGTTTTAGAGGTGAGATATGCTACTGATACTTTTCTCCAAAACTACCACAAATTTCAGCAAATCAAGTTGAAATCTGTATAGTCATATTATAGATACTTGACCCATAAAGTTAATTAAAGTAGTATAAATCAATGCTTAATTGCTTTAGTTTATATTTTTTTCTTGGTTATGTTGCTTCACTTTTGAATTAATTTCAATGCTCCATCTGAATTTGAGGATTTTTTATTATTATTCCACAGGTATGCCTGGAACAGGAAAGCACGGACGCGGTGCCAGAGGAGCTGCACTCGTGTCTGACTCGATGCAATGCAGTGACGTGCGAGGGACGTTGTTGCCCGCGTGTTTGGCCAAGTGTTTTTTTTTTTTTTTTTTTTTTCAGACAACTCACGCCGACGCGGCTCAGACTCGGGCCGATTTGCGCTGAGTCGGGCCGTATCGGGCGAAACCATCCAATTCCAAAACAGCCGATTTAGGTTGAAATTAAAATAAATAAAAAAAAGGTGCAAAACGCACTGTTTGAGCTTTATAACATACCATACTTCAGCCTTCATCCAAACACCAAGCTCTCTGACTCTCTCTCACTCCGTCACTCGTCTCTCACTCTCTCTGTGCTCTTGCCTCTCTGCCTCTGTCTCTGCTCTTTGTCTCCCTGTGGCTAAGACACTTAACCAGACAGCCACTCAGTCACTCCAAACACCAAAGTTCAGCTCTCTTTCAATCTTGTGGGTTGTATTTAATTTATGAACATCATGTTTTAGTTATTATCTACTATTGCTCTTAAATTTGGTATATGTTTATATAATGTGAAAAAGTATACTTAGCAATATATTAAAAATATAAATAAAAATATTTTTAATAATTTTTTAATCACCGAGTCCCACCGCACCCGCACCCACTTTTTTCAAAAATTGCTGAGTCCCGCACCTGCACCTGCACCTGCACCCGCACCCGTACCCGCACTCGAGTCCAAAAACGCACCCGTGCTTCATAGGCCTGGTATGACTGCATATGCTAGTTTCTATGAGGTTGGGGCTCCTAAGAAAGGAGAATATGTCTATGTTTTAGCAGCATTTGGTGCAATTGGTCAGCTTATTGGCCAATTTGCAAAGTTGGAGGGTTGTTAAGTTGTTGGAAGTGCTGGAAGTGAAGAAAAGGTATAGCACTCAATGGTTGCTATTTTAGATGTGTCGTATAATATCTAGTTTCATTTTATATACTATATATGTTGCAATAATTCTGATTCTTTTTTCATTCATTGATTCCTTCTTTCTTTTCTATTACTTTGTGAATTGAAGAGTCTATCCTTCAAATGAATTCTTTTTTCTTCCGCCTCAGGTTGATCTATTGAAGAATAAGCTTGGGTTCGATGAAGCTTTCAATTACAAAGAAGAGCATGACTTGAACGTAGCTTTGAAAAGGTAACTAACATACAACATAATTTGCATTGGATTTTTCAAGTTGAGCTTGGTTCATCTACAGTAATTTATTATCCAGTTGATTGGTTTAGTGAACGAACCAAAATGTGCCACATTAGTTGAAAAATTCAAAAACTCAAAATTTGGCTATGCCATTCAACATTCATACTCCTAATTCCTCCAATAGATATTATCTCTTTAGTTAATCTACAGAGACTGGGTGGACACATTTCAAACGGTGAAAAAATGCATCACTAACTTTGTGGTTTTGTTTGCCACCAGGTATTTCCTTGAAGGCATTGATGTTTACTTTGAACATGTTGGGGGCAAAATGCTTAAAGCTGTGTTCCTCAACATGAGACACCACGGTCACATTGCTGTGTGCGGAATGATCTCGCAATACAATCTTGATGAGCCTGAAGGTATCAAAAATTTGATACAGATCTTATACAATTGTTGAGCAAAGTTTGTTCGAGCAAATTATGACCGAAGACAGAATTTTCCCTAGTTCATCATTCTTGTGAAGAAGTTGTTGTGTTTGTGTACTGTAGGGTTTTATGACCAAGCATCTTCTGAATCTTCATCGTTGGGATGAACTGAAGAACTTTGCAACCAACAACCTTCTCTAGTTGGTGATTGAAGTTGCGTACTGGGATCCACGTAATTGGTTAGTCATGTACTTGGAGCTGTGCATCAAAAGAAGAAATTGTCACTACAAAACAAGTCCAATTGGGTATTGGGGTAAAGGTTCAACTGTAGGCTGGTATAAGGTATTAAGATTCCTTTACTTGTAACTGCTTGTTGTGACAATAGTGGAATTTTAGGAGTGGTGATCTTAAAATCACCCGATGGGGTTTTTGTCATGTAGGTTTTCCCTATTCGTAAACAAATCACTGTGTTGATTTATTTTCCACTGCACTTAGTTTTATTGGTGATTTGTTTGTACTATCACGCATTTGCATGTTAATTTGATTAATTAATAATCTTGACTAATTAATCTGTAAGGTTGAATTTATTCAACCATCTAATTGGCTTTATTCCGTGCCAAATTTGCTTGTAATTCAGCATTTAGTAACCCTGTATTTAGGTGGGTTTGATGTAAGGGTAGTGAGTGAGATAGAGTGAAGATTGCTCAAGAGTGTGCAAGAAAACAGAGACTCGCAGCTGGGACTCGCGGGTGACTCGCGGCTGCAAGCCGCCAGAAGCAGCACACGTGCCAAGCATGCTGAAAGATGAACAGTCATGCTAGCTGGAGCACTACAGGACAAAACAGGACAACTGGCCATACGGTTATCTCGCGACTGGATCTCGCGACTTGGTCAAGCCGCGAGGTCAAGCCGCGAGCCACCCCTGTTTTGTAAAAACCTGACGTTTCACATTCCTCTCCACTCTAGTATAAATACCCCTTTTACCCACGATTGAAAGAGAGCTTCTAGAGAGAATTTTGAGAGAGAAACCCTAAAGAAAAACAAGATTGTTTCACCCACAATCTATACCTTAGAGTCTCTACAAATTCCTCAACTCTCTTCCTCTCTATTGTCAAATCCTTGAGAGGTATTATACCAAACCTGGTTCTCACCATCATCATCACTGTGAGACAGTTGTTTGGATTTCTGGGAAGCAGTTAGGAAGGAACCAATCTTCATTGGTTGATGCTACGGTCTAGTAGCGGAATCCGGGAAGCTAGAAAAGAAAAAGGTTCAGCGCAACCTCGTTGGAGCAAGAAGCTTGGAGGGCTTAGGTGCACTGGGTAGATTAGGCTTGGAGGGTCTATTGCTGTCCTTGTATCCCAACTGTATTTTCTAGTGGATTGTTTACCGCTTGGAGGGCGGCAGAGAGGTTTTACGCCGAGGGCTTCGGTTTCCTCTTCGATAACACATCGCGTGTTGTCTTTGTGTTTGCATCTCCCTTCCTCTCTATCTTTGCCTTTATATTATCTGCTGTGGATTTTATTTTGTTATGGCTTAGATAGGTTTTAACCAATTTAGTATTATAGCATGTGTTAAGTTTCCGCACACTAGTTGTTTGACATATTGCTTGAATTGGTTAAGTTGTAATTTGGGGGTCTAAACGTTCAAAGGTGTTTTTGTACACGTTTTTGAACTTTCATAATCAATTAATTCATCACAAGGAGTCAATTCGTTTTTGGCCTATCAATAGAAATTGTGACTAATAAAAAATAACAATATAAATTATTGATAACTTGAGTTTTTAAAGGGAGGATCAATCTAAAACTAATATGTAATTAATTTATAACTTAATATCAAATAAACAAAATGTATATATTATTGTCTCCTTTTCAGAAAGCCTAAATAGTAATATTGTTGAGTATAATATAACTATCAATTTTTTCTATGCATAATTGAATTGGTATAGCGAATTAGTCAATTAAATTACATATGATTATCTAGAAGTAAAATAAAGCAAATTTTACATGAAGGGACATTAAAAGCGGACGAAGGAGGACAATGAAAAGAATTTTGTGCCATCCTACCTCTACTTCCCCAAACAGATAGTAATATTGACTAATATTGCAGGATGCAAGTGATGAATTTTTGGGGTTAGTGGAGACGAGTTTGCTATGAGATCTTGTGGCTAAAGATACAGTTTAAAGCCTAATAAAAGAAAAGGTATGCAACTTCTTTTCAGTCTCCAATCCTGTTGTATTCTACTGCAATATGGCATACAAAATTAAACCATTTGTCAATCATTGGATAGAATTAAAGATAATATTATTGGCTTTGGACTTAGAATGGAGTTTGTGAATTTAATCATTGAGATTAGTCTAGATAGGGAGATAAACTCCTCTATGATTCGGAAGTTGTATGAAAGGAAGATGATGTTTTAAAGCTGTAAACTTGCTAATTAGTGTAAGCAACATGGTTTTATAAATCAGTATGATGAAAGAACTGTTTTTGCTCTCAGTTCTTGATTCTGACCAGTTTTTGGGGTTTTTACTAAATTGAATTGGTGCTTTTGGTTCACGGTTGTACCAGTCAGTCAATTTCGATCCAGTTTTTAAAACTATACTAAGCCATCAACAATTTTTGGAAAGACTTAAATCTAGTGTATAAATATAATCATTGACAAGTAAAGATACATTTTTATGTACTGTACTGACATGGCTACTTGGCTGAACCAAAAAAAAAAAAATCTACAATCACTAAATATTTGGGTACTAAAAGGACTTTAATTCCCATGCGTCATTTTCCCTTATCTTGGTGCTATTTCTCTCCTTGTAATTATCATGGTTCTGATGTTTGGTAGAAAAACAATATAATTTGTTATAGTTGTGGTGTTTAAACATATTTGGAGTTTTGTGGATTGTTTTTACAGCATGTGGCAGATGTGATTTAAGTGCTATATCTAATAGTTTCTAGGGTGCTGTTGGCAAAGGAAGTACTTTTGTTCGTGTCCTGGTTAACATAGAGATTGTTATATCTACAAAGTTCCATGGACAGATGGACTTATGTATGTCCTATGCGTAGGGTGCCATTTTAGATATGCTCTTGAGATTAACACAATTTATATTAAACCTTTATTAAAATTGATATCACTCCGAATTAGTAAGGTGGATGTTCTGGCTTCGGTGGGCTACTGAACAGTGGAAGGCCTGCAAAAAGCGAACGTTGTCAAAAAAGAGGACCAGAGTAAACCAGCCAAACCCCCTCCGATGGCAAATTTAGTCTCACAGGAATGAAGTTCCAAGTTTTTGGGAGTCAAGTCTCGGAAAGTTCTTACCTTTCACGAGTTCAGACCGGTCCTTTATATAGAGATCCTGGGGACGGTTATTTGTCCAATAACCTCCCCAAGATTTGTGGAAGCCAATGAGTTTGGAGTTAACTTCCTCAACGGCTACTAAAGTTGTAACCGCTAAGGGGAGTTAACTCATTTGAGGGATTCATGGCGATAGCTACGAGTTTAGTAATCGCTACAAAGAGTCGAAATTTTTCTAAGTGTTGCGTATTCGTCCATCTAGTGTATGATGATCTGGTCATCCTTGGACATATGATGATCGTCCATGGATGACCTTCATGGACGAGTTTACCGTCCATGGGAGATTTGACTAATCAAGAGTAATATTATCGTCTATGACCATTTATTCTTCTTCTGTGGTGATTCTTGGTCCAACATGCTCTATTGGCTCTGGACGATGCCTTTGGACAAACAGGAGTTGAGACTAATTCTCTACTTCTCCATCCAAAACCTTAGTTGCATACAACAAAATGGCTGAAGAAGGTTTTTATTTATTTATTTGTTATTAAATAAGGCCATTATTAAGTCCAAAACTCAAGCCCATGAGTCCATGACACAAATTCTTACCATGGTTTACTTTTGAGAGAAGGACATGGTTTACTAAGTTAAGAGTTGGTCTTAGCTTGATTGCTCAGAAAAAGGGAGTGCTTCTGTTTGGGCAAGCTTAAGTGTAACTTGGGCCTTTTGATTTGGGATTGACTCAATATGACCCTTTAAACAAAGGTGTATAAAGCCCTTGTTAATTCATGTAAACACTTATGGCCTGTTTGGATGTTTAAAAAAGGAGGGGGAGTAAAGTAGATGGAGGGAGAGTAATTCAATTACCTTGTTTGGAAGTTTTTTAAGAAAGGAGGGGGAGGGGGTTTGGAGGGGTTTCAACCACCTCTAACCCCTTATTTTTAATTCCTCCAAATTGGAAATATTTGGAGGGAGAGTAAAGTAGATAAATTATTAAACAAATAAATTTCCTAATTTACCCGTTCTAAATTAACAAAATTACAAACCGATTATATAAATAATCTTTTTTTGTTTCCTAAGAAAATTGAGGTGAATGAAAAGAAAAATTGAATCAAACTAGCTAGGGCAAAAGCAACGGCATCAGAGCCTATGAATTCGAATCCCAACACAAAGCTTTCTGAAAAGCCTTTCAAAGCCAAAGAAGAAGGCGAGCTATCTTCCTACAATGCCAACAACGACGGTGACGACAACAACAACAACGTATTGCTCTCCAAAACCCTAGCTCATATTCAAACTTTCAGCTAGTTTTATTTTATTTTTGGTTTCATCGAGTTCAATGCTTGATTTTTGTGTTTACGTGCCGTTTCTCATTACTTGGCCTTTGTTTCGTTGCTGAGAAAATAGAGGAAAATAGAGGAAACTGCATTTTTTTTTTTGTTCTTCTTCAGTTTTGTCGTATTGCTCTCCAAAACCTTAGCTCATATTCAAACTTTCAGCTAGTTTTATTGTATTTTTGGTTTCATTGAGTTCAATGCTTGATTTTTGTGTTTACATGCCGTTTCTCATTACTTGGCCTCTGTTTCGCTGGTGAGAAAATAGAGGAAAATAGAGGAAATTGCATTTTTTTTTTTTTTTTGTTCTTCTTTAGTTTTGTCCACTAATAAGGAGTTTTCACTTAGAAAAAGATACATAGTTGTATTAGGTCAAGTAGTCAAAAATGATAATGAATCTGAGATTTAGAAGCTCCAATTTATTTTTCTTTTTGTACAATTTTAGCTACCACAAGGCCTTACCAAAAATTTTATTTGAATTTAGTTAATTTATAGAAACATCCACAATACTTCTAAAATATCCAAACAAGGGGAAGGGCTAATTACTCCCTTCCCCCTTACTAATTTTAAAAACATCCAAACAAGGTTGGGGGGAACCATTCCCCTCTACTCTCCTCCCCACTACTCTCCTTCTCTCTACTCTCCTCCCTCTCTAAACTTCCAAACAAGCCATTAGTTTGAGAAACAATATCAAATAGACATACACACTTGCAATCACAATGCATAGAAACATCCATAGTAATAAGCAATGTCTCAAATCAGACCCAATTCCTTGCCATAACACTCTGCTGAAATTGTTTGAGTAGCCACCAATTTTTCCCCTTATTTGCCAATTAGATTATATCCCTCATGTTGTTTACATATACGGACAAGAATTCCTTATATAACGTCATTGGGAGCAGGCTTGAGAAGTGTAGTTTGATGCTAGTTGGTAACAGACTCTTGGCGGAAGAAAGACAGTATGCAAGATTAGCATCCACCTCAAACATGTTCATTTTATGGACTTGGCTTGGCTGACTGAGTAGTACCTTTGTCTTAGCCCTTGCTGTTTACGTTGGGTTGCCATTAAAATGTTCAGTTAATTAGGTGCTATCTGGTTTTTCTGTTTTGCTGTTTCCTAAATGAACAAAAAAAATGCATTGACAATATGGGCCAGTTATGCTGGGCCTTTTCCCCATTATTTAAGTTGATCTCTTTCCTGCTTCCATGCATTATTATGGGCTGTAAACCACTTTAACCATACTTGTATTGTTCATTATATTTTAAATATGGTCGTAACATTGGGTTTTTCTTTTTTAGATAAGGTTGTAACATCCATTTTAACCTTTGAGATAATCTGGTCTAATTTTCTTGATAAAGATTTGTTTTTTTTAGCTGGATATTTGTTGTGATCCTTGGTACTAATTGGTTCAAGTTTGGTGTATACACACTTCAAACATTTGCAACATCGTATGACATTTGATACAATTAACCATTGTAGATAAAAGGATCATATTGAACAATTCCAAACTATGATGTAGAAAATTTTAAATTTAAGCAATCAATGAAAATTAATAAAGAATCTAAATTTTGAGGAACCAAATTATGAGGTTTTTTTAAAAACCAATATGCATTAATAAGAAATAAAATTTAAAAAATAAATAAAAGTAATTACAAGTTGGGAAACAAAGAATAAAACCAAGGGCTTTTTTTTATGAAAAAAAGTTAAAATTATAAAGTTGATTAGAAACTTATTCAAGTGGATGGTGAGCAGGCCAGGGATGGTCATACCCATTGAGTAATGAATATCCAACCCTACTCGATCCAAATATTCCGGGCAATACGCGGTTCTTCATGGGTAGAAGGTAATCGGGTAGAGTTTGGATATTACCCATTAACCCATTATTTGCTCTCTCTCTCTCTCTCTCTCTCTCTCTCTCTATATATATATATATATATATATATACACACATAAATACATAAATACATACATATAAATGTACGTTTTTAGACCCCTTAAAACACAAGTTGTTTAACCTAGTTTTTTAGCCAAGTGATTACTGAGATAAATTATTCAAATCTAGGTTTACACAATCAAATCATATCATGTAAGTAATGCGAAAATATAAAGAACACACGATATGATAACCTAGGAAAAACAACTGGTAAAAAACTCGGGGAGGATTTAACCTAGCTATCCTCAAGGTAAAACAGATCCACTATGAAAAAATTGAAGTTTTTACAATAAAACTTAGACTACTAACATTCTATTGCTACCTCGACCACGTGATAACTCCGAGTCCACGGACTACTTCTTTCCTTGATCCACTACAATCACAAGTACTCCCACTTGTGACTTTGAGACTCCACTCAAAGGTTTCAGATCTTTTTTAAATTCTTTATGCCACAACTGAAGCGATCACCAAGTTCTTGACATGAATCTTGATCTTAATAACCCTAAGTGTGTATGAAGGTAAATACCTCCAAATCTCACAAGAGATTCAACAAACAGCACATCAAAGACTTCTAAAGCGTAGCTAGGGTTTTTCCTTTTATACTTGGAGTAAAACATAAAACCTTGCATGTCAAACCGGGCTTGGGCTGTGTTGGAAAATTTTGCAAAAAATTAATCTTCATGAGGTTTGATTGATCGAGCCTAATTTTTGATAGATCGAGCCTTGCAAATTTAGACCAATAAATCCTGCAATCACTTGATTCCAACTTTACAAATAAACACACTTTAAGTAGCCTAAATCTAGACTCTAAGTTTTGATCATGATTTGCCAACACATTACAAGTTGAAGTTCTAATATATTTAGTTCCTAAAGTCTTTTTTTTTTTTTTTTTTTTGGGAAACAGTTCCTAAAGTCTTAGAACCTAACAATATATATATATATATATATATATATATATTAATAGGCAAAACTTAGAAAAAATATAATTAGATTTTACAATTGAAGTTCAATTTTGCGCTATGTGTCCTAAATTATTTATTGTTAGAAAGAGTTTCATTTCTTAATTTTGAAGTCAAATGTGGGATCATATCATAAATATCTATCCAAATGAGTTATTGCATACAAAAACCAAGAGTTTAGAATTAATGGGTAGAAGATAGTCGGGTAGGGTTTGGATATTACCCATTATATATATAGGCAAAGCTTAGAGAAAATTCAATTAGATTTTGCAATTGAAGTCTAATTTTGCACCATGTGTCTTAAATTATTTATTTTTAGAGAGAGTTTTATTTTTAAATTTTAGAGTCAAATGTGGGACCACATCATAAATATCCATCCAAGTGAGTTATTGCGTACAAAAGCCAAAGAGTCTAAAATTAATGAATATAAAAAATGAAAAAAAAATTTACATTTTCTACCTAATAATATCCGTACAAGACTTTTTAAGGATTAAAAAAATATATATAAGAATGGCTATCAATAATATTTAAATTATATATGTAAGAATTATATTATGCATCTTAATATATATTTTTTAAGTATATCCATGCATACACACGAATTATAAACTAGTTTATCTAATTACTTCTAATTTAAACCCAATTTAACCCAATTATTATGGATAAATCCTAACCCACCCAATTACCCAATAATTAAAATTACCAAATTGCCCCTAAAACTTGAAAATGACCAAAGTACTTCTAAAATCCTCTAAAACTGCCGAAATACACCCTAAACTTAAAAAATGACCAAAATTTAAATAGATTTCGGGTAAGATTTTTTTTTTTTTTTTGGTTTTGTTTTTTATTTTATTTGTTTACATGATTGAGTTTGGGTTTGACATCTGTTTGGAATCTGCTTATTTTACTGAAATTGAAAACTTTTTGCTGAAAGTACTATAAATAAAAGTAAAAAATAACTGAAATAGTACAATGAGACTCATGAATAGTACCAAAAAGTGCAGTGAGACCCATAAATAGTAACAAAAATAAGCTAAATAGTAAAAAAACTGGCTTTTTAATTTGGAGCCAAACACACACATGGTGAAGAGGACCAAAAAAAAGATTTGATTTTCTTTTTTTTCCTTCTTATGTGATTGAATTTGTGTTTCACCTAAAATTGATTAGGGTCAAGATTGGATTGAATTAAAACTACAAAAAAAAAAAAAAAAAAAAAAAAAAAAAACCTACCTCAATCAAAAGGAGTTACTATTTTAAACACGTATAACAGGAGTTTAGTTTATATCAACATTAACCCATATGTTTTTTTTTTTTTTAATCTTAAACATTAAAGAGAAATTAATCAAAGTTTTAAAAATATTTCCAAAATCAATATTCTTAGAGAATTCATAATTTTTTTTTTCCATTGAAAAATGTTTAAAAGGTGAAATATTGTTCCAAAGAGTGGCATTCAGTCTTCAGAGAAGTCCGCAAAACGAGCAATTTCTTTGAAGATGAGAAGAAATAAAGCAGAAAGTGACTTATGCACAATGTACTATCAAAGAGACTTTGAAATTGGTGGAAGCCAATTTGTAATAATGAAGGTGACATTTTTTCTGTCTAAAAATGTGAACATGAGGGGAAAAAAAAAGTTCAAAATTTTCAAGCGTGAATGTGAACATAAGAAATTAAAGAAGATAGTGATGGCTGCGATCCTACAAGACTCCATTTACATTAACAAAAAAAAAAAATGGACTTAATAGACGTGAAGTTCCCTCTTCTAATAATAGTTGTTTTTGCTAGCCTTTAGCGTCACAATTCTTCTCTGCTGTTCAAATACTTCCACCATGTCTGTGACTTACTAGAGCACTAAAGTAAAAATGGCTGAGACTATCCTTAATGTTGTTGCTGAGGAAATACTAGGCGAGCTGATTTCACTTGCCACTGACCAAATCAGCCTTGCTTGGGGTTTCAAGGAACATATAGAAGAGGTCGTGTGTTATGGTTAGCATTTTTCACTTTTGAGAAGGGAGGGGCCGTTTTGGATTGAAAATTCACTGATGAAGAATGGAGAACAATAGTTTCGACCTAGTGATTGGATCTAATTTTTCTTTTCAATTTTTAATATTTTTTATTAGTTTTTTAATATTTTTTAAGAGAGTTTTAACTTATGACGTCTACTCTTGATAATTGATAGATTAGTTTTGAAATTTGAATGTACAAATGCATAAATTTTTTTAAAAAAATGACCACTTATTTATGCTTTTCTCCTTAATATGGATTTTTTTTTTGACAATTTAATGTGATTTTGTCTTAAAATAAATGAATTGCCTTTATTTTTCTATAGAATTAATAATAGAGATTAGGCTAATTGTGTGCACTGTATCTGTTTAGAGGTTCTTTTTTGCCAAATTTTCCATTCATCACGATTTGAGGTTATCTCATAATCCAATGAGATTTATGCATTTGCCATATCCAAATAGTGCAGACTCCAAAATGTGATGAGACCTAGTCCAAAAAATGAATAAACCCACACCCACGCATTGGATAATAACTTCAATACTATTTTTCTTTTCTTGAGAATCAAACTTCAATACTATTCTGTTGTTTATAACTTTTTCCTATAAAAAAAAAAATCATTTTTTAAATTATGTCTCATCCCACACTTCGTTATTTTGGTGATTAACAAACACATAAATCTCATTGAACTAAGCGTAAACCTCAAATCGGAATAAATAAAAATTTTGACATTAAAACAAAAGTCTTTAAGCTGGTTTTTGGCAAGGTTAGTCCAATATGTAACTATGTATTTGCATTGGTCACAAATCTTAAGAGTAATGATTATCTTGTACTAATTCTTGTACATATTTTATACACAGTTTTTAAATTTGTATTTTGAAAATATAATTTTAATTACAATTGTAAAATTGTATTTTCACAATTTTAACTAAAATTGGTTGAATTCGCATTTTGAATTGAATTTTTCAAATTATGATTCCAAATGAATGAGTAAAGCGAGTGTGTGCAAGTCTTTATCAGGATTTAACCAAATCTTCTTCTCAAAAAAAAGAAAAAGAAAAAAAAAAAGCCCTAACCAAATATTTAATGATGATCGACAAGCTCCAGCACATGGTAAAGTCCCATCCCATAAAGCTACTTTTACAAAAAAGACACGGCCTTGATAAACATGTGAAAACAGATGGGATTTTTTTTGCCATTTAGCATCATTTTAGCAACAATTTCTTAGACTTGAGTTCAATAAAGGAAATCGAGGTGGTGTTTGATACTGTTGTTTAAACAATATTACACGTATTTTCATACATTTTTTCATCTACATGTATTTTCACAAAATAATAACAACGTTACTAGAAATCTCTTACCAAACGAGCTCCAAGTCTCACATACTCAATTTTGATGCACTGGAAAGCTGAGGTGGAAATTTTTATACACATAGAACTCGAGTCTCAAAGACTCGATTCCTGTTTTTCATTTTAGAGATCTCAAAAACAGGGAAGAAGAATGATGAAGAAGAAAGAAGGAGGAGAAGAAGAAGAAGAAGAGACCCATACCCATGACAAAACCAAACCCACCTCGTGAAATCACCTGCAAAATTAAACCCACCCACCTATTGATCTCTATGAACTCACCTGCAAAACCAAACCCACCTACAAAACACTTTCTTCTTTCTTCTCCTTGTTCTCTAGATCTGTAATATTCCTTCACCAAAACAGAACTCAAGTCTTAAAAACTTGAGTTCCACATGTACAAAAAATTCACATCAGCCTTTGCTAGAGCATCAAAATCAAGTGTACTAGTCTCGATTTCCTTCATTGAACTCAAGATGTTAGTTTGTTAAAATGTTTCAAAAACATGCCAACTAATGAAATTGTTGCTAAAATGATGTTAAATGGCAAAAAAATCGAAAAAGATGTTTCGCACTAAATAAAAGAAAGAAAAAAATAGTAGTTGCTTTCATCTTTTTGGATAAATAATAGTAGTTGCTGCTAGTCTTTAACATCACAATTCTTCTCTACTTTCCAAATACTTCAAGCTAAACATCAATTTTGTTAATAATTTTTTTACAATGTAATATCTATAAATCTCAAGCTTTGGGATTTTCTTTTTCTTTTATTTATTTATTTCCTTTTATTTTTAATATTCCTTGCAAAGATGATTTTTTTTTTTTTTTTTGAGAAACACCCAAAGATGAAATTAAATAGCCAAAGATAATTATTTTGCACGTGTTTTGTATAAAGCAAATGTGACAACATTATTCATGTAAGCCTCCAAATCCCTACATCTTGACCAAGTATGCATATTTCATAATGAAATGGCGTAAATATTATTCAATGTGTATGTTTTATCATTTAATTCTTTTTCCTTTCTTGTCTGTTAAATTTGTCTTATCATTTAATTCTTTTTTCTTTCATAAGGAAATGGCATAAATATTCTTTCTTTCTTTCTTGCCAATTTTTTTTTTTGGCTTATAAGTTAGAATTGTTTAAATTTAAGCAGTCAAGCAAAATTATTAAAGAATCTAAATTTTGAGGAACCAAATTGGTTTTCTTTTTTAAAATCCAAATATGTACTAACAAGAAATAAAATTATAAAGATAAATAAAAGTAATTACAAGTTGGGATACAAAGAATAAAATAAAGGACTTAATTTTGTTATGTTTGCAACAAAAAAAAAAAAAAAAGAAAAAAAAAAGCTGTTATCTTGGAATAAAAAAGAAATTGACAAAAAGAGATGCTTTAATGTTTTTTATTTTTTCTTAAACTGGAACAAAATAAAAATCAGTTTTGAAGTTGCGAGTACCATTTTCTCTAATTTTGAGAATGATTTATGCTTTAAAACATTTGCGATGTTGTTTAACTTTAATAGCGACAGTAATAACGTGTAATGATCATTGATATATAGGACAAAATTAAACAACTCTTATTCTTATACAACAAGATTGAAATTATTTAAATTTAAACATGGCAAAACACGTTCTTAGTTTTGTGCTTTGGTTCTCGTTAACTTGTAATTTTTATTTCTCATGAATTCATATTTGTCAAATTTATATTTGTTATCATTTTTTTTTTTTTTGGTTATCAACTTGATCTTTAAAAATTAGAAGTTAACGAGAAGCAAAGCACAAAACTAACAAGGACTTCTTTTGCCATGTTTTCTGAAAACAGTTCCTAATTAAATAGGCGTAAATGCTCTTTTCGTCCCTACATTTTGAGGTCATTTCTATTTTGGTCCCTACATTTCTATTTTACCACTTTTAGTTCCTAATTTAATTAACCCTTGTTATTTTTAGTTCTTTTCATCACTCAACTAATAGAAAAAACTAATGTGGCAAACGGAGTGCACTGTTGACACAGTAAATACTGACGTGGTGAATAAAATATTAATAAAAAATTATTTATAATGGCACACATGACGGTGAAATGATCGGAAGAGGGAAAAGGAGCAAAAAAGTGGAGTAAGATCCTTGTGATAGCAGAAGGAAAGATGAGCTTATCATGGGACGCTGAATCTAGATGAACATCTACAATAGAAAGAATGACATGAGAAGGGAAATCTATAGTAAGATGCTCAAGAAGAGATAACAAAAATCGAGCACGAGGCTCTGTAATGGAGTTGTAGTGAGAGAGTGGATGCAAAACCAAGGTCATCACCGTGTTCATGAATCTAGGACCTTTAACAAAAGGTCTACATGGTGTAAACTAACGCTTACCCCAAATAGAAGGGCGCTTACAGAAAGCAGACATGAGCTCATCCCTGGACGCAATCCTCAGACGCTCACAACTAGGATAGTCAGGAAACTCTATCCTAGGGACCTGAAGCACATCCGCAACAAGTTGCGGTGTGATAAGAATGTGCATACCTCGAACACGAGTGAAGAAAAGAGGTACTGAACAATCAATCTCATGCATGTTGGAGTAAAACTCCTAGATAAGCACGAGAGGACAGGTGACCAGGACATCACACAGTGACCCCTATCCCCGACTGTGAATGACAGTGGGAAAGTTGGTGTCGGCAAAGTTCAACAGAATGACTTGGCGTTCCGAGGAGGCAGAAACATTATCATGGAACCGAATATGAGATAAAGTAGGATCAGAGGGTGAAGAAGCTCCAGAACGAAGAGGGTTCCGAGCTGGAGTAGATTTACACTTAGGTGCCATAGACATGACTAATCGTAAATAGAAAGAAAGGGAGAAAAAAAAAGACAATCAGAAAAATCCCAAGCAATTTCAAATATAACAAGTATATTGAAAAAAGAGTACGTATACATGGGAAATGCATGAACATGTGACATGCAAAAGAAATTTCATCATGGGCTCAGCCCAATCCAAACCTATCAGCACACATCTAAATGCATGACAATACTATTATAATGCCAATGTGATGCAATGTATGAGGTTTTAAACTCATTTAAGTGAAAACCCATCCCAAAATTTTAATAATAACTTATCAAATTTGAAAAACCCCAAAATTTTTCAAAAACTCCAAAAACCTAGGTTTCAAAACATGAAATGCATGAATATGAAAAGATTAGAAGCTTACCAAATGAAGAAAATCTTGAAAAAACTTGAAGAAACCTTGAGCAACAGAGATTGGAGTGAGATGAGATAGTTTGGGAGAGAAAACAGAGAAGTATCGAGAGAGAGATCGAACAAAATGAGGTTCGGATCACACAGGGAGAATAAATAGTGCATCAATAAATCTCGACAGATGAAGGTGTCGAGAGGTGTCGAGACATCTGTCGAGGAAGGTATCAAGAACAATGGTCTTCGACAGATACAGGTATCGAGGAGGCGTCGAGGAACAAATCATCAAATACAAGAATAGAAACTCGATCGATCCACCAGGTGTCAAGAAGCTATCGAGGAGGCAGAAACATTCTCGATCAATCCACCAGGTGTCGAGATGCTATTGAGGATGCAGAAACATTCTTGATTGATCCATCAAGTGTCGAGAAGCTGTCAGGATTGCGATAAGAAAAAGCGGAAGAAGCTCAATAGACAGCAAGGTATTGAGGAGGTATCGAGGAGGTGTCAAGCTGGCTTTTAAACACAGTTTTTCAAGATGTGAAAAACACAGACATGAATACAATCCAACATGCAATTCAACCAATGATCCAATCAGCATATTAAGCTCTCAAAATCATCTCTCAATAAAAATTTTAAGCACATGGATCTTCAAAAACACACACACACACTAAAAAAATCTAACCAATTTTATATTTCAAAAACAAGTCAAGACAGTTTAGTAAGCATACATTAACACATGTAAAACCTTGTGATGGCCAAATCACATTGTACCTGCACATGTATCAAGAATAGCAAGAATATTGCGTGTTGTGTGTGAAAAACATCGCAAGATTGCATAAGTGTATACATGTTATGACGATTTGAGATATGAGAAAATCACTTTAATTCACACACAATCATAACTGCTTGATGGGGACTATCACTTTCGAGGTAAATCCTATAACTCCCACATCTCCTAGAATACATGCTTACAATCATTTTCAAAGCATTTTTTATCTTTTTGCTTTTGATTTTTCTTTTGCATATTTTTCTTTTAAACATATCATGCATGGCCATATTAGAGAGAAAAGAAATACTCAATGATATTTAACATTCCAATTTTGCTATGCCTAAGCACACAAATGTCATTGACATTGCACTTTTGCTATGTCGAAGCATACAGGTGTCATATTATGATTGGCGCGCAACAGTGGTGAGATGGTTATTAATGCCTTTCTCTTAGGATTTTTTAGTCTTTCCCGTCAAAAAGAGTGATACGAGTGTTAAGTATAATAGATAACTTAATCTTACTCATCACTAACAAGAGCCACAAAGCTCATTTGCTTAGTTGTACTTAGAGATGCTCACGTAAGCTACAAAAGATTCAAAGTTGAGAAAACTTTATTTCAATGGCCATCCAAGGTACACAAGTACCAATGTACACAAAATAAACTATTTTTGTATTTTTCTGATTTTTCCTTTTTATTTTTATTTTGAAAACAAACAAAATAAATACTAAAGAACCAAACAAAAACAGACAAATAACATGAAAGCATGAAGAAAGATGCATATGCATGAAGGCATGATAGAAAGATGCAAATGCATGAAAGCAGGATTCCAAAAGCAAATAAGAAATCAAGCAAAGAGAGTCCTACTTTAGATAGAAAGAATTAATGCAGAGAACAAACAGAAAAGACAATTAAATCTTAGGCTCCTTTCTCACCCACACAGCACGAGTCTTTGGCCATGAAAATGAAAAGGCATGTGTCCTAGTATGTCTACTAAAGGACACAGAAGAATTAGAATTCTCCTAAAATTGAGTTAAAATGAACGCCACCCTTTTTGTTGCATGAATCCCAATACGTGACTAACCAATTGCGCGGATCCCAGTACGCGACTTCAATCACCAACTAGAAGAAGATTATTGGCTATAAAGTTCTTCACTTCATCAACAATGAAGATCAAGAAGCACTTGGTTACAAAACTCTAATGCGCAAAAGATGCAGTAGCTTTTTTAGAGATAATAAGGCATCGGTCACCTTTTGCATATGTTCTCCTTGTATTCTCTTATGTGACGGCCTCTAAAATAAGTCTTATATAGGTCTAGGGTTGTGAGTGTTAGGACATATGTGTTTCACATTAAGAACATATGTCATATTTCAAGAAACCATGTTTCAAGATCAAGTATTGAAGCCTTCAAGTCTGTCCAAGAAAAAAAGTTCATAGTGCCAAATCATTAAAGCTTGACAGCTGTATCTATCAAGCTTAAGAAAGCTATTCAAAGATTCAATGTACTCGACACCTTCTTAACAGCTGCTCGACCCCTTCTATCTGTCGAGGTTTAGGAATTTCAGAATTCAAATTTGATTTTCTTGGGATCCGTGAATATGTCTTCGGCCTTCTTTTCTCCTGACCCTAAACATATAAAAGGATTGTTTTAAGGGCCGTCAAAGTGTTTACAAGTTGCACAAGCATTAAGCAAACTCTGTTCAAGCAAATTGTGACCGGAGAGGAAGTTCTTACCCTAGTTCATCTCTTTCTCTTGAAAAAGTTGCTGTGTATGTGCACCGTAGGGGTTTGTGACCAAACATCTTCTTGATATTCATCGTGTGGAAGAACTGAAAAACTTCGCAACCAACAACCTTCTTAGTTGGAGATTAAAGTCGCATATTGGGATCCACATAATTGGTTAGTCACGTATTTGGGAGTCGTGCATTGAAAGGGAAACTATCACTACAGAACAAGTTCAATTAGGTATTGGGGTAAGGGTTCAACTGTAGGTTTATAAGGTACTTGAGATTCCTTTACTTGTAACCGCTTGTTATGATAATAGTGGAGTTTCAGGAGTGGTGACCTGAAAATCACCCAATGGGGTTTTTGCTGTTAGGTTTTCTCCATTCGTAAACAAATCACCGTGTTATTTATTTTCTACTACATTATTAGTTTATTGGTGATTTTTTTATGCTAGCACGCGTTTGCATGATAAATTGATTAATTAATAATTTGGCTAATTAATTTCTATCATAAGGGGTCATTCAGTTTTTGACCTATCAAGTGGTATCAGAGCAGGCACACTCTGATTAGGGTTTAATATTTGCTATGTTGATCCATTGACCCCTATTTGTCATGGATAGAGGACAGTCATTAATTATACCTCATTTATTTGATGGCACTAACTATGCATACTGGAAAGTACACATGAGAGCTTTCTTGCTGTCTTTAGATGAGAAAGTGTGGCAAGCTATGGAGATAGGCTGGATTAAGCCTACAAAAGCGCCAGCCGACTGGGATGATGCCAAGATTAAGGCGGCAAACTTCAATAGCAAAGCATTGAATGAATTGTTCAGTGCAGTCACCAATAAGGAGTTCAAGAAGATATCCTTAACTGAAACTGCCAAGGAGGCTTAGACCATCCTCCAGACAATCTATGAAGGTATAAAGGCTGTAAAAGATTCAAAATTTCAGAGGCCTACTACAAGCTTTAAAGAGATAAAAATGGAGGAAGATGAGTCTTTCAATGAGTTCTATGCCAAGCTAAAGGACATAGTGAACTCAGCCTTCAATCTCGGGGAAACCATTCCTGAACCCAAGATTGTAAGGAAGGTGCTCAGATCTCTAGCTGAGAAATTTCATGCCAAGATCACGGCAATAGAGGAATCAAAGGATATTGATAAGATTCCTTTGATTGAGCTGGTTGGAAACTTGCAGGCCTACGAGCTAGGGTTGACTAGAATTGGCAAGATAGGTAAAGGCAAGAGCATGGCACTAAAGGCCAAAAGTAGTGAAACAGATGAATCTTATGATGATGAAGACTCCAAGATGAAGTCCTACATCACCAAATAGTTCAAAAAGTTTATGAAGAATACCAATGGAAAGGGTTTCGACAAGAACCGCAGGCAATCCAATTCTTCTCAGTTTAAAGGCCAAGACAAAGGGAAGAAGGATGCTAAGGAAGGTGGTCAATACACTGTTCCTGTAAGACCTAAGTGCTTTGGGTGTCAAGGCTTCGGTCACATGAAGCATGAGTATCCTACATATCTCAAAAGCATTGGGAAAAGCAAGGCACTTACTGTTACCCTGAGTGACACCAAGCCTGAGGATGATTCCGACAATGAGGATGACGGAATCTTGAATGCCTTCACTGCCACTATTGATCCTATTGATGGGATTGTTGAAGATGTGGTTGAAGAAGAGGAATTGGTGGAATCAAAATTTGAGAAGATGGATGATTAAGATGACATCCATACAACCTATGAGAAGTTGTACAAGCTTTTTGAGAAGCATGAGAAACTGTATAGACTAACCACCAAGAATCTTAGTGACGTGGAACTTGATCGTGAGGAGCTTTTCACAAAGTTTGATGAAGTGAATCAGACTATTAAAGCACTGAGGTTTGAGAACTATTTCTTGGCTGAGAAGACCAAGAAGCTTGAAGCGAAGCCGTTTCAAGTTAGAGCTCAATTGGAGAGGACTTCAAGTGCAAAGCTTGATGAGATACTCAGCATTCAGAAATCTGCTTCAGGTCGAACAGGTTTAGGGTATGGACTTTCTTTCCCTAATACTGCTTCTTCTAGTACTACTGTTTTTGTTCCTCCTGCTAATAATGTTAAAACTGAGAACAATGAAATTAAAACTGAATTAGCAAGTAAGAACATAGACAAGGGTAAATCTATCTTAGGAGCACCCCCTAAGCTTGAGAAGAAAGATGTTAAAAACCCTAGGGCTAAGAAGGCTAACTCTCAAAAGCCTAAAAAAAAGAAGTAGCATCTCTGTCATCATTGTGGAGCTGCCAATCATACTCAGCCAAATTGCTACAAGTGGCTTGCCACTCAACAGAGCAACAGCATGATAGCATCTAGGAGCTAGAATCAGCTTCAATCCTTTCTAGCTCGACTTGGAGATCTTCTTAAAGTCCTCATGTTCCTTTCGAACTTGAATGGTTTTTCCCCTTCACTGCTGGTTCAAAGGTTTAATCAAAGGAAGCGTTCCTCCGGGGTGTGGAAGGAAAAGGGCTCCAAGTGATTCTGTCACTTTTCTCTCTCTCTTCTTGTTTTTGTGTGTGCATTACTTATGTGTTTTGCTTTCAAGTTTTGAGTCGATCTAGTTTTTATGCTTTGGGTGTTTAACATGTTTTTGTTTGGTTATTTTTTAGTTTTGCTTTGTTTTGTTTTTCATATTAAAATAAAATAAAATAAATTGAAAAATCAGAAAAATACAAAAACAGTGTGTTTTGTGTACATTGGTACTTGTGTACCTTGGATGGCCATTGAAACAAAGTCTTCTAAACTTTATATCATTTGTAGCTTAGATGAGCAACTCTATGCAAAACTAAGCAAGTGAGCTTTGTGACTCATGTTTGTGATGAGTAAGATTAAGTTGGCTCTTGACTTTAACACTCATATCACTCTTTATGACGAGAAGGACTAAAAAATCTTAAGAGAATGGCATAAATAACCATCTCACCACCGTTGCCCGCCAATCATAATATGACACATGTATGCTTTGGCATAGTAAAAGTGCAGTGTCAATGACATTTGTGTGCTTAGGCATAGCAAAATTGGAATGTCAAATATCATTGGGTATTTCTTTTCTCTCTTTTATATGCCCATGCATGATATGCTTAAAAGAAAAATATTCAAAAAAAATCAAAAGCAAAAAGATCAAAAATGCTTTAAATATGATTGGAAACATGTATTCTAGGAGTGTGGGAATTATAGGATGTACCTCGAAGGTGATAGTCTCCATCAAGCAATTATGGTTGTGTGTGAGATAAAGTGATTTTCTCATATCTCAAATCGTCATAACATGTATACATTTTTGCAATCTTGCAGTGTTTTTCACACACAACACGCAATATTCTTTGCTATTCTTGATACATGTGCAGGTACAATGTGATTTGCCCATCATAAGGTTTTACCTGTGTTGATGTACGCTCACTAAACTGTTTGGACTTGTTTTTGAAATATAAAATTGGTTAGACGTGTTTAGTGTTTGTGTGTGTTTTTGAGGATCCATGTGCTTAAAATTTTAATTGAGAGATGATTTTGAGAGCTTAATACGTTGATTGGATCGTTGGTTGAGTTACATGTTGGATTGCATTCATGTCTGTGTTTTTCTCATCTCGAAAAACTGCTTTTAAAAGCTAGCTCAACACCTCCTCGTGACCTCCTCGATAGCTAGCTATCGATCGAGCTTTCTAAGCTTTTTCTTATCGCAATCTCGCCTACACCTCGATACCTGGTGGATCGATCGAGAATGGGTCTGCATCCTCGATAGCTTCTCGACACCTGGTGGATTGATTGAGCTTCTGTTCTTGATTCTGATGAGTTGTTCCTCGATACCTCCTTGACACCTCAGTTGTTGACAAGCATTTCCTCGACACCTCCTCGACAGATACTCGATACCTGCATCTATTGAGATTTACTGCTTGTCCTATTTAAGCTCCTGTGCAATCCAGTTTTCATTTCATTCAATCTCTCTCTCGATACTTCTCTGTTTTCTCTCCCAAAACACTCTCATCTCACTCCAAACTTTGTTATTCAAGGATTCTTCAAGCTTTTTCAAGTTTTTCTTTACTTGGTAAGCTTCTAATCCTTTCATATTCATGCATTTCATGTTTTGAAACCTAGGTTTTGGGGTTTTTGAAAAATTTTGAGGTTTTTCAAAATTGATGAGTTATTACTGAAATTTTAGGATGGGTTTTTACTTAAATGTGTTTAAAACCTCATACATTGCATCACATTAGCATTATAATGATATTGTCATGCATTTAGATGTGTGCTATATGTTTGTGTGCTAATAGGTTTGGATTAGGCTAAGCCTATGATGCAATTTCTTTTGCATGTCACATGTTCATGCATTTCCCATGCATACGTACTCCTTTTCAATATACTTGTTATATTTGATTTTGCTTGGGACTTTTCTGATTGTTATTCTTTCTCTCCCTCTCTGTTAGTTTACGTTAGTCGTGTCTATGGCACCTTAATGTAAATCCACTCCAACCCGGAACCTTCTTCGCTCCAGTGCTTCCTCATCATTTGATCCTACTCTATCTCGTATCCTGTTTCGTGATGATGATGCCTTTCCTTTAAGGCATTTTCAGAGAACTTTTCTAGACGAGGCATTCATTTGGAATGCCAAGTCATTCTATCGAACTTTGTCGACACCGACCTTCCCTCTGTCATTCACAGTAGGGGATGGGAGTCACTGTGTGACGTCCCGGTCACCTGTCCTCTTGTGCTTATCCAGGAGTTTTACTCCAACATGCATGGGATTGATCGTTCAATACCTTTTTTCTTCACTTGCGTTTGAAGTATGCGCATTCCTATCACACTACAACTTGTTGTAGATATGCTTCGGGTCCCTAGGATAGAGTTTCCTGACTATCTTAGTTATGAGTGTCTGAGGACTGTGTCTAGGGATGAGCTCATGTCTACTTTCTGTAAGGGCCCTTCTGCTTGGGGTGGGCGTCTGTTTACACCATGTTGACCTTTTGCTAAAGGTCCTAGATTCATGAACATGGTGATGACCTTTGCGTTGCATCCACTCTCTCACTATAACTCCATTACAGAGCCTCGTGCTCGATTTTTGTTGTCTTTTCTTGTGCATCTTATTATAGATTTCCCTTCTTATTTCATTCTGTCTATTATAGATGTTCATCTAGATTCTGCGTCCCGTGATAAGCTCATATTTCCTTCCACTATCACGAGGATCTTACGCCATTTTTTCGTTCCTTTTCCCTCTTCCAACCATTTTACCGTCCTGTGTGCCATAGATTACGCTACCGTTAAACGTAGCGAGGTCCAGCCTCGGTCATGGTAGTCAGATTCAGCAACTCCTTCCTCCCGTTCAGCTCCATCCCGTTCTGTTCCATCCACATCCGCTCCTCCTTCTTCTTCGGGCAATATGACTTTAGGAGACATCATGGCACCGCTATAGCGCATGGATGCTCGCCTAGATACACTCTTTACGGAGTTGTATCAGGTGAATGTTCGTGTCGGTCGTATTGCTCGGTGATAGACGTCCATGGGTGGTTTTGCTCCTGAGACTACTCCTTCACCACCTTCTCCCATGGCTTTTGCTTTTAAGGATGAGGATGATGATGATGGTGGTGACGATGATACTGATGGAGATGCTAGCTCTACCGATGAGATGTTTACTTGACACTCTTACCCTTTGTCACTCGTGACAAAAAGGGGAAGTAGTTTTGGTATGAGAGTAGTTTATCTTAGGGGGAGAGTTAGTAAAGGACCATTTTGTTAGGGGGAGTATTGACACATTTTGAGAGATGTAGTGAGGATAGTATGTATCTCTTCTTTTCTTTCTTTTTAGATACATTACTCTTGTACATGAAGTCTTGTGACCATTTATAAACATACATTGTACTTATCTCTTTCTTTATATTGATGTATGTTTTTCTTTCACCTACCCTTTCATGTGTTGTTTCTTTTCTCCCTTTATACACATGTTTCTTATACTTGTATGCAATCTATTATTTCTATTTCACACAAAGATGCCTTGATGAGTTTTGTTTAAAGTGTTCCAAAAATACAGGTTGTCAAAGTCAACTTGCCATAAACTCTCTTCTTGCAAAGTTTTTTAAGAGTTTGTGTTAGGATAGATTTTATTGTATTCAACAAGTGAATATGAGTTGAGTGATTTATGACTTCTCTCATATGCTCATTTGTTTGTTGTGGTTTTGTCACAGATTGCCAAAGGGGGAGATTGTTAGGACATATGTGTTTCATATTAAGAACATATGTCATGATTTTATGTAATTCTCTTATCCTTTGACAAAACGCACTTTACTTATATTTGGGTAAATTTAGGATGTGTTTAAATACTTCAAGAAACCATGTTTCAAGATCAAGTATTGAAGCCTTCAAGTCTGTCCAAGAAAACAAGTTCATAGTGCAAAATCATTAAAGCTCGACAACTGGCTCAATAGCTGTATCTATTGAGGTTAAGAAAGCTGTTCAAAGATTCGGTGTGCTCGACACCTTCTCGACAGCTACTCAACACCTTCTATCTGTCAAGGTTTAAGAATTTCAGAATTCAATTCTAATTTTCTTGAGATCTGTGAATATGTCTTTGGGCCTTCTTTTCTTCTAACCCTAGACATATAAAAGGATTGTTTTAAGGACCGTCAAAGTGTTCACAGTTGCACAAGTATTGAGCAAACTCTGTTCAAGCAAATTGTGACTGGAGACGAAGTTCTTGCCCTAGTTCATCTCTTTCTCTTGAAGAAGTTGTTGTGTATGTGCACCGTCGGGTTTTGTGACCAAGTATCTTTTTGATCTTCGCCGTATGGATGAACTAAAGAATTTTGCAACCAACAACCTTCTTAGTTGGTGATTGAAGTTGCGTACTGGGATCCATGCAATTTGTTAATCACGTACTTGGGAGTTGTGCATCGAAAGGGAAACTGTCACTACAAAACAAGTCCAATTGGGTATTGGGGTAAGGATTCAACTGTAGGTTGGTAAGGTACTTGGGATTCCTTTACTTGTAACCGCTTGTTATGATAATAGTGGAGTTTCGGAAGCGGTGACCTGAAAATCACCCGGTGGGGTTTTTGCCGTTAGGTTTTCCCCATTCGTAAACAAATCACCGTGTTATTTATTTTCCACTGCATTATTAGTTTATTGGTGATTTGTTTGTGCTACCACGCATTTGCATGATAAATTGATTAATTAATAACTTGGCTAATTAATTAATTAATTAATTAATTTCTATCACAAGGGGTCATTCAGTTTGTGGCCTATCAGTGAAAAAAGAAACCCTACACATACATGTCATCATGGGCTGAAAATCATATCTGAAAATCTAAAATTCTTAAACCTCGACAGATAGAAGGTGTTGAGTAGCTGTCGAGCAAGTGTCGAGCACACAGGGCTTTGAACAGCTTTCTTAAGCTCGATAGATGTAGCTGTCGAGCTTTAATAAATTTGCACTATCAGCTTATTTTCTTTGATAGACTTGAAGGCTTCAACACTTGATCTTGAAACATAGTTTCTTGAAGTATTTAAACACATTCTAAATCTACCCAAATATAAGTAAAGTACGTTTTGTCAAAGGATAAGCCTATTACATAAAATAGTGACATATGTTCCTAACAAGTGAAACACATATGTCCTAACATTTTCCCTCTCAAGTACTGCAACGGTCGGGTTTGGTTATAAGTACCATCCATTCTTAACCTTGCCAAAACTGTCATGACCCAATCATGTATAGGCCGTACCAAGGCCTAATACAAGGGTAGGCCAACACATTGCCAAAACTGTCATAACCTTTTCTTTCCTACTCCCTCGACCTTCATTCCTATCCTACCACGCTGAGGCTGCCAACACATTGTATCTAACCACACTGTAGCAAATCGATACAAGTAGTTAAACAGCTTGCTATACCAGACAAAGGCATCTCCGGCCGAACGGTCAGGCAAGACTACGATGCCTAGGTAAACATCTCGTTTACCAAACAAGACGGCAAGAGTTTCACATAACCATTCCCCTCCTGCAGCCAAAGAGATAGTGGCTGTAGCATCTATCGATAATGTGTGGAAGAGGGTAAGCTTTCTATATGGATAGGATGTATCAACACCTTTTGCATCTTTTAAAGAGAATTTCTAAGAAAAATAGAGTGTTGGGTCCTGAGGACCAGGATGGCCGAAGATCAAAACCTAAATGTGCCAGGGGTTGATCATCGAAGTCAGTGCAATAACAATGAAGGAATTTGAGCACTGATGTAGCTAATAGCCACCTTCATAGTCGATTCATTAGGGTCGTCACCTTCTACTCAACTAGTGGAAGTATCTGCCGTTTTCTTTGTCTATTAAGCCTCACAACTATGGGACTTCCTAAGGAAAACTGCAATCATAGTACTCATAAGACAAGACCACCGATAACTTTGACTTAGCTCCCAAAGGTAATCCACCCAACCCTCCCCCAACCTATACAACGGAACTAGAAGATAACGCAAGAGAGGACTTATGGCTTCGCGGATGGAGAGGGATTCGAACCCCCAATATTCCTATCAATACTTCAGTTTTCAAGACCGACTCTTTCAACCACTCAGACATCCATCCCATTCGCGCTTCGCTCGCCCTATCTATCCGCGCACTAGCAGGTAGGGGCTTATCCATGTGATTCGCTATGCTTTGCTTGTGCTTATCGGCGAACTCTGTTGCCTGCCGGTTAGCGACACTTTTCTGGTAGTACAAATTGCTACGCTTCACTTGTTTCTATATGATAATATGCACCTTGGTTGCTATGCTCCCCGTGGATAATAACAAGAGAGTTAAGAACAAATTATCTTCCAAAACAAAAAAAGTGATTGAGTCTGACTCGCGAATGATCGACAAGTGAAGGACTAATCCTTTTGCACCATTATTGTTGCAAAACTGGTATTTGGTGGCTCATGAGCAACATATAGACTAAGGTTGCCCATCACTCCCTCGCTCCTTTTTAAAGGCCCTTTTTATTCTCTTTCTAGTATGGTTCCTCCATAAGAACACTAAACGCCTAGCTTTGTAGAGCAGCTCTCTCCCCAACCCACAGCATAATGTGGAATCTAGATCGTTTCATCGAGCACCATTTCTTTTAGATATAAAGGTGTTCTGACTCTATTGGATCAAGTCATAATCTACGCCTTTTACTAGTATACTACTATGGGGAGAGACTAAGCTCTAGTTCAGAGATTGGACTCTCTTATTGTGATTAGCCCCTACTAGTAAGAAGTTGTTCCCGAGCCAGGTTCCCTAGATCCGCATGTTCCTAGTCGGGCCTAAATGAATGAATGAAGAAGCGCGCTCAGGTAGACTTCCAGAGCTCTTGCTCTGCGTATCCTCCTACTTATTATTCTGGGGGTCATAAAAACATACAAATCGCCTACTCTTTAAAGCTTAAAGCCCTACCATTATATTTTTAAAAATGAAAGCTGCTTTCCCTCACTAATAAAAAACTGCAATCCCTCCCCTTCTGTTACATACTCTACTTTTACTCATATCTTCGGTATACCTCAATACAAGACAAACACAGGAAAGGATATTCAATCAAAAACCGGGTGATAGCCCTATCCTCTCTCAATTGCCTATCTTTTATAGATAAGGGAGAGTACCTTAGCAGTAGCTTCCAACACTTAAGACGTACCTCCTCAAGTGCCGGATATGAATGTTTTATGAGTTTCATACGAGACTACTTTCTTACCTAAAGTTCACTTCTGACTTACCAAATAAATTTACTAAAGGAACTGACCTAAGCATAGCTCTCTCTCTCTCTCTCTCTCAAATACAAATGCCAAGAAAGAGATTCCTTGGATTAGTGGAAAAATGCCTTTCATTTCTCTTTTAAGGCATTTGTCCTACTTATAGTATCAGTCCTCCGGCCTATCGAAATTCGTGTTTTTATTAACCAACAACACATGCTCTCTGTTGGAACTAAAAAAAGTTTATTCAATCCACTAGTGCAACTGAAAGTGCACCTACTGTTACTAGAAGTCTAGTCCCTCTCAGGTACAGTTTTGATCTCGAACTAACTTACTTTACTTAATAGGCTAGAAAAGAGAGATATTCAGAAAACCCGATTTCTTGTCCTGTCTTAAGAACCTGACTTAAAAAAGAAAAGAAAACCAAACTAAAATAAAAGAGATATCACTTTCGATGATTGAACTACACTTTTATATCCAGATTGGAATTGGATTTGAACGTCTTTGGATCCTACTTAGAGCCGGCTTTCACTCCATTTTCACTTTCATATCAAGAGCATCGACTTATGCACTTACAATATTGAATTTCACTTTCCAGAATCCTTGCTCCTGGCCTATTGGTTGATGATAGGGCTCCTGTTGGTAGAGTTCCTGCCCTTGGCCTTGGTTCCAGTCTCGTCTCACATGCCAACAAGTATTCTAGAAAGAATGACTCGATTTCATGTCATGTAGCTACTATAGCTCCTCTCGCCTTTCTAGCCTGCCTTGTGTTGCTCGAAAATGGCTAAGCCTTTTTCGAAAGGCTTTCACCCTAAAAACTTAACTAGACCCTGTTCTCTCTATGTCCATTCAATCTTAATCTTGCTGCATGAATGCATTGTAAGATTGGGGATGCCCTCAATGATCCCTTCCTCTTCCATAAAGGCTTTCACCCATACTAGCACTAGTAAATGGTGATATCCAACTCGAAAACCCGAAGACAAACAAGCTTACCTTATTATTAGAGAAAAGGGAAAGGGGGTAAACCCAAAGCAAAGAAGCTGACAACTACGAGACTAGGAGAATGGGAAAGACTTGGTATATAATCCATGCCTTCGTTTCAATTATAGTCCATTAGCAAGTGAGTAAGGGAACTGTTCCTTCCGTTTCGTAAGGGAATACAAGCATTACAGGGAGTTTTAAAAAAGGAATATGAATATGACTCTTCCCAACTCAAGTCAAGCGAAGCATGGTGAGGAAGGAGGAGAAGAACTACTAAAGAGAGGCTAAGTCGGTAAGGGATGGCCATTCTCACAGGAAGTAGCATACTTATGTTGCCTGTTTTCCTTCCTTTCATCTCAAAGGCCGGTTCAGTAATAGAAAAAATCCTTCTAATTGGCTAGTGCATTAAGGTGGCATGCCTTACTCCGGGCCAGCAGTGAACAAAGTGTTAAAGGAGAGAGAGCTAGCATTCCATACTCAACCAAAAAAGCAAAACTCCAACTAAGCTAATAGCTCTAATTATGGGATATCTAAAAACGATGCTCTTGTTTGTGGCACTCCTTCTCTTCGGGGTAGCTATATTAGTCGCAATAGTCCTTATTAGTAAACTACAGCCTCATTGTTAATTGACTCCTTACTTCCATTTTAGCTTCCTCCCACCCCCTTTTTCCCTCTAATAAAGCACAGGAAAAAAAGGGATTGATTTCGACCTTGCTTTTAGTTGTAAGGCTAGCTTTTGACTTATAGGGCGCTTAGGCTTAGCTCATCAAACAAGTGCGCCAAAAGTGGGAGGTGGTATTGTATTATCTTATAATAGGAGCACACCTGCTTTTAGCTTGTAGTTTCACTCTTGCTTTTGCCTTACCTTCTATTCTATTAGTGAAGAGCATGTTCTCATCTTTTCAAAGAAAGATGTACAGTGGCAGTTTTCTCGTCAATCATTGGAGCTGAGCTAGGCACTGGCTACAGGGCGACCGACCGATACTCTTTTTTTTTTTTTTCGGTATGCCGCAGAGCGAATGAACATAATCCAACCTAATATCATGAATATCCTTCGACCGTTATCTCCTCATATTCCTATTTATAAGCCACAGCTCACTTCAATTTTTCCAATTTCCCATAGAATCTCCGGGGCTTTCCTAGCCACTAGAGTTTTGTTTTTTTACCTTCTTTGTCTGAAAATAAGTTTGATTTGCTTCAGCTATAATAATTTCTACCAATTCTTCTTTTTCTCATCAAAGCTCATCCTAATCTTTGTCGAGATTATTGCCTTAGCCCTGTCCTATCATCTCGATAATGGGGTTCGTCATTCATTGACGGATTTTTCGGGATTTCTCTTTCTTAGAATTGGAAGAAAAAGATTGTTTCAAAATTTCACTTATACCTTTGAGATTAAAAAAAAAAAAAAAAGGATTTTCTTATGAAATGTTTATTATTATTAGCGTTGATAGCTCTCTTCTTTAAAGCTTATGCCGTAGAAGTTGACATCGGGCTTTTGGCGTTTTATCCGCATCTTCCCAACCAAGACCCGAAAGGATTTCACTTTGTTTGGGATGAACTCTCAAAGACGCCACCCTACGAGGGAAGTCCTTGTAGAGTGGCGTCTTTTATAAGACTCGAGTTTCTCAGTGGAACTAAAAAAAAGAGTTTAAGCTCTTTTGGCTTACTTTTAGCCACGCGTGGCAGCTGGCTATCCTCATGTGTCCCAAAGTGACGTCCATTTTTTGGTAATGGGTATACTTGAAGTCGAGCATACATATGATGATCTTCATGCGTGAATAGTCGGGAGGAAAGAAAGGGCGGTAGATGATAATGAAAAAGAGCGCTGTCTCTAGGCGGGTGGGCGGAATGGATGAGCGAAAGGTGCCATGCCATGGAACGAGGAATAGCCTGAGTCTCATTTAAGACAACTAAATGCACCTTTCGAGGTGCTACCAAGGAATTGGGGGACCTTCTCGAGCACATGATAGGCAATTGAGAGATAGAGCTAGCCTATTCGTTATGGGGAATCCATGCTCTGAGCTGAATAGAGCTTACATCCAGTACCTGGCTTTCTCCAACGCATATTAGATTAGCTGTGCTTAATAGGTTGGTTTGGCTTCCTCTCTGGCAACAACTTTCCTTACCTTACCCACGCTACACTCACACTCCAAGCTATGCCTACTGAGCAAGATGCATTGCGATTTCTTCTTTTATGGACGCACTGGAATATGATCCTGGATGAGAAGAGAAATACTTTTTTCTCCGGTGGGCTTTCTCTCGTAAAGCCAAAGACACCCCAAAACAAGGTAGAATTGTTGGAAAGGGGACATGATCAATAGAACCTGGCTGAATCTAGGCTAGGGTAGTGGCGCCCATTCCTAACCAGTTCTGAAATGGTTTGCTCACGCTGAAGGGAGCATCCCCACTTAGTGATCGGTCCACTAGTTCATGCAAATCCAAAGAAGTTATCACAAACGAGCCACATGTAGGGAAACTTGCACGTGTGGTTCTGGCCAGGCTTTCCTGAGGTATCTAATAACCTTGCTTCTGCTTGCCACTGGCGCACCTCTCCTAACTATTGCCCATTTATTTGGGAATAATCCTTTTAGAAGGGATAATTTTACATATTTCTGTCAAATCCTTCTATTATTAAGTATGGCTGGTACCATTTCGATGTGTTTCGATTCTTTCGAACAAGAGAGGTTTGATGCTTTTGAATTCATTGTATTAATTCCACTTCCTACTCGTAGTATGTTCTTTATAATCTCGGCTTATGATTCAATTGCCATGTACTTAGCTATTGAGCCTCAAAGTTTATGTTTTTATGTGATCACAGTATCAAAAAAAAAGTCTGAATTTTCCACGGAAGCCAGCTCGAAATATTTGATCTTAAGTGCATTTCCGTCTGGAATATTACGGTTTGGGTACGACCAGACAACTACCGATATCTAAAAATACCCTTTCTTAGAATTTTGTTGTGAAATATATATCTATCTGTATCGTAAACTATTGAATCGGGTATTACTTAGATGTGAAACTTGCAGACCTCATTGGTTGTGATATTGATCTTATGGGGTACAAAATCAAAGAATATATATACTTGTAGAGACCCTCCATGTAGTTGTCTATCTAGGGCGATCGATCTACATCTTTCTCTATAGCCCTGGGGTTATGTCTTGATCTCGTACGTGCAAAATTTGAGGGACTAGTTCCTATGAGGATTCCCCTTGGTCTCACTCCACGCCTTATGATGAAAGGGGAGTTGGTGTGGCAGTGGCGACGCCACGTTATACTCAAGGTGTTCCCAAGAACACCCTGACTTGAAAAAAAAAATTATATATAATAACTAAATTTTTTTATTTTTTTACCCTTTAAAAAAAAAGGGAACACCCACAATCAAAATTAGGAACACCCTTAAATTAAAAAAAAATAAATAAAAAATTATTTGTTCTACTTTCAAGCAAAAAAAAAAAAAAAAAAAGCCCAAAAAAAATTCAACTAAAATTTGAAAAAAAAAATTTGTAACAGAGCAAAACAATTGATGGCAAGCCCAACTTCAAGCCCACGACAAGCCCAACAAATTACACAAGAAGCAAACCCATGGATTCTAAAAAAAAAAAAAAACCAATACAAATAACTGAGATCAGAAACCTCAAATCAGTAGTTTAGTACATCAAAAATCACTAAAGCTTTTCTAAAAAAAAGAAAAGAAAAGAAATCACTAAAGCTAAAGCAAACCTAAAAAGTAAATACAAAGCAACAGCACCTCCCCTTAGAAGTTAGATCGGTCCAGTCACAGGTGGCAGTCCAGACTCCAGAGATCAATCCTCATCACATCGTCGCCCCTCATCGCATCGGAGATCAGTCCAGTTCCAGTCACAGTCGCTCATCATCGCCGTCACACAAGTATTTCTCTCTCTGACTCTCTCTCAATCTCTCAGTCTCTCTCTCTCTCTCTTTATCTCAAATCTGAAATGAAATAAATGAGTTATGAGTCTCTCTCTCTTTATTAACTTTATCTAAACTGTGATTGGCTAAAGCACTCAGTGAAGCTTTAACTTTATTAATTTTTTGACTTTTTGAATTTGGCATTTTGGCTTTATCTTATGATTCTTATCCGTTGGTTGGTGTTTGTTGGTGTTGGTGTTGGTGTTGATGAGATATTAATTGTCTTTTAGTGTAATGTTATTGTGATTTGTGAAATTGTGATTGTGAAATTTTCTGATTGGCAGCTGGCACTTGTGATTGGGGGCATTAGGCAGGCTTGTCTGTTGACTGGGGTGGGGGGTGGATAGGCTAATAGGCACATGGGGCTCGGTAATTGGGTAAAGCAGTGTATTGTGCATATGACTGGATCTTTTAGTGTAATGTGCAACTAATACACAATAATTTAATTAATCAATAATTAATTGGGAAAAACAACTAATAATTTAATTAACCAATACATTATAAAAGACAAACAAATTAAATTATGTTAGGCTAAACAACAATTAATAATTTTATAATTAATGAAACAATAATATAACAAATTATAGTTTATAAAAGACAAACAAATTAATGAAATAACTAAACAACAATAATTAATAATTTTATTAATATTTCAAATAAACTTATAGTTTATTTTTATTCTTTTGCTAGAATTATGGACAAATACTTGATAAGAAAACCACGTACCCAAGATTCATCTCCTGTGCAAGATTCATCTTCATCTTCTAAGCGAATTCTTGTTGACTTTAATTTAGAAAATCTTCCTTCAGATCCTAGGCTACGAGAAAAGATATCATCTTATCATCCTAATAATCATGATGAAATAAGAAGATATTATTTAACAAAAGGCCCTTGTCAACCTCCTTATGATTACCCTATATCATATTTTTTTAGAAAGTCCCGTCGATTTAGATCCAAATGGTATGTAAATAGAAATTGGTTGGAATATAGTATAGACAAGGATGCAACATTTTCTTTTTATTGCTACCTATTTGGGCAAGATGTTGGTAAGCAAGGAGGAGGTGAAACTGTTGTTGTTGTCAATATATAAAATTTTCTTTTTATTAGATCATGTAATTTATGCTTGTTGAAGAACACCCTGAAAAAAAATTCCTAGAGCTGCCACTGCAACATGGCGTAAATTGAAGATTGAAGGAAGTAGAGCAAAATTCCCTTCTGGGGTATTCCGAAGGTGTAACCTAGGCAACGAAAAAGGGGCTCGATACTTCAACTATAGGAGCAACCAGTTGGTTCACCAAACCCCAACCCAGCATCACACGTTCTCCAAGTCTGAAGGGATCCAATGCCCAACTACCGACTCCTCCCGAAATTGCATTATCGGAGCCGAGCCAGGAATGGCCATTAATGGGTACCTAACACTTTTCACCGGTTAGAGAGGCCCTCTTTAATACATTAATAAAAGATGTTCATAGGGGCCAGAAAGACTAGGTCATAGGAACTTAAACCACCTACGCACTGGTAAATGAAAACCACCTCAATTGGATTAGAGTAAACAACAATGTCGAATCAGGCCACCCCATGCCTTGAAAGAATTCACACGCGATCACCAACTTTCCCAAACAAAGGGGAGATCCACCGCTTATTGCTCACAGAAACATCCAACCTATACTATAGTCAAGTCGTCTACATATCTTTCTGATCTCCTTTCCTTCTATTTATCAAATTTGTGGCTTTGACCCATTTAAGGTTCAAAATGGTGTTGGCTAAAAAAGGGGGAGAGAGGAGAGCTTTGGGGTATGCTCGCTTCTGCATTTTTGTTTAAGTTATTGAGATTATCAATTGCTCATTTTAATGGGTCGGAATTTATGTGATGGTTCAAGAATGGTTTCCAATATTCTTCACGTCCCTTTGAGGACAATTTTGTCCCGCGGGACTGAGTTAGTGGTCAAGTCGTTGTTGGTAATTGATACCCGTCGAATTAGGTATCAATTCATATGTTACCATGAATGGTGAAGTAGCTCTCTTTTTGATGTCTGAGTGCCTTATTCTATCTATCAAAGTCCTTCTTTGTCTATAGCTGACTATAGCTCGGGTTAGTCCCCCACCCCCACGATTTGCTTTGATTTTCTCGAACAGTGCTGGTCCACATCAGGGGCTCTCACGCGAGCCATGCAATGTTCCCAGGCAGGAACTGCTCTTTCCTTGAGCTCCCTATTTAGTTTCTCCCAGGCGTTAATCTCACAATGGCCTTCTAGCACGTCCTCATATCGCGTCCGCCACCACAACTTTGCATCCCCAGAGAGATACATTGTTGCCATTATGACTTGGTCGTTAAAAGAAAGGGGCACAAAGCCTTAAAGCACTATTACATGTCCTAAAAGTCTTCGATCCTTAGTATCTCGGGTGCCAACGAATGCCTTTGGTTTCGCTTGATTCGAACCATCTCCGTTGAAACATTGCTTACGGCCTTCTGTAGTATGGGGACCTGCCTTTACTCGCTAAAGCTTGCCACCTCTATATATTAGATAAGCTCGAAACACCTCCACGACCCCTTGTCCTTGGCCTTCCATCATGGTCCGCCTAACCAACCCATCTTTTTCCAGAGAAGCAACCCGCCCACTGGAAATCTGTCCCTTCAATTGTGTAACAAGGCATCCACACGATTACAAGTCCGCTCTCGTCGAGCCTCTTCAATGGCACTAGCCTTAGGGTTCTTCCCACTAGCCATGGCTTGGCCTAACCTTTAGCTCTGATACAACTTGTCACAGCGCTAAGTCCTTCAAGCCCATAAACCGGGGCACCCTGCTAATGGTCCACTGTAGCAGAGTAAGCTGAAAAAGCCCTTTCTATGTTATTAGTAAAGCCTAAACACCCTGCAATCTTTATAAAATGCTAACGAGCAAGAAAACAGATGCACTAACACGAAACGGCTTTCTAAAGCTCAATTCGTTGCTTTGTTCTATAGTAAGGGGCCCTTTCTTGTAGGATGCCGGATGCACAGAAACCACCCAACCTATACAAGGGGTTTCCGCCTTCATTTGGTCATGTTGCTATGATGTAACGTGCGATCGTCCCGAGGCAGCAAGATGTATGGTATAGGGCTCCCATTTTCTCTCCCTTAAAGTCCTTTATAGATTTCAAGTCGAGAATAGATCAGTGGCTTATTCGGTGCTATATCACACACAATTCATTCATTCTCAGGTACAGCTGGTCATGAAATGTGGCATGGGACATCCGTAGGCGGTCGGAGTCTGACATCCGAGCGAGAGGTCAGAACAATCCCATTCATCCTGGTCTGATCTGAACGGATCTTGTTGAATGAATTGATCCATTATTGTATGCCCTACTTCTTAGTTCATTTTTTCCTACTTGGACTGCCATACTTCCTTTGACTACTCCTGAGATATAGTGGAAACATTTTGTTATAGTGGAGAGTGGGGAGTGAAAACACCAATGCAGTAGAGAACGACTGCATGAGTCGGATCCACTTATATTAAGACAGAAGACCAAGAAAGAAAGGCTTCACGCTCTCCAAGTGGTTGATCTTAGTGTGCTAGCCACTGCTTCATTTCGTATAGTGATAACGCTTTCTTTTTCTTAACGCTCCACCCCCCTTGTATAGTAAGCGGAACTCTGGTTGCATGGCTTTCTCTTATAGGGGCCTATTTTCTCTTACTTGACTCAACGGTTAGTGTATCGCTTTCATATAGCAAGAGTTATTGGTTCAAATCCATAAGTAGGTAAAACAGGCCGAAATCCTTGTTTTTGCTAGCATAATAGCAAGCACAGACTAGCAGCAAAGAGTCAACTGAATGACCAAAGCATCGATTCCTTCCACTTATGGCCTTCTTCGACCACCTTGACACCTTAATCTCAAGGAACCCCCCCCTTTTTTTCTTCTCTTCATATATGTGAGCTGCATGCCCCATCCTAAATAGACGAACAAGAACAAGTTGAAGAAAGGCACGAGAGAGAGTTTTGAGTATCAACTCACCTCCCTTCTTCCATAATTAGGTGAAGACCAAAGGTGGAGCGAGATACCTCCATGCCGAGAAACTAATGCAGCAGATGAAAGAGACAAATGAAATGGGTTGCCAAGCTCCTTGATGAAATCAAATTAAAGAGAAAAATCATTCCCGGTGAGAATGTTGTCATCAACATATAAAAGAAGGATGAGGCAACGGCCATGATGTCAACAAACAAAGATGAAAGAATCCACATAGCTACAGTGGAACCCTTTATAAAAAATGAAGCAATGAGAAACGAGCTAAATTTCTGAAAGTAGGCACCAAGAGCTAGGAAGGGAGCCTGCTTTAGCATGTTGGAGGCCGTAACGTAAATCGCTTTCTTGAGCGTGCATGCCAAGTTAGGATTCCTAGGAGAAGAGAAGCCTAGAGTTAGAGGAGGCTGAATAGAAACTTATTCTTGCAAATCCCCCCTTCCCTTATGTTGTTGAAAGGCATTCTTCACGTCAAGTTGAAATAAGGGCTACTTTTTCTATTGCAGCCAAGGCAAGAATGCCACGTATGGTGGTCATTTTAGCAGCCTGGGGAAAATGTTTTCCTTATCTTTGAAGGGGTTCGACTCAATATTCTTGAAAAGGAATCCTTTAGCTACTAATCTAGCTTTGTATCTCTCTACCGAGCCATCTGCTTATGCTTGATCTTGTAAATCCACTTGCAGCCAATGGCTTGTTTCCCTGCAGGCAATGAGACTAAGTCTAATTCTTTTTTTCTGGGCATTTCTTTCTTCCTGCATAGCATCTCTCCAGCAAGAATGATTAAAGGCTTCAGCAAATGGTTCAAGTTCATGAGAAGAGTGAACTGACATGAGGTAAGCTTGATGTTTTGGGGAAAACGATTCATAAGATAAGATAACAATCCTTCAACGGGATAAGAAACTTAAGAGGATCGACGAACCTGAGAGAGGGATCCAAAATCTGAGGAAGCAACTAGGCTAGACTGCAGATCTTCTGGAGTAATCTTAGTCTGGGAAACATAATGTAATTGCCACCGAGAATAAACATGCTGTGTTGGGTGACTTAAATCCTCTAAGGTTAGCTGAACAGGCAGCAGAAGATGCTAGCCTGAAAAGTGAGGCTAATCCGTAACATCAATTATAGAAGAATGAAGTTCAAGTTGATGAACAAGAGAAGACCGCAATACATCCCATCACCATTCTCCCCCAGGGCTGATGAATTAGGTTAAGGAAAATATGAGGCGACCTCATTAAAGAGAACATTCAAGGATACATCGAGTCTCTTAGATTTCATGTCATAGCATCTATATTCGGATTGAGCATATCCAAGAAAGATACAAGTGATTTCCTAAGGGAAAATTTCTCTTTTAACTACGCAGGAATATAAACAAAACACGTGCATCCAAACTCTTGCAAATGCCTATAGGATGGTGCTACCCCAATAAGAAGTTCGTGAGGTACCGCTGCAGCTTATTCACTTTCTCTCCCCCCCCCCCCAAAGAAAGGAAAGAGATGTCCCGTCCCTTCTTTGTGCACATCCGTATACATAGCCAGACACAAAGGTGTACAATCCGGTCCAAATCTGTGGTTCTTTAAGTTTGAATGTTCAAATAGTGTGTAAAACACCTTGAATGTTTAGACCCCTAAATTACAAATTATCAATTCAAGCTTATTATCAAACAATGTATGTGCTGAATATGAACATAAGCTAAAACAAAATTGATAACACAATCTAAACCAAATAAAATCATAACCACAGTAGAAACTAAATGGCAAAGATTAAGGGAAGAAATATGCAAACACAAAGACAACACAGCGATGTGTTATCGAAGAGGAAACCGAAGTCCTCGGCATAAAACCTCTGCGTCACCTTCCAGGTGGTAATTGATCCACTAGACAACCAGTTGGGATACATGGGTTAACAAGAGACCCTCCAAGTCTAATCTACCCAATGTACCTAAGCCCTCCAAACTCCTACTCTAACAAGGTTTCTCGGAACTGTGTCTTGTCTAGCTCTCCGGATCCCGCAACAAGCTCCATGTTGCATCTGTCATCCTTGGCTTCTTCCAATGCTTCCCAGCAACACCAAAACCTCACTGAACACTCTTAAAGGGTGAGGTAAGTGTTTGACCTATCAACCTCTCAAGGATATGAAAATGGAGAGGTAGGATTTGAGGAAAATCCACAACCAATTGTGTAGAAGATTGTGGGTATAACAATCTCTAACTCTCAAGGTTTGTGGCTAGGGTTTTCTCTCAGAAGCACTCCTCAACTTTTGTGGGTAATGTAGATATATATAGTGTGGGTACAAAAAGTGTGTATCAGATAGGACAATCTGGCAAAACAAGATGTTTTGCGGGTATCTCGCGGGAAGGCCTTACTCGCAAGCTACTCGCGAAACACCGCTATCTCCATCCTGTCCTAACTCTTCGCATTCCAGTCATGTGCAGGGCACATGCATCATTTTGCGGGATGCTTAGTCATGAGCTACCGACGAAAACTCTTCAGTCTTCAATTTGCTTGAGTCTTCACATTCTCCCTCTCTTTCACACACAACCCTTACAATTAAATCCCACAGCAAATATAGGGAACAAAAGATTGAACATAATTACAATCCAATTTGACACAGAATAAAGGCCAACATAACAAATAATTGTAAATTACAACTTTACAATCTCCCTCTTTGGCTATTCCGTGACAAAACCCCTAAAACAGACTCTAGACTTAATCATGAGTTTGGGAACAGTGGCAAAACTCACTCACACCTAATCTAGAAGCTGTGAAACACTTGCACGTATATACCTATAACCTGAAACACTTGCACACAAACAAAACTTTCATTAAGCTTATGACAAGTTGAATACATGGTACATACATGAGCAAGTAAAGTGTGATCAAGTTTGTAAACACTATAAAACATGTAAGCATATCTGGATCATACAAGAACAGTCATTAAAGAATGGATATAATGAACATTTAACTAGTAAATGCTTATCCAGACACGCAATGCAATTAAGATCACTTACAAGGATCAATTGCATGTCCGAAACACAACCAATGCAAAATACACGAAGTATTTGCATCTAGGATACAAGATCCTACTAGGGTACAAGTGTGAGGTACTAAAGATATATAATCAACATCTAAAAGTACTAAAAAATGCTACAAAGCTTGAGATAAACACAACTACAGAATATAAAGTGAAATTAAAAACAGAATATTAAATCTTTAAAAGAAAGCAATAAAAACACTATAAACAAACAGCAGCTTCTAGCTTCTCCTCCCCCTATCACTACACTCCCCTTATTAACGACACCATTTCCTTCTTTTTGTCATGTAATGGCTAGTCTTCATGTTCTTCTAGTTTCCTTTGAATTTGGTCCATCTGAGTTTGGAGAGATGTGAACTTTATGTCAAAGTGAATGTGTTGGGAGTGAATGATGGTAGCTAATCCAGATATTTTGGTATTAATTTCTAGAAGTGTAGCCATGATGTTGTCTAGTTGTTCATCATAGGCATGGGAGGTAGAGCTTGAACTTCCCGAAGTAGCATGACTTTCTTGTTTGGTACTCTTTTTGGTGTGACTCATACTAGCATGGAGTGTGCGGATGTTAATAGGACTTGGCTTTGGGTATGGGCGCTCATCTTCCGAGGGATGCACACCTTTGAGCTTCAAGATTTTTGAGATAAGGCGGCAGAAAGGAAGACAGTTCCTTGAAGCAGTCTGTTCAACTGTTTTTTGCCAAGATGTGGAAAATATGAGAACACACATCAATCTCTTCATCAGTGATCAGATCATGCAAGAATAATGCTCGACCAAGATTCATGTACCCAGTGCTTGACAACGAATAGAGATTGCTAAACATGATCATCATGAGTAGCCTTAATTCGGGAGATAGAGAGGTCACACTAACTAACTTCTCATTGGATGAGAACTCCAAGTTATCTCCTAAGGCTTCCCAAAGAACCTCCTCATCCAGATTTAGTTCATCATATACTGGTGGTATAGGTAATATTGGCTGGTTGATGTGTAGGATTTCTGCCAAGTAGATGGGTGTAACTGAGAACCTCTTCCCTCTAACCCTGCACTTGAGGTCCTCTCCTTCAACAATGGCATTGGCATAAAACTCTTTCACCAAGTTCTCGTATGCATCATCAAGATTGCAGAGAAGAAAATTTCAATCCTTGGTGGCAAACCATTTTGGAATATTGGTGTCAAGGAGAGGTGGCTGGTCAACGGCTCTTTCAACCAACAGTAGAGCCTCTTAAAAGCAGGTCTCATAGGTCTGAAATGCAGCATAAGATCTGAACTTGTCAGGCTCATACACTCCTGTCGAGGATTGAGTCCTCTTTGACCTAGGTGAAGGGTCATCAACATCAATCACAGGCTCTTTTCCTTTGCTATTGCCTCCTTTCACAACTAACGTCTTAAACAAAGACATCTGCACATGTATACAAAAAGCAAAGAAAGGAAACAGCTACACAAACACAAAAACAGAGCATAAAAACTTGATTAGATTCAAGTTAGTTCATGCTAAAGTAAAAGAGCTTAAAACAGAGCATAACAAACTCAAAACAACATGCTATAAGTGCTTAACAATGTAAACATTAGCAAAATGAATGAAAATAGCAATTGTGCATGTGTGTGCATGAGATGATGCATGGGGTGTGCCTAGAGGGTGCCTAGAAGGTGCATGCCAAGGCATTGGCACAAAAAGGGAAAAGTGTGTGAAACACACACCCATTGACCAAAACAAGTCAAGCATGTTCAATCAAGAGTAAAACCAAACATTGGAACTCATTTGAGTCCAATTCAACACAAAAATGCCACTTGAGCATTTTGTCAAACACATAGCATGCAACAGTGCACAACACAAATGAACAATGCATGAGCATAAGTGAAAATGCCTAAATACAAGCTTAATATGCCACAAAGGGCCAACACAGATATACACAGATCAAATGGGACTTAGCCCAATCAAAATTTTGAAGAAATTATGGATAAAATCAAGAACCCAACCCTTTTTCGAAAAATCCCCAATTTTTTAAGACCTAAGTTATTTTCTACATAATCTAAGACAAAAGAAAAGAAAATGTTTTAGATAACATACCTTGAAGATGAAAATGCAGAAAACAAGCTTGAGTGAAGGGGTTTGAGTGAAAAATGATTTTGGGTTGAGAGGGGTTCGAGAGAGGCAGGGCAAGGGAAATGAAGTGAGTTTGAAAAACTATCACATTTGCTATATCAAACTGAAAACACACATTTTTCACTGGTTAGGCAGTCGCGAGATTAGTCGCGAAAAGCACCACTGAAGCACAAAAGCGAGACAATCACGATATAGTCGTGATAGCCTCTGTATGAAATTGAAAAATTTCCAGTTTTTGCCTAAAAAGCATTTCGCAAGAAGGTTTTAGTAGCGAAATACCCACGGGACAATAGCAAGACTCTCTATATGAAACTAAAAAAAAATTATTTCCTTTAAGCTAGTTTCACGGGAAGCTCTAGGTCACGAGCTTCTTACGAAACTACCTCTGAACCAATTTTTGAAGACAAACACAAAAATGCATTTTGAACAAAAACTAAAAACACGAAAGTATAAAATCACTATCAAAAACATAAAAAACACTCAAAAATCTTTTTGGGTTTGATTGTCAAGTAATTAAGCATACACATCACATTTGAACATGTATAATCACACAAATGAGATAAGCATTAATTGAATCAAAGTCTTGTGTGTTATGGGTGAGTACCAAATGTGGAATAGTCCTTAGACCAAAGTGAAACTTCAATGATCAATTCAATCAAGTCATACATAACTGATACTAAGTCAAGTGGTCTGTCTCAATTATAGAAATAAACATATATGACCTCCCACAAGAAAATGATTACAAAATTTAGAAGCTTTTCATTTAGCTTCTGCATAAATCATAACATTTGATCCTTTTTGAACAATACATCTCATTTTGAGATGGGTGCTTGAAATTTTTAATATTTCAACATTGAGAGTTAGCCTTTGGCTCTTTAAGCACTATATATTTCAATACAAAAGTCACTTTCCCTTTTTCTTAGTCAAATGCTAGTATGTGCGACAGACTTTTGCAGCTCATAATCTCTTTTTCATTTTGAGATTTACATTTGGTGAACTCTATTGCAAAAACATAAAAATAAAGGTAGGAAGATATATAGATGCAAGTCTATGCAAGTATCGAGACCATCAAGACTAATGACCAATCATTTATGATAAGTTTGAAGATCTATTTACAACAATCATGCATAGATTTCAAGATTTCTCCTACAAAGATATATGTGCATACATAACAAGCTAAGCTTGTAAATGCACTATGCCATTAATACGAAGGTACTAGGCCAAACTCACATGTGATATACACAACTCAAGCAATCAGAAGATTTTTCAATTTTTATGGGTTTTTGAATTTTTTGAACTCAATCAAAAATAGAATAAGTAAAGTAAGATCAACAAAATGTAAAAACATTTCAAAAAACAAAACAAGCACAATTTTCAACCCATGCTGGAACGATAACAAAAAGCACACAACCAATTAAAGTCACAAAGCATAGGAAGTATTGATGCATGGATATGTTGTAATGCTTATGCATGAGTACCCCTCTTCACCCACACGGCACATGCATTTGGGGTGATATCCCTAAAGGATTGGGTACGAGTGTTGTGGCTTTCAAACCTTCTGTTGAAGCTTGCCAAACAGGAGGTGAATGCATCAATCATTTTCATCACATCCATCACTCCTGAATCACCACCTCGACCTTTTGATTGCTCAACAACCCAATACCTTTTGTCATTTCTTGGTCCCCTTGACCTCTGATCACTTGCATTCTTCAATGCTTTAAGCTGATGACAATTTGGTCTAATGTGTCCTTGAAGTCCATAATAATGGCAGAAATGTTTTGTTCTCATACCTTTTTGTGATTTTGGAAGTGATTTCCCTTTGGCTTCAAACCTGGCCACTGATTGGTTACAAGGCTTATTTAACACGCGTTGGTCAGTCACATTCCTCTTCTTCTCTGGCTTCACTTTCTCAACCTTTGTGGTAGCTGCCATCGGTTCTTTGGCTTTCACAAACTTTACTTCCTTGGAGATATTGACAACCGAACTACTCTCTCTAGTATATCCCAATCCGGTTTTGTCAGAGAAAGGTTTTTGATGAGAAAGGACTTCATCAAGCTTCTTTGAGGAGACTCGCTCTACTTTAGCATTGGCTTGAACAACCTCAAGCTCAAGAAATTTTTTCTTTGAGTAGGCTTTGGTCAGTTCTCCATTTAGCATCTCTATCTCATATGTGGCCTCCTTATATCGCACAAGAAGACTTCTATAATCTTCCTCTGCCCTCTTCATCTTTTTGATGGCTACATTAGCCACTTTTGCATATTCATCAATCTTCTCAAAGAGGGAATTGTAGGTCTCTTGCAGTCCCACTGTTCCTTCATCTTCCTTATCATCAAACTCCTCAACTATCCCAATTGACTCTAAATGCTCTAAAATGTGTGAAAACACAAGAGCTGTTTAGACCCCAAGTTAAAAATTACGGCTCAATAGATTTTACTCTAACTTATACTGAATGTGGAATAGAGTAAAAGCGAGTGGATGAACAAATAAACTACTTTAAGCCATAATCAATATAACACAATAGTAATATAAAAGCTAAAAGAGTAGGGAAGAAGAATGCAAATACAGGATAACACACCGATGTGTTATCGAAGAGGAAATCGAAGAACTCAATGAAAAACCTCTTCGCCGCCCTCCAAGCAGTAATCGATCCACTAGATAATTAGTTGCGATACATGGGTTAGCAAGAGACCCTACAAGCCTAATCTACCCGATGTACCTAAGCCCTCCAAGCTCCTACTCCAACAAGGTTTCTCGGAACTGTGTCTTGTCTAGCTCTCCGGATCCCGCAACAAGCTCTATGTTGCATCTGCCATCCTTGGCTTCTTCTAATGCTTTCCAGTAGCACCAAAACCTCACTGAACACTCTTAAAGGGTGTGGTAAGTGTTTGGGCTATCAACCTCTCAAGGATATGAAAATGGAGACGTATGATTTGAGAAAAATCCACAAGCAATTGTGTAAAAGATTGTGGGTATAACAATCTCTAACTCTCAAGGTTTGTGGCTAGGGTTTTCTCTCAGAAGCACTCCTCAACTTTTGTGGGTAATGTGGATATAGATAGTGTGGGTACAGAAAGTGTGTATCAAATAGGACAATCTAGCAAAACAGAATGTTTCATGAATGTCTCACGGGAAGGCCTTACCCTCGAGCTACTTGTGAAACACAGCTATCTCCATCCTATCCTGACTCTTCGCATTCCAGTCATATGCAGGGCACATGCATCATTTCATGGGATGCTTAGTCGCGAGCTACTCGTGAAAACTCTTCAATCTTCAATTTGCTTAAGTCTTCACATTCTCTCTCTCACACACAACCCTTACAATTAAATCCCACAACAAATATAAGGTACAAAAGATTGAACATAATTACAATCAAATTTGGCACGAAATAAAAGCCAACAAAACATATAGTTGTAAATTACTACTTTACAAAGTTCATTCACTGTAGGTTCTCTTACTTGCTCTAGTGGCTGGCAAATGCCAACCGAAAGGGGAGAACAAATAGCTCAGGAATTGACTAATTCTAAGTAGACTTGTGGAGCTACTGCTTGGATTATCGTAGAATAAGAGGAGCCATCCTAGGAAATTACTTAACTTAAAAGACAGATGCCGCCACTGCAAGGTGAGGAAGTCACTTGTCTGGTCTTGCGGTGCACTCACTCCCGTTACGAGAATGAAATGATGCCCCAGCTCAACTCAAGACCAAGACTCCTTACAACTCGTACCAATAATGGCACTGAGCGGTCGGAGATTTATAAAAAAGGCAACCTAGCCACCCCTTTCCCCTAGCCGCTTACCTACTCGTGTTCATAGCTCAATCAGAGGTCAAGAGTGTGGTCCAGCGAAAAAACAGAAGTCGTCTGCACCATGTGATACGTGAATAGCTTAGTAGTGCTTCAACACTACCGTAGCTGGCAGAAATAGCTTAATGGTAGAGCATAGCCTTGCCAAGACTAAGGTTAAGCGTTCAAGTCCCTCCTTCTGCTCCTGCCTTCGTTGTTTAATGGTAACGAGTGGGGTAGGCAGCGAGTGGAGTGCATAAACCCCTTTAGAGAAAGGGGCAAGCCAAAACCTACTCCTAACAAGTTGCTGGCTTTTCAGCCCTTATGCGCTAGCGTTTTCCCTTACTGGTAAAGGGGTAGCTAGTTGTAGCGCGTAGTGTACTAGTGAATAGGAAAAGCGGATTGAGATTACCAATGACAGATGGAGGTTGAGGATAGAACATGTTAGGTGCGTCGCCCTTGTCTCCTTCACTGGAGACTGCAAATGATGGGAATCCTATCGATAAAGAAGAGGCATAGGCACCGCCTCTCAATCCAATTCATCTTCCCTAGCTTCCCTAACACACTCTTGATACAAAAGAAACCTCCTGCCATAGAGAAGAGATCTAAAGTTTGGGTCCCCTCTATCACCCTTACCTTGAACCTGAATTGGTCGAGAGAGATGAACCCGCACCACATTTTCATTTTATAACCCTCGAACCGAAACCCCCAGCTAGAAATTGAATTCCAAAACCTAAACAACTCAGTTGAGAGCTCCTTGACAGGTTCAAGGGAAGGTCCACCAATGATTGATAAGCCACCCCCCGCCAATCCGTCTCGTGATCCCTCATTCCACTAATTTGTTGTTACTGATTCATTCAAGGCATAAACTCCCCACTACTTTGTCTTATTAGCGCTGGTGTTCGTCAACGAAGAAAGCCGCTAAACTTAAGACTCAAGTTGAGAAAGAGGGCTAGGCCCAAGAGAGGAGGGCTTTCAGGGATTGGGGAAGGCGGGTGGATTATAAAGCTAGGGGCAGATTGAAGGTTGGTTTGTCCATTGGAATTGGGCACAGATGAGCCTTGACTGGGCTAGGCCAGCATTGATGAAAAAATGACAAAATCAAAACTTCTCACATCGCATCATTCACCAGTGTAGGATTAAAGATTAGATCCAAGATTCGAGTAAAATCGACCTTCCTCTCATCTCAAGGTGAGGCAAGGAATTCAATACTCCGATCTTACTGGGGATTCATCACTAGCTAGGGCTTTCGAATCAAAGCATGGGCATCTACAACTATGAGGGAGTAGTAGATCGTCGATTGAAAAGCCAGGTAAGTAAACTTCTATTGATTATTGATTCGACTAGAGGGACTCCTAGCAACAAATTTGTATGAAGGGGTCCCATGGAGACACAGGAGATACAGGAGCCGCCAGCCAGATCGACGAATAAATGATATATAGGCGAGAGGGATGGACTCATTCGACTAATTAGTGATCCTTGGCCAATAAATGATATTATAAGCTTTAGAGAAAATATGAGAAATAACTTTTACACACATAAATGTAAGTACACGCATTTTAAAGAATATAAAAATTCCTTGTAAATTGGTGGACCACTCCACCTCTCGTCTCGTCTCTCCTTCTTATTGTTCAAACAAAAGAATGAGATCAAAGTTCAGTCATTTTAAATTCAAACCAAAGACTTTAAAGAATCAAGCTGATTTTGATCCCTCTTTAATCTCTTTTTTTAAAAAAATTATATTGATAACAAATATAAATTTGGAGGAAACAATTGTGAATCAATAAGAAATAAAAACTACAAGTTAACGAAAACCAAAGCACAAAACTAAGGACTTGTTTTGTCATATTTTCTGAAAACAGTTTCTAAAATTATTGCTTTCTATGAGTGTTGGTCCTGCTTGTTTAAGCCTGGACCCCTCATCTTGAAAGACACAACCCATCTTCTTTCGGCCAGTGGTGGTGGGTTGAAATTTTTGCACAATTCACATGCTCTTTAGCGTAAAATTTTGACCTTTTAAACGACTTGGATAGCCCTCGAAACTTCCCTTTTCACACGAAGATTTGACCTTTGAAAAGAAATACGTTAAGAAGAGATGAATTTTTTATATGAGTAGTTTCGTTACACACTTACTGATACACGCAAAAAATTTGAGTATATCAATGCACTAGACACAAATGGTGTCTCATTTTCTGTGTGCAATAATGTGTATTAGTGTATGTGTAACTAGATTTTTTTTTTCTTTTGATATTATAGCCATTAGAGAAAGGATGGGAAATGTCTATCAGTCACAAACTTACACACGTGCATTTTAGGCTGTGTTTGGTTGTTGTAAAACGTTTTCTGGAAAATACATATTTTCCGGAAATGCTAATTTCCGAAAAAGGAAAATGTTTCCATGGTGTTTGGTTGCACTTCAAAAAATTTTCCAGAAAATATTTTCTGGTGTTTGGAAAAGAAGAAGGAAAACACAAATTCAGAAAAACACAAGCCACAACCCACGACAAATTCAGTCCGACGACCGCGCCGTCGATCGCGATCCGAGATCGCGATCGCGATCTCGGAGTGCGATCGCGATCGACGACACGATCGCGATCTCGGAGTGCGATCGCGATCGACGACACGATCGCGATCTCGGAGCGTGATCGCGTCGTCGATCGCGATCTCGCCTTCTTCGCGAGATCGCGATCCACGGCGCGATCGCGATCTCGCGAAGCACTGCGCCGATCGCGATCGACGCGGCGAGATCGTGATCTCGCAAAGCACGACACGATCGCGATCGACGCTTAGCAATCGGCGGCGCGGACTGGAGCTCGACTGGGTTCGCCGGCAATCATCAGACTGGACTGGAGCTCGCCTTCCTCACGCGCGCTCGCTCTCTCCCTTTTTCCGGAATTCATTTGAAGTGAATATAGGAACGGAAATTCATTTCCGTGGTCAAAGCCTTTTTTTTTCAGTCAACGGATTTCAATTTCCGGAAAATAGAATTTTCCGGACCAACCAAACACACCTATTTTCTGGAAAATCATTTCCGGAATCACTTTGAAGTCGATTCAAACGCAGCCTTAAACTCAAATTATGACTTAAAATTATAATTTTAGTTCAAAAAGAAATTTTTTTTTTTTTTTAAGTTTAAAATCTAGGTGTGTGTTCGTGTGTAATAAATACATCCCTTTCTAAAAATATAACTGTTTAAATCAATAATGATAAATTTTTTAAAGAATATAACAACTCCTAAGTATTAGCATTTATGTTGCTAAAAATAACCATTGTAGATCCTTAAAAAAAATTAAAAAAAAAAAAAAAACATTTTAGATAAAGGGATCATATATATAGAACAAATCCAAACTATAAAGTACGTAGAATTGTTTAAATTTGAGCAATCAATACAAAATTAATAAAGAATCTAAATTTTGAGGAACCAAATTATTTTTTTTCTTTTATAAAAGAAATCCAAATATGCACTAATAAGAAATAAAATTTAAAAATAATTACAAGTTAATTGGGAAACAAAGAATAAAATCACGGACTTAATTAATTTTGTTATGTTTGCCAAAAAAATTATTAAAAAATATGTTTTCTTAGAATAAAATGAAAATTAACAAAATGAGATGGTTTAATGTTTTTACTTTTTTCTTAAACTGGAACAAAATAAAAAATCAATTCTGACTAAGCACCACTTGCTCTAAGTTTGAGATTGATTTAGGCTTTAAACATTTACGATGTTGTTTAACATTTAATAGTAACCGTATTAACGCCATTGATAAATGGACAAAATTGAACAACTCTTAAACAACAAGATTGAAAATGTTTAAAATTAAAATATAAAGATCAAATTGATAACAGATTTAAATTTAGAGGAAACAATTGTGAATCAATAAGAAATAAAAACTACAAGTTATCGAGAATGAAAGCACAAAATTAAGGACTTTTTTTTCTAATTAAGAAGTATGGACACATATATGGATATGGGTACGACACAATAATATGTACAATTTTTAAAAACTACAATATAAAATGACTAATAGGACACTGATATGATAGGAATACAATAAACATACGACACCCTGCAATAGTTTCTAAAATGCATGTTTTCTATGGGTGCTGGTCCTGCTTGTAAAAGGCTGGACCCCATCTTGAAAGACACAACCCATCTTCTTTCAACGTAGTGATGGTCCTACTTGTCCTAATAATTGTGCCTTTTTTTTCTTTCGGTCAGGGGGGTGGATTGGAATTTTAGCACAATTCACATGCTCTCTCGGAGTCTAGCCTAAATATTTGACCTTTTAAAAGACTTGTATAGGCCCTCGAAACTTCCCCTTTCACACGAAGATTTAACTGTAGAAAATTACATACTAACATATGAACTCAAATTGATTTCAGTTCATTTTTTGTTTGTGCATGCAACAGTGTGTAATTTTTTTTTTTTTTTTTTTGATTCAGCAACAGTGTGTATTAATCAATATGTAACATAATTTTCCCTTTTGATATTATAGGCTTTAGAGAAAATATGAGAAATAACTTTTACACACATAAATGTACGTACACGCATTTTAAAGAATATAAAAACTCCTTATAAATTGGTGGACCACTCCTCTCGTATCGTCTCTTCCTCTTATTGTTCAAACAAAAGAATGAGATCAAAGTTCAGTCATTGTAAATTTAAACCAAAGACTTTAAGGAATCAAGTTGATTTTGATCCCTCTTTAATCTTTTTTTTTCCTGTTTTAATTATATTGATTTGAAAGAAATGGTGTTGGAGAGAAAAGAGCAGCCATTAGGAATCCCATAAAATGAGGCAAACAATTTTTTTTTTTTTTTTTTTTTTTTGGTTTTGCTCCCCAACATGCGTCAACACGGTATAAAAAGAATTAGAATGAGATTTAGAATGAAAACGGTTATATTTTAAAATAGACAAAACTTGGATACAGTACCTTATGTGCTATTCCTTATATTCCCATTTTAAAATTCAGTCATGTGGCTACTTAATTAAAAAATACACTTCCATTCTATGAGAAAAAATTCACATAGCAAAATCTTAAAAATGAAACCTAAAAAACAGCACTTAAGTAATTTACCTAAGTCTTACCAATTTAGGATTACTTTTGAATAATATTTCTGAGTTTGGTCATGACACGTGAAAGTGTACACAATTTACCCATGGTTACCTTGGCAAACGTAAATATTGTTTGAAGAGAAGACTGAAAATAGGGAAGATGAAAAATAAGAAGAGGAAAATATTGTGGAAAATGGCATTTTTCACCCTTTAGTTCGGGAGAGAAAACAAGAGAGACAGAAAATGAGGAGTGTTAGGACATATGTGTTTCACATTAAAAACATATGTCATGATTTTATGTAATTAGTTTATCCTTTGACAAAACGCACTTTACTTATAATTTGGTAGATCTAGAATGTGTTTAATACTTCAAAAAACATGTTGTTCAAGTCTAGTATTAAAGCCATGAAGATTGGACCAAGAAACAAGTGAAGAAAAGCTGTTCGTTAAAATTCTTCAGATAGCTCAACACCTCCTCCACAGATACCTCGATACCTGCATCTGTCGAGATTTACTGCTTGTCCTATTTAAGCTCCTGTGCGATCCGGTTTTCATTTCATTTGATCTTTCTCTCGATACTTCTCTGTTTTCTCTCCAAAACACTCTCATCTCACTCTAAACTTTGTTCTTCAAGGATTCTTCAAGCTTTTTCAAGAATTTCTTCCCTTGGTAAGCTTCCAATCCTCTCACATTCATGCGTTTCATATTTTGAAACCTAGGTTTTAGGGTTTTTGAAAAATTTAGGGGTTTTTCAAAATTGATGAGTTTTTATTGAAATTTTGGGATGGGTTTTCACTTAAATGAGTTTAAAATCTCATACATTGCATCACATTAGCATTATAATGATATTGTCATGCATTTAGATGTGTGCTATATGTTTGTGTGCTGATAGGTTTGGATTGGGCTGAGCCCATGATGCAATTTCTTTTGCATGTCACATGTTCATGCATTTCTCATGCATACGTACTCCTTTTCAATATGCTTGTTATATTTGAATTTGTTTGGGACTTTTCTGATTGTCATTCTTTCTCTCCCTCTCTGTTAGTTTATGTTAGTCGTGTCTATGGCACCTAAGCGTAAATCCACTCCAACTCGAAACCCTCTTCATTCCGGTGCTTCCTCATCATCTGATCCTACTCTATCTCATATTCGGTTCCATGATGATGATGCCTTTAAGGCATTTTTGGAGAACTTTTCTAGACAAGGCATTCATTCGGAAAGCCAAGTCGTTCTGTCGGACTTTGCCGACACCGACCTTCCCTCTATCATTCACAGTAGGAGATGGGAGTCACTGTGTGACGTCTCGGTCACCTATCCTCTTGTGCTTATTCAGGAGTTTTACTCCAACATGCACGGAATTGATCGTTAAGTACCTCTTTTCTTCACTCGCGTTTGAGGTACGCGCATTCCTATCACACTGCAACTTGTTGCGGATGTGCTTCGGGTCCCTAGGATAGAGTTTCCTGACTATCCTAGTTGTGAGCGTCTGAGGACTGTATCTAGGGATGAGCTCATGTCTGCTTTTTATGAGCGCCCTTCTGCTTGGGGTGAGCATCTGTTTACACCATGTCAACATTTTGCTAAAGGTCTTAGATTCATGAACATGGTGATGACCTTTGTTTTGCATTCACTCTCTCACTATAACTCCATTACAGAATCTCGTGCTCGATTTTTGTTGTCTCTTCTTGAGCATCTTACTATAGATTTCTCTTCTTATTTCATTCTATCTATTATAGATGTTCATCTAGATTCGGCGTCCCGTGATAAGCTTATCTTTCCTTCCGTTATCACGAGGATCTTACGCCATTTTTCCGTTCCTTTTCCCTCTTCCGACCATTTTACCATCATGTGTGCCATAGATTACGCTACCATTAAACGTAGCAAGGCCCAATTTCAGTTGCAGCAGTCGAACTCAGCAGCTCCTTCCTCCCATTCAGCTTCATCCTGTTCTGCTCCATCCACATCTGCTCCTCCCTGTTCTGCGAGCGATGTGACTTTAGGAGACATTATGGCACAACTGCAGCACATGGATGCTCGCCTAGATACACTCTCTACGGAGTTGTATCAGGTGAACGTTCACGTCGGTCGTATTACTCGACGACAGGCGTCCATGGGTGGTTTTGCTCCTGGGGCTACTCCTTCACCACCTTCTCCCGTGGCTTCTGCTTCTAAGGTTGAGGATAATGATGATGGTGATAACGATGATGCTTCGGATGATGCTGATGGAGATGCTAGCTCTACCGATGAGATGTCAACTTGACACTTTTACCCTTTGTCACTCGTGACAAAAAGGGGAAGTAGTTTTGGATATAAGAGTAGTCTATCTTAGGGGGAGAGTTAGTACAGGACCATTTTCGTTAGGGGGAGTGTTGACACATTTTGAGGGATGTAGTGAGGATATTATGTATCTCTTCTTTTCTTTCCTTTTAGATACATTACTCTTGTACATGAGGTCTTGTGACCATTTATTGATATACATTGTACTTATCTCTTTCTTTGTATTGATGTATGTTTTTCTTTCACCTACCCTTTCATGTGTTGTTTTTTTTCTTCCTTTATACATATGTTTCTTATACTTATATGCAATCTATTATTTCTGTTTCACACAAAGATGCCTTGATGAGTTTTGTTTAAAGTGTTTCAGAAATACAGATTATCAAAGTCTACTTGCCATAAACTCTCTTCTTGCAAAGTTTTTCAAGAGTTTGTGTTAGGATAGATTTTATTGTATTCAACAAATGAATATGAGTTGAGTGATTTATGATTTCTCTCATATGCTCATTTGTTTGTTGTGGTTTTGTCACGAATTGCCAAGCGGAGAGATTGTTAGAACATATGTGTTTCACATTAAGAACATATGTCATGATTTTATGTAATTGGCTTATCCTTTGACAAAATGAACTTTACTTGTAATTGGATAGATCTAGGATGTGTTTAATACTTCAAAAAACATGTTGTTCAAGTCTAGTATTAAAGCCATGAAGATTGGACCAAGAAATAAGTGAAGAAAAGCTGTTCATTAAAGCTGGACAGATAGCTCGACACCTGCGGACAGATAGCTCGACACCTCTCGATAGCTGGTGGATCGATAGAGAAAGCTTCTGTCTCCTCGACAGCTCCTCGATAGCTTCTCAATAACTGTATCTGTTGAGGTTTAAAGCTCGACACCTCCTTGACACCTCCCGATCGATCAAGGTTACGGAAATCAGAATTTTTAGATCTAATTTATGGGCTAGGCTTTTGTATTTGTGTAGGGTTTCTTTTCTCACAACCCTAGACCTATATAAAGCTTATTTTAGAAGCCCTCACATAAGAGAATACAAGGAGAACATATGCAAAAGGTGACCGATGCCTTATTCTCTCTGAAAAAAGCTACTGCGTCTTTGCACCTTAGGGTTTTGTAACCTAGTGCTTCTTGATTTTCATTGCTGATGAAGTGAAGAACTTTGCAACCAACAATCTTCTTCTAGTTGGTGATTAAGTCACTTACTGAGATCCGCACAATTGGTTAGTCATCTACTGGATTCGTGTATCAAAGGGTAGCGTTCATATATTGAAGAGTTTAAAGGTTCTGAAGCAGTAGAAGTTTTCTGCTATGAGTTCATCTATAGGGATTGTAAAGTCTAGGCTTTTGTATTTGTGTAGGGTTTCTTTTCTCACAACCCTAGATCTATATAAAACTTATTTTAGAGGTCGTCACATAAGAGAATACAAGGAGAACATATGCAAAAGGTGACCGATGCCTTATTCTCTTTGAAAGAAGCTAATGCGTCTTTGCACCTTAGGGTTTTGTAACCAAGTGCTTCTTGATCTTCATTGTTGATAAAGTGAAGAACTTTGTAACCAACAATCTTCTTCCAGTTGGTGATTAAGTCGCGTACTGGGATCCGCACAATTGGTTAGTCACGTACTGGGATTCATGCATCAAAGGGTGGCGTTCATATATTGAACAGTTTAGAGATTCTGAAGCAGTAGAAGGTTTCTGCTGTGAGTTCATTTACGGGGATTGTAAAGTCTAGGGATAAAGGTTTTGTACTAGATCTGAAACTTCTTTTTACTATAGTGAATTACTTTTTGGGAAGGTTTCCCCCCAGGTTTTTTGCTGTGAAACTGGTTTGTTTCATTGGTTTTCCTGGGTCATTATATCTTGTCTTATTTATTTTTCCGCTGCATGATTTTGACGTGATATTGATGTTTGTTTTTTTTAACAAGTTTTATTGATAATAAATCTAATTAACAATTTGGATTTAAAACTTGTTAATTCTATCAACCGGGATCTAAATTTTCCAACAGGGAGGAAAATAATCCCTCCGACTCCAGGTCCACATTTTTTTATCCTCCCAATTTGGGAGGAAAATTGAGAGGAAGGATGCTGAATGATGTAATTTACACAAATACCCTCACTTTATTACACTCACCTACCCCTTTCACTTTATTTCTTATATATTATATAATAATGACATAATAATCAATTTATATAAACTACATTTTCAATCCTCCAATTTTTCTCTCCAACCAAACAAAAAAGTTTTCTACCTTCTCACTTTTTCACCCCTCAAACCAAACACACATGAGGGAAAACCAAATCTTTTCCATCCTCCCACTAATTTTCCATCCTCTCACTTTTCTACTCCTTCAACCAAACGAACCCTGAGAGAGGTAGATCTACTAATTATAATTTTTTCAAGTAGTTGATATTTTATTTCTGACTAAAACAGATAAATTAAGGGAATTGTTGGTTAGGTGGATCAGATGGAGTGCAAATCTTATTTTTATCTTCAAACTTTCCGATGGTACATATTAAAATAATTACCTTTAAGTTTCAGATTTATTCAGTTAAGAACTTTCTATCTACTTTTGTTAATTTTTTTTTTTTTTTAATCTGGAAAATATTTTTCAATAATTAATGAATTTTTTTAACTTAAAAAGTTTGAAGAAAATTTTAAAAAATTGGAAAATGAATTACAACATATAACCCAAAGTTGATAGAAAAGCCGTAATTGAATAAACTTGAAAGTTAGAGAACTAAAATGAATGAAAGCAAAGTTAAAGGACTTAAATGAATTTTTGTTAGGTTTTAAAAGTTTAGAACAATTGGCAAATCGTGAACACAAACTTGGCTAGATATAGATCTTAGAGTCTATAGGTATTATTAGACAATGCTCAAGGTGATTCAAGTCAAGATTCAAGAACATACAAGCTACAGGAAGAAGATTTCATAATCTGTCCGGTTCGATCAATCGAAAAACAGGCTCAATCGATCGAAAGTTGTATCTGCAGAATTTTAATTAAGCCCAAACAGCAGTTCAAGCCTATTAAGGATTAGGGTTTCAGATCTACTTCTCCCAGTATATAAAGGAAACCTTAAGCACGTTTTTAAAAGACTTTTTAGAGAGATTAGAGTGTATCTTGTGCCTCTTTTGTAGATTTAGGGTTTTGTACCCAAAAGCTCTCTTATGTCTTTTACCGGTGTTATTACTTGAAGAATCTCAAGATCCGATTTTGTAGAAATTGTTGCCTTCTCTAGTCATCAAAGGTGTTGATGATCTAAACATTTAAGGGTGGTCTTGGAGTCACAAACAGGAGATTTTGTGTTGCTAAACCTTTGAGTGGGATCTCAAAGTCACAAACGTGGGTGTTTGTATTTTGTAAAGGCCAAAGAAAGAAGGAGTCCGTGGTCTCAGAGCTTGCACGTGGTCGTATCAGTAAGTTTTTACTGGTGGATAGCAATAGGATATTAGTGGTCTAAGTTGCTATTATAAAACTTCGATTCTTTCTAGTGAATTTGCTTTTTACCTTGAGAATAGTTAGCTTAAATCCTCCCCAAGTTTTTTTACCGATTTGGTTTTCCTAGATTATCATATCGTTGTGTTTTTTATTTTCCGCTGCTATACATTGATATGATATATTTGCGTTAACCTGGATTTGTTAATTTGACGAAGTAATCACTTGACTAATTACCTAGGTTAATCTGATTGTGGTTTTAAGGGGTTTAAAAACTTACAATTTTGATGAAACATAGAGGATGTAATTTGCATTTTAGCCTGTTATTAATTATTGGATCATATTAACGAATGCTCTTAGGGTATTTGTTAATTGACCAATTTAAGAAAGTTTTAATACTACTTTATAGAAAATATAAAAAATTGTGAAAAAAAAATTTTTCTTTTTCTTTTTCCATAAAAAAATTTAACAAAATATTTTCTAAATCAATGTATAAAAAGGGTATTAAGGAAATTTAACAAACCTTTCTTATACGTTGTTACGTAGCATCATTATTAATCATTCTTATAAAAGAACTGAAATTTATTTATCATGGCTCATGAAAGAGTTTTCTTGCTGCCAAGAACAAAAGAAAATACAAAGCTATCGTCTCCTTGTTGAGAGAGAGAGAGAGAGCTTACCTTCTCATCAGTGCTGGTAAGTTTCGTTGAGATCTTATGAATGATTATCAAGGGCAGCTCTACAGCCAGCCCAGGGGGTTCAAATGAACCCCCTGGCCTGGCCAAAAAAATAAATTATATATAAAGTTTTAATTTTTTTTTTTTTTGACTCCTAAAATAAAATTTTGAGCATTCTGACTCTAAATTTTGTTGAAACCCAATTGAAATAAACTTGAAATATGATCATTTTAGTGTTATTTTCATAATATCTTTACAATAAAGGTTAAGTGACAAGTTGTAATTAGCTTTTTATTTGAACCCATAATTGATGTCACCTTTTTACATACCTTTAACAACTTGACACCTAGATTTTATTGCATAAATGTTGTGTCAATAGCATTATTATTAAAATTGCTCATTTATTAATAAATAAACCTTCTCTCCGGACTCTAGCTTACTTTACCTTTGATGGTAATGAAAGTTCAAAAACGTGTACAAAAACACCTTTGAACGTTTAGACCTCCAAATTACAACTTAACCAATTCAAGCAATATGTCAAACAACTAGTGTGCGGAAACTTAACACATGCTATAACACTAAATTGGTTAAAACCTATCTAAGCCATAACAAAATAAAATCCACAGCAGATAATATAAAGGCAAAAATAGAGAGGAAGGAAGATGCAAACACAAAGACAACACGCGATGTGTTATCGAAGAGGAAACCGAAGCCCTCGGCGTAAAACCTCTCCGCCGCCCTCCAAGCGGTAAACAATCCACTAGAAAATACAGTTGGGATACAAGGACAGCAATAGACCCTCCAAGCCTAATCTACCCAGTGCACCTAAGCCCTCCAAGCTTCTTGCTCCAACGAGGTTGCGCCGAACCTTTTTCTTTTCTAGCTTCCCGGATTCCGCTACTAGACCGTAGCATCAACCAATGAAGATTGGTTCCTTCCTAACTGCTTCCCAGAAATCCAAACAACTGTCTCACAATGATGATGATGGTGAGAACCAGGTTTGGTATAATACCTCTCAAGGATTTGACAATGGAGAGGAAGAGAGTTGAGGAATTTGTAGAGATACTAAGGTATAGATTGTGGGTGAAACAATCTTGTTTTCTTTAGGGTTTCTCTCTCAAAATTCTCTCTGGAAGCTCTCTTTCAATTGTGGGTAAAAGGGGTATTTATACTGGAGTGGAGAGGAATGTGAAACGTCAGGTTTTTACAAAACAGGGGTGGCTCGCGGCTTGACCTCGCGGCTTGACCAAGTCACGAGATAACCGTATGGCCAGTTGTTCTGTTTTGTCCTGTAGTGCTCCAGCTAGCATGACTGTTCATCTTCCAGCATGCTTGGCACGTGTGCATCTTCTGGCGGCTTGCAGCCGCGAGTCACCCGCGAGTCTCTGTTTTCTTGCACACTCTTGAGCAATCTTCACTCTATCTCACTCACTACCCTTACATCAAACCCACCTAAATACAGGGTTACTAAATGCTGAATTACAAGCAAATTTGGCACGGAAGAGAGTTGACAATGGAGAGGAAGAGAGTTGAGGAATTTGTAGAGATATTAAGGTATAGATTGTGGGTGAAACAATCTTGTTTTTCTTTAGGGTTTCTCTCTCAAAATTCTCTCTGGAAGCTCTCTTTCAATTGTGGGTAAAAAGGGTATTTATACTGGAGTGGAGAGGAATGTGAAACGTCAGGTTTTTACAAAACAGGGGTGGCTCGCGGCTTGACCTCGCGGCTTGACCAAGTCACGAGATAACCGTATGGCCAGTTGTTCTGTTTTGTCCTGTAGTGCTCCAGCTAGCATGACTGTTCATCTTCCAGCATGCTTGGCACGTGTGCATCTTCTGGCGGCTTGCAGCCGCGAGTCACCCGCGAGTCTCTGTTTTCTTGCACACTCTTGAGCAATCTTCACTCTATCTCACTCACTACCCTTACATCAAACCCACCTAAATACAGGGTTACTAAATGCTGAATTACAAGCAAATTTGGCACGGAATAAAGCCAATTAGATGGTTGAATAAATTCAACCTTACAGATTAATTAGTCAAGATTATTAATTAATCAAATTAACATGCAAATGCGTGATAGTACAAACAAATCACCAATAAAACTAAGTGCAGTGGAAAATAAATCAACACAGTGATTTGTTTACGAATAGGGAAAACCTACATGACAAAAACCCCATCGGGTGATTTTAAGGTCACCACTCCTAAAATTCCACTATTGTCACAACAAGCAGTTACAAGTAAAGGAATCTTAATACCTTATACCAGCCTACAGTTGAACCTTTACCCCAATACCCAATTGGACTTGTTTTGTAGTGACAATTTCTTCTTTTGATGCACAGCTCCAAGTACATGACTAACCAATTACGTGGATCCCAGTACGTAACTTCAATCACCAACTAGAGAAGGTTGTTGGTTGCAAAGTTCTTCAGTTCATCCCAACGATGAAGATTCAGAAGATGCTTGGTCATAAAACCCTACAGTACACAAACACAACAACTTCTTCACAAGAACGATGAACTAGGGAAAATTCTGTCTTCGGTCATAATTTGCTCGAACAAACTTTGCTCAACAATTGTATAAGATCTGTATCAAATTTTTGATACCTTCAGGCTCATCAAGATTGTATTGCGAGATCATTCCGCACACAGCAATGTGACCGTGGTGTCTCATGTTGAGGAACACAGCTTTAAGCATTTTGCCCCCAACATGTTCAAAGTAAACATCAATGCCTTCAAGGAAATACCTGGTGGCAAACCAAAGTTTAGTCATTTTAAATTCAAACCAAAGACTTTAAAGAATCAAGTTGATTTTGATCCCTCTTTAATCTTTTTTTTTTTTTTTTAATTATATTGATTTGAAAGAAATGGTGTTGGAGAGAAAAGAGCAGCCATTAGGAATCCCATAAAATGAGCCAAACAATTTTTTTTTTCTCTCCAACATTCGTCAACACGGCATAAAGAGAATTAGAATGAGATTTAGAATGAAAACGGTTATATTTTAAAATAGAAAAAACTTAGGTACAGTACTTTAGGTACTATTTCTTAGATTTTCCTTATAAAATTCAGTTATGTAGCTACTTAATTAAAAAATATACTTCTATTCTATGAGAAAAAGTTCACATTGAAAGTTCAAATAGTGTATAAAACACCCTTGAATGTTTAGACCCTCAATTACAAAATAACCAATTCAAGTTTTATGACAAACAACTATTGTGCAGAAAATGAACAAAATCTATAAACAGAATTGGTAAACAATCTGAACCAATTAAAATCACAACCACAGCAGATAATAAAAGGCAAAGATAAAAGGGAATAAAGATGCAAATACAAGAACAACACACGATATGTTATCGAAGAGGAAACCGAAGCTCTTGGCGTAAAACCTCTCCGCCACCCTCCAAGCAGTAAGTAATTCACTAGAAAATGTAGTTGGGATACATAAACAGTAATAGATTCTCCAAACCTAATCTACCCAGTGTACCTAAGCCCTCTAAGCTTCTTGCTCCAACGAGATTGTGCCGAACCTATTTCTTTTTTAACTTCCTGGATTTCGCTACTTGACCATAGCATCAACCAATGTAGATTGGTTCCTTCCTAACTGTTTCCTAGAACACCAAACAGTCTTCTCACATTAATGGATATGGTGAGAAAATGTTTTGGTAAAAAGACCTCTCAAGGGTTTTAACAATGGAGAGGAAGAGAGTTGAGCAATTTGAAGAGTCTCTTATGTAAAGATTGTGGATGAATCAATCTTGTTTTACTCTAGGGTTTCTCTATCAAAATTCTCTCTAGAAGCTCTCTTTCTTTTGTGGGTATTAGGGGTATTTATACTAGGGTGAGAATGGAATGTGAAGAATTGGGTTTTTCAAAACAGGGTTGGCTCGCGGCTTGACTGAGTCGCGAGATCCAGCCATGAGATAACAGAACGGTCAGTTGTCCTATTTTGTCCTGTAGTGCTCTAACTAGCATAACGCTTCAACTTCTAGCATGCTTGGCACGTGTGCTGCTTCTAACGGCTTGAAATCGCGAGTCATCCGCGAGATCCAGTCACGAGTCTCTGTTTTCTTGCACACTTTTAGGCATTTCAACACTCTATCTCACTCACTACTCTTATAATAATCACACTTAAATACAGGGTTACTAAATGCTGAAATACAAGCAAATTTGACACGGAATAAAGCCAACAAGATGATTGATTAAATTCAACTTTACACACATGGTAAAATCTTAAAAAGAGAACTTAAGAAATAACACCTAAATACTTTACTTAAGTTTTACCCTTTTATAATTACTTTTGAATAATATTTCTGAGTTTGGTCATGACACGTGAAAGTGTACACAATTTACCCATGGGTATATACCTTGGGGAACGTAAATATTGTTTGAAGAAAAGATTGAGGGAGGTAAATCTGCAAATTACAATTTTGTCAAGTAGGTGATATTTTATTTCTGACTAAAACAGATTAATTAAGGGAATTGTTGGTTAGGTGGATCAAATGGAGTGCACATCTAATTTTTATTTTTAAACTTTCCAATGGTACATATTAAAATAATTACCTTTAAGTTTCAGATTTATTCAGTTAAGACCTTTCTGTCTATTTTTGTTAAATATTTTTGAAAAAAAATTTGAAATTTTTTTTTCAAAAATTAATGAATTTTTTTAATTTAAAAAGATTGAAGAAAATTTTAAAAAATTGGAAAATGAATTACAACAAATAACCTAAAGTTGATAGAAAAACCATAATTAAATAAACTTTAAAGTTAGCGGACTGAAATGAACGAAAGCAAAGTTAAAAGACTTAAATGAATTTTGATGAAACAAAGAGAGTGTAATTTACATTTTAACCTATTATTAATTATTGGATCATATTAATAAATACTCTTAGGGTATTTTTTAATTGACAATTTTAAGAAAGTTTTGATACTATTTTATACAAAATATAAAAATTGTGAAAAAAATAAATTATGTTTTTCTTTTTCTGTAAAAAATTTTGAAAAATATTTTCTAAATCAATGCATACAATAGGGTATTAAGGTAATTTAACAAACCTTTCTTATAGGTTCTTGCCTAGCATTCATCGTTAATTATTCTTATAAAAGAACTAAAATCTCTTTATCTTGGCTCATGAAAGGGTTTTCTTGCTGCCAAGAACTAAAATCTCTTTATTTTGGGGTGATTTCCTTATAGGATCAGGTACGAGAGTTAGGGCTTTCAAACCTTTATGTGAAGCTTTTCAAGCAGTTGGTGAAAGCACCAATCATCTTCATCACGTCCATCATTCCGGTATCACCACTTTGATCTCTTTATGGTTCACCAGCCCAATTTCTCCTGTCATTTCTAGGTCCTTGTGACCTTGGAGTAGTTGCATTATTCATTGCTCTTAGCTTTTGACAATTTGGCCGAGTATGCCCTTAAAGTCCACAATGATGACATACATAGTTCGATCTAGGATCACTTTGTGATCGTGGATGAGACTTGGCTCGAGATTCAGACCTACCCACAGATTGATTACGCGGGTTGTTCACCATCCGTTGGTTCTCCACATTCCTCTTCTCCTCAATCTTGGGCTTCTCAGTAGTAGGGCCAACTTCAACTGACTCTTTGGCCTTTATAAACTTCACTTCTTTAGTGATATTGCCAGATGAGCTACTCCCTATGGTATATCCCAACCCGAATTTGTCTGAAAAGCTCTTTTGTGATGAAATAATATCATCTAGCATTTTGGTGGTGACCCTCTCTATCTTAGCATTTGCTTGCACAACCTCTTGCTCAATAAATCTCACTTTTATATAGGCTTCTGACAGCTCACCATTCAATATTTCTATCTCACATTTGGCCTCTTTGTAGCAAATTAGGAAACTTTTATAGTCCTCATCTACCTTCTTTATCTTTCTCACAGCTGCCTTGTCCACCCTTGTGTACTCACCCGACTTCTCCAGGAATGAGTTATAATTCTCTTGAAGATTGGTTGTGCTTTCATCTTCTTCAGCATCTGATTCTTCAACAACTCTCATTGATTCTTCATCACTATGTTCTCCAAGTTCTCGTACAAGCAAATTCAACTCGTCTGAAGACTCAACATGAGCAATAGTCATAAAAGCTGAATAATTCCCTTCTCTGTCACAGCTTTCCTTAGAATCTGAGTCGGATGAATCCGAGTCACTCAATGTCGTGGCGTACACTTTGCCTTTCGATTTCAAATAGTTCGGACATTCCTTCTTAAAGTGTTCATGCCTGTTGCATTCAAAACAAGTGACACCTTGTGTAGATTGGGATTCTTTTCCATCTTTCTTTTTGAATTCCCTTTTCTCCCTTCCTGAACTTTGGAATTTCCCTTTATCACCAAATTTGCCATTTTTCTTAAATTTCAAGAATTTTCAGAAATTTTTTACAAGGTATGCAATATCTTTGTCAATCACATCTTCATCCGATGAGTCATGGACTTCCACCTTCTCATTAATGGTCTTAAGAGCAAGAGATTTGCTTTTCCGTTGATTGGGCAGCGACATTTCATAAGTCTGAAGAGAACCAACCAGTTCTTGGACTTTGATGTCATCAAGGTCCTTACTCTCTTCAATCGTTGTCACTTTGGCATGAAAACTTTCCGACAATGATCGAAGGATCTTCCTTACAATTTTAGAATCCTTCATTTTCTCTGCCAAATTGAACTTACTTATAACCACCTTATTCAGCTTGCTATAGAAAGAGTCAAAGGACTCATCCTCACTCATTTTTTGCTCCTCAAACTGAGTGGTCAGCATCTACAGCTTGGTATCTTTCACTTTCTTTGTTCCTTCGTAGGTGGTCTCCAATATCTCTCATGCTTCTCTAGCAACGGTAATGTGAGAAATCCTATGAAACTCATCTGGATTAAGTGCTTTACTGTTAGCATTAGATGCAGCGAGTGCTGCCTTATCCTATGTGGATTTGGCTTCCTCAGGCTTGGTCCAACCTATATCAACAGCATCCCAAACAGATTCATCAATGGAGCATAGAAATGCTCTCATGCGAACCTTCCAAAAAGCATAATTACTACTATTAAAGTATGGAGGTGCATTTAGGGATTAAGACCGATCCATCTCAATAGGGAGTTAAGAATCACACTACGATAATGAAACCACTAAAAGTGTACCCACTCTGATACCAATTGAAAGTTCAAATAATGTATAAAACACCCTTGAACGTTTAGACCCCTAATTACAAAATAACTAATTCAAGCTTTATGACAAACAATTAGTATGCGGAAAATGAACAAAAACTATAAACAGAATTGGTAAACAATTTAAGCCAATTAAAATCACAACCACAGCAGATAATAAAAGGTAAAGATAAAAGGGAAGGAAGATGCAAACACAAGGACAACACACGATGTGTTATCGAAAAGGAAACCGAAGCCATCGGCGTAAAACTTCTCCGTTGCCTTCCAAGCGGTAAGTAATCCACTAGAAAATGTAGTTAGGATACATGAACAGTAATAAACCTTTCAAGCCTAATCTACCTAGTGTACCTAAGCCCTCTTAGCTTCTTGCTCCAACAAGGTTGCGTTGAACCTATTTCTTTTCTAGCTTTCCGAATTCCGCTACTTGACCATAGCATCAACCAATGTAGATTGGTTCCTTCCTAACTGCTTCTCAAAACACCAAATAACCTTCTCACAGTAATGGATATGGTGAGAAAAGATTTCGATAAAAAGACCTCTCAAGGGTTTTAACAATGGAGAGGAAGAAAGTTGAGGAATTTGAAGAGTCTCTTATGTAAAGATTGTGGATGAATCGATCTTATTTTACTCTAGGGTTTCTCTCTCAAAATTCTCTCTGGAAACTCTCTTTCTTTTTGTGAGTATAAGGGGTATTTATACTAGAGTGAGAATGGAATATGAAAAGTCAGGTTTTTCAAAACAGGGTTGGCTCGCGGCTTGGTCTCGCGGCTTAACTGAGTTGCGAGATCCATCCGCAAGATAACAGAATGACCAGTTGTCTTATTTTATCCTGTAGTACTCCAGCTAGCACGACGCTTCAACTTCTGGCATGCTTGGCACGTATGCTACTTCTAACGGCTTGAAGCACGAGTCACCTCGAGATCCAGTCACGAATCTCTGTTTTCTTGCACACTCTTGAGCATTTCAACACTCTATCTCACTCACTACCCTTACAATAATCCCACCTAAATACAGGGTTACTAAATGCTGAAATACAAGCAAATTTGACACAGAATAAAATCAATAAGATGGTTGATTAAATTTAACCTTACACACATGGCAAAATCTTAAAAAGAGAACTTAAGAAACAACACCTAAATACTTTACTTAAGTTTTACCCTTTAAGAATTACTTTTGAATAATATTTCTGAGTTTGGTCATGACACGTGAAAGTGCACACAATTTACCCATGGGTATATACCTTGGGGAACGCAAATATTGTTTGAAGAGAAGATTGAGGGAGGTAGATCTGCTAATTATAATTTTGTCAAGTAGGTGATATTTTATTTCTGACTAAAACAGATAAATTAAGGGAATTGTTGGTTAGGTGGATCAGATGGAGTGCACATCTAATTTTTATTTTTAAACTTTCCAATGGTACATATTAAAATAATTACCTTTAAGTTTCAGATTTATTTAGTTAAGACCTTTCTGTCTATTTTCGTTAATTTTTTTTGAAAAAAAAATTGAAAAATATTTTTCAATAATTAATGATTTTTTTTTAATTTAAAAAGATTGAAGAAAATTTTAAAAAATTGGAAAATGAATTACAACAAATAACTTAAAGTTGATAAAAAAGCAGTAATTGAATAAACTTTAAAGTAAAAGGACTGAAATGAATAAAAACAAAGTTAAGGGAATTGTTGGTTAGGTGGATTAGATGGAGTGCACATCTTATTTTTATTTTCAAACTTTCCAATGGTACATATTAAAATAATTACCTTTAAGTTTCAGATTTATTTAGTTAAGACCTTTCTGTCTATTTTTGTTTATTTTTTTTGAAAAAAATCTGAAAAATATTTTTCAATAATTAATGAATTTTTTTTTAATTTAAAAAGATTGAAGAAAATTTTAAAAAATTGGAAAATGAATTACAAAAAATAACCTAAAGTTGATAGAAAAACCATAATTAAATAAACTTTAAAGTTAGCGGACTGAAATGAACGAAAGCAAAGTTAAAGGACTTAAATGAATTTTGATGAAACAAAGAGAGTGTAATTTACATTTTAGCCTATTATTAATTATTGGATCATATTAACAAATACTCTTAGGGTATTTTTTAATTGACCATTTTAAGGAAGTTTTGATATTATTTTATAGAAAACTAGCCTCTGAGCACGCGTGTGTTCAGAGGCTTTTTTATTTTTTAGGTAAGGATTAATTTAAAGTATTTATTATACTTTGCGATTATTACATTTTTCAATTACAAAAAAAAAAAAAAAAAAATCTAAGGGTGTGACGAAAAACTTATACTTGGATTGTAGTGGGAAGTTCTTTTTTTATGAGAAGTTCTGATGAAAATTATTTAAACTGACATGGTTTTTTTTTTTTTTTTTAACATGGTATAGTTTTTGCTCATTGTATTGGAGGGGTAGTTATTTTCTTACAAATGTATTGACACAGTCTTTTTTTTATTTTTTATTTTTATTAACGTGGGATAGTTTTTGCTTATTGTATTGGAGGGGTAGTTATTTTCTTACAAACGTGAGTAGTGGGAATTTTTTTTTCTTTTGAGAAGAACTGTGGGGAAGTTTTGTACAATTTTTATTTTTAACAACATGTGGGGAGCTTTTTATGCTATTGAATAGAAGTAGGAGTTTATTAGAAGTAGGACGTAAAAGTGGGAATTTATTATTTTTGTCAATTTACTATTTTAACCCCATTTTTAAGTTTTAGATAGGGGTATTTTTGAAAGCAAGTAAAAAAAGCAATAACTAATTTTCTTTTGCCAATTTACTATTTTAACCCCATTTTTAAGTTGTTGGTTAATTAATTTAGGACAGAGAAAAAAGCAATAACTAACTTTTTGAATCCTCTTAATATATACAGATATAAAAATTGTGAAAAAAATAAATTATGTTTTTCTTTTTCCATAAAAAATTTTTAAAAATATTTTCTAAATCAATGCATACAATAGGGTATTAAGGTAATTTAACAAATTTTCAACTACCGAGGATAGATATGTAAATTAAAACTCCTACATTTTAAAACCACAAACTCACGTACGCTTTGCAGTTTTTATCTCACTTTCTCTCTCTCTCATTTTTTTTTTTTTTTTTTTTAGATTGAAGACATTTAGTTTAGCTCTACATCCTCCTTTCTTTTCCTTTAGATTAAAGACATTTACTATCAGAGGTTTCAACAAATTTTCAGGTTCTATTTTTTGCAAGTTCCTCTTTATTTTCTTTTCTTTTGTTTATGATTGACTTTCTTTAAGTTCTACTTTTTTTTTTCTTATATGTATCACGTTAACTCTTTTTTTTTTTTCTTCTTTTTTTTTAAATGTAATTTTGAAATAAATGGTTCTTTCATATACTCTACCATTGCACTTCTTAATGAATTGTCATTTCATGTTGTAGGTATTGTGATCCAAAGATAGGGCTGCCTTATGCTACAAAAGAAGCATTCAAAATCATTCGTAAACAGTTAAACAGTATGACTTCCCTTACCTCCTTTAATAGCCTTTGTTTACATTTTATTTAAAAAATTTGAATTGAAATAAAAATAGTTTCATATAAATGATCAATTACTATTTCCTTCTCCTTCCTCACTTCACTTCTTTTTTTTTTTTTTCCCTTCTTCATATAGATATATATATATATATATATATTTTTTTTTACCATCATTGTATATGTTTTTGGCGTTAAATTTTTTTATTTAGGTATGTAGCAACTTTGAGTTCTACATTTTTTTTTTTAATGTATCACGTTAACTATCCTTTTTTTTTTTTAAATGTAATTTTGAAATGTTGGTGGTGACTGAATGTATATGTTTTTGGCGTTAAATTTTTTTATTTAGGTATGTAGCAACCTTGAGTTCTACTTTTTTTATTTTTTTTTTATTTTTTTTTTTTTATATATGTATCACGTTAACTCTCTTTTTTTTTTTTAAAAAAATTTAATTTTGAAATGTTGGTGGTGATTGAAAACCAAAAAAGCCACGTTGTATCAAAAAAAATTATCTACCACGTTTCTATTTTGGAAAAAAAAAAATCCTACGTTTTGTTAAAAAAAAAACTTTGGCCAACCCTTTTTTTTCCAAATTCAAAAAAAAAAATAGAAAAAAGAAAAAAAACCTTAACATGTTTGAATTCCACTCCCACATTTTACTCCTAACAAATTGTTTGAATTCAACTCTCCCATGTTTTACTCCTAAGAAACTGCTTTACTATCAAATTTAAAAAAGTTTAACTTCTCTTTAATAACATGCATGCTAACGTTGGTTTGTTAATTAAAGTTTTTAAAAAAAAAAAAAAAATTACTTGCTTCCCTAATTCTTTTATCTCTCTTAGGTTCACGTATGCACAAACTTTTTGGATTGCATTGAGGAGTCATTGGAATGGACATGTAAAATAGCAGGGTTAGACATGTAAAATTATCAATTTAAGAGTCCTAAATTTTAGATAAATTTGACAAAACATTACCTACAAAATAGGAACACTTCTACTAACCCACTTATTCTAACACATGTTTCTAATATTATATTCTTAAAAAAAACCTCACATTGAGTAAAAAAAAAAAAAACAACTAAATAGTAAAATTTCTAATATTTTATTCTTAGAAAAAACCTCACGTTCAGTAAAAAAAAAAAAACCTAATGAAATACACTTAATTTAGTAAACTTATCTTTATCTCTAAATCATAAGAAATGGTTTAAAATCTTAAATTGATAAAAATTGAAAACAAAAAACCTAATGAAAAAAGCCACGTTGTATCAAAAAAATTATCTACCACATTTCTATTTTGAAAAAAAAAAAAAAAAAAAAAAACCTTAACACGTTTGAATTCCACTTCCACATTTTACTCCTAACAAATTGTTTGAATTCCACTCTCCCATGTTTTACTCCTAAGAAACTGCTTTACTATCAAATTTAAAAATTTTAACTTCTCTTTAACTTCTTTTGCTTATCCAGTTTTTATTTTATTTTATTTAAGTTTCATGTTATATCCTCCTTCCTTTTCATCTTCTTCTTCTTCTGGATATATCAAAAAAAAAAAAAAAAAAACCGAATAGAATATTATTGCACTGGAATAACAAAAGACTTCATTACTTGACTTCCAAGATTATCCGGATAAGTATATAAGAAAATATTATTCTTTTACTTATAATGTTTTTTAGTTTTCTATTTCTTACATTCAATTGATGCTTTAAAATATTGTATCTGTTTTTGCTCTCAACATGTCTTCTCTTGAGTTCCATTCATTGTTATCCAATTTTTAAAGCCTCGGATTGCAACCATTGTCATATAGAATATATGGTGAGTAGGGTTTCTTTTTTATTTATGTTGTAATAAATTTATTTTAGAATTTTTTTGAACAAAAATTTAAATGGATTTAATCTCAATTGCAAGTTAGGCAAGACCACGTGTGGTGCTGTTAGCAAACTGTGGAACCCAATATGCAGAGCATTCCTCAAAATCCCATTAATTCTTTGATTTCATAAGAAAATCAATGGAACTCAATGGATGGTTGTGCCACTTGATCATTCCTTTGCTTGCACAATTTATTTGGTTTTATTTCGGATTGAACATTTGCATCTTTGGCCTCTATTCTACAACACCATTTTGTGCTTTGTGTGGAGCCCAGGTCTTACCATTTTTTTTTTTTTTTTTTGCAGATGTTATGTACATGTGTAAAGAACATGAGGATATTAGCAAGATGGGAGAACAATTGACTGCCTTGGTTTTTGATCTAAGAGAGATGTATTTTTTTTAAGTAAATATTATGTATTGTAAGTAGCTGACTTTTTTTTACCATTTATTCATTTTATTGAGAAACTACCTTTTGATTGTGGACTTAGTAGAGGGCACAAACAAATTTTTGAAATCATTTTGTTTACATTTTACTAACTGAATGGCATATATCATTTTGTTTGATTATTTTCTTTCTTTCATTTTAGAATTCTTTTCATTTTTTATGTTGCATTATATTCTTCATTTTTTATTTTTTATATTATTCCCTTTTTATTTTTTGTCATTTGAGAGTGCAAGTTAGCTAAGAGTGATATAGATAATTCTGAGTATATTTTAGTAACCATTAAATTTGATTATCCAAACATTTTAGTAGGGAGATTGTGAAAAAGAAAAATATAAGGCGGATCAAAATTTTAGTAACAAATAAATTTTATGAAGCTTTAAAAAAAAAAATTCCAAACAAAATGACTACAAACATATCAAAAGGAAAAACATTTTAGGTGGGTTTGTGGGAGACATGTAACAACAGTATAGGAAACCCACACATAACGTAGGAGAGAGGTTTCATGAGAATCTATCATTAGATAATTTTCCTCTTTTCTTATTTATTCATTACATATAACCTTACAAAATTTATTAGCAAAAAATTAGCCTTTGAGCATGCGCGTGAGCGCGTGCCCAGAGGCCTTTCTATTTTTTGGGTAAGGGTTAATTTAGAACATTTATTATAATTTGAGATTATTACATTTTCCAATCACAAAAAAAACCTAGGGGTGTGATAAGTGTTATGTGTGGAGAAATAATTTTCCAATCACACCCCTAGATTTTTTTGTGATGAAAAATTATTATGATTGGAAAATTATTTCTCCACACATGACACTCATCACACCCCTAGATTTTTTTTTGTGATTGGAAAATGTAGTAATCCAAAATTATAATAAATACTCTAAATTAATCCTTACCCAAAAAATAGAAGATATAGGGTCTGTTTGGATATAATTTATTTTGCTAAAATTGAAAACTGAAAACACTGTAGCAAAATAATTTTTAAATGTATGAAAAATATTGTGGGACCCGTTTTTAATGAAAAATTGATAAAAAATAGAGTGTGTGGGATCCATAAACAGTGCATAAATGCACTGTTCACAAAATATCGGGTCAACTGTTGCGGCTGAAAAGAAAAAAAGAAAAAAAGAAAAAAAAGGAGTGAAAACGCAGACGCAGCACTTAAGAGCTATCCAAACTAGCACATAAAAGAACTAAAATCTCTTTATCTTGGCTCATGAAAGGGTTTTCTTGCTGCCAAGAACAAAAGAAAATACAAAACTATCGTCTCCTAGTCGAGAGAGAGAAAGAGCTTACCTTCCCGTCGGTGCTGGTAAGTTTCATTGACATCTTGTGAATGATTATTACTTTCTTGCTCTTGTCCTTTGATGACTTTTTTTTTTTTTTTTTTTCAATTTCGATTTAGATCAACTTTGACATCCACTGCTTGCATCTACCTATTTGCGAGCTCTTCTATCTCTCTGATATTATAGTAAGTGCTCTCTAATAATGTCTTCCACGCTATTTATTTATTTTCCCTAGATCCGGCGAGATCTCGACCAGATCCGGCTAGATCTAGTGGGATTTAGCCAGATCTGGCCAATCTAGCAATTTTAAGTGAAAAATTTCAAATTCTAGCGAGAAAAAATGAAGATACCGGAGAGCTTTTCCAGATTCCGGCGACCCTTTTTTTCTTCAAATTCCGATGATTTTTTTTACTGCCGCAACCGACCAAACCGACCAACGCTCACCCTCACCCGAAATCGACTCGACCGATTTTTCTGGCGGTTGGTTTCGGTTCCTCTGCCCCTCCACCCGACGCCGGCGGGTCGAGTCCGGGTTGGGCCCAAAACCGACCCGGTCCGACCCGTGGACAGCCCTACTAGACACAAATCGTGTCTTATTTTCTGTGTGCAATAATGTGTATTAGTGTATCTGTAACTAGATTTTTTTTCTTTTGATATTATAGCCATTAGAGAAAGGATGGGAAATGTCTGTCAATCACACAAACTTACACACATGCATTTTAAACTCAAATTATGACTTAATATTATAATTTTAGTTCAAAAAGATATATATATATATATATATATATTTTTTTTTAAGTTTAAAATCTAGGTGTGTGTTCGTGTTCAATAAATACATCCCTTTGTAAAAATAAAACCGTTTTTTTTTTTTTTTTTTTTTTGAAACCAAAAATAAAACCGTTTAAATCAATAATGATAAATTTTTAAAAGAATATAAGAACTCCTAAGTATTAGCATTTATGTTGCTAAAAATAACCATTGTAGATCCTTAAAAAAAATTAAAAAAAAAAACATTTTTAGATAAAGGGATCATATATATAGAACAAATCCAAACTATAAAGTACATAGAATTGTTTTTAGATAAAGGGATCATATAATTTTCCCTTTTGATATTATAGGCTTTAGAGAAAATATGAGAAATAACTTTTACACACATAAATGTACGTACATGCATTTTAAAGAATATAAAAACTCCTTGTAAATTGCTGGACCACTCATCTTCTCGTCTCATCTCTTCCTCTTATTGTTCACACGCTATTACTTTTTTTCTCTCTCTTGCTCTTCACGGTCTATTGTTACCTTCTCTATCTCTCTCTCTCTTACGCTCTCCCTCTTCCTGACCTCCATTATTGACTGCATCTACCTATTTGCAGGCTACTACTGCGACAGTAAGTGCACTCTAACGTGTTTTTTTTTTTTTTTTTTTGCTTTATGTTTTATTTCTTGTCTGAATTGATAGTTTAATTAAAACAACGAAAGACAATAAGCTCTTCCGTCTTTAGTCTCCTCAACTAACAAAGAGTCAAAGACTGAGGGAGGGCTGTACTATTTGTTAACATGATCGAGAATGATACAGACTTCAAAAAACAAAAAAGGATAAATTTAGTTTGATATCTTCCATTAAAAGGAAGATAGACCAATTCGGAGAAGTAGCTGAATAGAAGATTGTTTGCTCTTCTAGGATTAATATATTAGGTCCAATTCCGTAGCCTGTGATACAACCGAAAGAGCCACCTTTGTTTATCTACTGTACATGCTCAGTAGTCCTTACAGCACGAAGGGATAGATAATAACAATTGTTGAGAACTGATACTCATACAGACAGTTTGCAAATATGATTATTATATTTTATTATTAATTTTATCTGAACTAAATTATATCTGATTTTGATATTGTATTATTTATATATCTATTGCAAGGAAAAAGAAATATGGGCAGAGAGAGAGACCAATTTTGGGCATATGCAGTGGAATTAAATGGTCGTTTCAAATGTAATTTTTGTAAACAAGATTTTTCTGGAGGTGCATCAAGGATTAAAGCACACTTGGCTGGAATACCATGTCATGACATTAAGGCATGTAATGCGGTGCCTCAAGATGTTCAAGAAAAAGCTCAAGCAACCCAAAAAAAAAGAGAAGCTCAAGTAACTCAAGGGACCAACAAAAAACTTAAAAGTGTATCAACCTCGGCTTCAAAATCAAAAACTAAGGTGAGAAAATTTGTCTCTCAAGTGATTATCTAGTCCCAATTCTATACATAGTTATTTATTTCTAATAAAACCAATGCTTTTTAATTAACCCTTTGCAAACCTTTTCATACTATTTTCTCTTTACAGGATAAGGAAGGATATATGGCAGAAATTGTCCTCAATGATGTTGTGGAAAGACTAATAGCCTATGTCACTAAGAATATCAGTTTTAAGTTGAGTTTCAAGGTGGAGTTGGAAAGTATTCTTGAAACATTATTCAAGATTAAATTCTTGTTAGATGATGCTCAAAAGAGGCAATCAAGTGATGTGTCTGTGAGGATCTGGTTAATGGAGCTTAGAAAAGTAGCTTATGATGCTGATAATGTGCTAGACGAGTTTAGCTATGAAAGTTTTGGGCAAGACGTACAGGCTCAAAACTTAATTAATCAGATAAACGAGATTAGCTGTGAAAGTTTTGGGCAAGAGGGGGTACAGACTCAAAATCTAATGGTGGATCAGGTGCGTAGCTTTTCATTTTGCAATAAAGTTAAGACCATCAAACGGTGGTTGGATAAAATTGTGCATGATGTAGCTGGCTTTGGTCTTAGAATGGAGTTGGTGAATTCAATCCCCAATATTAGCTCGGACATGAATATAGACCACCTCCTCAATGATTCAGAAGTTGTAGGAAGAGAATACGATGTCAAGAAAATAGTAAACATACTTATTAGTTCAAGCAATCAACAAGTTATCTCTGTTCTCCCTATAGTGGGTATGGCAGGTCTTGGAAAGACAACTTTAGCAAAATTTGTGTATGACAATGAACTGATAAAGGAACATTTTGATGTACTAGCATGGGTAAATGTCGGTAAAAATTTTGATGTTGAAGGGATTTTAAGAGAGATTCTTAAATCTCTTAGAGAAGACTTGAGTGATGTAAAATTAGAACATGCTGAAGTACTTGAAATATGTGCAGAATTTTTGGGGGCAAAAAAATATCTTCTCATACTTGATGATGTGCAAAATGAAGATCCTAAGAAATGGGATGCTTTAAAGGGTTGCTTATTAGAGTTTAATTCCAATACAGGAAATGATATTGTTGTTACAACCCGTAGTGATAATGTGGGGCAAATCATGAAGATACATCATCCCCCACATCACTTGGAGAAGTTATCAAAAGATGATTGTTGGTCTATAATGAAAAAAAGAATATTCATAGATGGAAGAACTCCATTAACTTTAGATTTGGAGGTTATTGGTAGGGAAATTGCTAAAAGATGTGGAGGGGTTCCATGGGTTGCAAGAGTTTTAGGGGGAACAATGTGCTTTCAATTTGATAAAAACAAATGGCTGGAGATTCAAAATAATAAAATTTGGGATTTGTTGGATGAAGATAATAGTGATATGTTTCCTGTGCTTAAGTTATGCTTTGATCAACTTCTAACACCATCTTTAAAACGATGTTTTGCATATTGTGCAATATTCCCTAAAGATTATGACATGAAAAAGGATGAAGTAATTCAGTATTGGATGGCTGAAGGGTTCCTACTAGCTAAAGAAGCTAATATGGAGATGGAAGATATTGGTAACATGTATTTCAATATTTTGTTGGCCATTTCCTTTTTCCAAAATGCTAGAAAGGATGCCTACGGCAATATTATTAGCTGCAAAATGAATGATTTGGTGCATGAGTTTGCACTCTCAATTTCAAAATTTGATACTCTAATCTTGGAGGAAGATTCAGTGGATGATGGTAGTAGCATGCAACATTTATTTGCCCGACATGATGGCAAAACAACACTAGGAAGTTCATTTGGTGGAGCTGGTTTTCCAAAATTACGCACGTTAATTTCAGAAAATTTCAACTTTGATAGCATGTTATCAAATTTTAAATGCTTACGCATTTTAAAATTATCCGGAGATAATACAGAGGAGTTGCCAAATTCAATTGAGCAGTTAATACATTTGAGGCTTCTTCACATCTCAAACTCCTTAATTGAAGAATTACCAAAATCTATCACCAAACTATACAATTTGCAAACTTTAAGCATTGAAGGCTGTTTAGGAGAGCTTCCGGAAGACCTAAGCACTTTGATTAACTTAAGACATATTCATATTAAAGATATCTGGGATAATATTATAGAAACACCTAAAAATATGGGGCGGTTGACTTGCCTTCAAACATTGCCATTTTTTTTTGTGGGTCCAGATGAAGGTTATCGAATTAAAGAATTGGGACGTTTGAAGAATCTCAGAGGAAAAATAAAGATATACCGTCTAGAGAAGGTGGAAGATGAGGAAGAAGCCAAAAGTGCAAAATTAAAAGAAAAGGAAATATTCAAGTTGGGATTATACTGGTTTAGAGATTATAATACAGAAGAGGAAAGTTATGATAAAGATGAAAAGGTGTTGGAAGGCCTCCAGCCTCACCCATATTTGAAAAGCTTAGAAATCGAATGCTATAGCGGAAAGAAATTCCCATCATGGGTTGGTTCGTCGCTATATCACAATTTGATTGAGATCAATTTGAGATTTTGTAATGAATGTGAAGAAGTTCCCACTCTGGGGCAATTACCCTGTCTTAGGGTTCTTGAAATGTATAAAATGGAGAAGCTAAGAAGAATAGGAAGTGAGTTTTACAGTTACAGTGATGGGAGTTACAGAAATACTACTACATTATTTCCGGCATTGAGAATACTCACATTGGAGTTGATGCCAAGCTTAGAAGAGTGGAAGGATGCAAAGGAGTTGACAAGCGCAGGTGAGGTGTTGTTGGTATTTCCTTGCCTTGAGGAGCTGATTATTAGACGGTGTAACACACTGAGATATTTGCCAGACTCACTGCACACCTGCGTTTCCCTTCAGAAGTTGGTAGTAGAGGATTGTCCTAACCTGAGTTCATTGCCAGGTGTGCGGTCCATAATAAGGTGTGATATTGAAGACCCACCCAGTGGGTTGCAGTGTATTGAACATTTGGAGAATGGGGATTGTCGTCTGCCTTCTACTTCCTCCATTCACCCCTCCCTCCAAAAGCTACAGCTGACATGCTGCGGGTCTCTCCTGCTGGACCAAATTCAATACTTCATTGCCCTTAAAATTCTGTGGATACAGGAATTTCATGAGATGGTAGCTTTGCCAGAGTGGTTGGGCAATCTTTCCTCTCTTCAGTGCCTGTATATTGTGAATTGCTGCAATCTGGTGCATCTGCCCACCGAGGAAACCATGCGACGCCTCACCCAATTGAAAACGCTGATCATTTTTCTTTGCCCCAACTTTGAAGACAATGAGCAGATCAAGATTAGCCACGTTCCATGGGTTAAAATCATTAATGATCGGTAAGTCTGCTCATACTACCCTACTATTTCCTCTTCTTTTATTCTCTTATATTCGAAATGGGTGAGAGTATACCGGTATTAATACTTAATTGGACTTGATGAAGAAAATATATAGATACTACAATTTAGGTTAATGGTTCTTCAAATAAATAGTACAAATGAATCTCACTAACCCTTCTGCTTACACTTGATAAATCCAATTCTGTTTCTTTTTTTTCAATTTATGAAATTATTTGCAATCATTTGAGAAAAGCTTTTAAAACAAGAGTTTAATTAGAAATTTTGTGATGGCTACTATTCAAATTGGCTTGCCGCTATTCAAATTTTTGCTGCTGTAAATTACCAAAATAATTAGAAGCATAGTCTATTTAACAATTTTTTGATTGTTACCTATTGTCTTGCTACTATTGAATTTCTGTTTGCTAGCCTATTTTCTTTCTACAATTTTTTCAATACCGAATTTTTCTGGACATTGGGAAATCTGGAATATTGAATCAATCACTGTTAGAGCTGTCCACGTACTCATTATTTCGAGCAGCATTTTGATACTGTAAGAGTTCATGGATCAATTCTTTTACTTATAGCTATCTAAAACTTGACAGTAGATTTTATTGATTTGCACTGGGTCATAATTGCTCTGTTTACGAGGGTGGATTTATTGTGGAAAATGGAGCTTAGTTGCATAAGAATGAGAAATTGGGTGGGTGAAGGTCTTGCTGATTTTTCATTTCATGTTTGGGTTGATGGTTCTTATATATCTATATATGATTTTTACCTTTTGAAGGTACCCACTTAGCTTACATTTTTGAAGATAACTCAGAAAGATGGCAAGAAGTTTGCATCTGGGAAAATAATTAACTTGATGACAACAGCTGCCCAGGCACTTCAGGTTTTCTCTCTTACCATTTGCATTATGTGTACAGAATTTACTTCATAATTGGTCATTAACAAAACCTAATGAGTAAGTCTATTCATACTACCCTATATCCTCTTCCGTTCTCTTATATCTGTAGTGGGTGAGAGTATTCCTGGTATGAATACTTAATTGGATGCCATTGAAGAAATATATAAATGCTGCAATTTGTTTTATTGGCTTTTGAAATTAATAGTAGAAATTAATCTCACCAACCACTGTGGCAACTTTTGAAAAATTCTACTCTTCTTCAATCTTTGAAATTATCTGCAATCATGTGCAAAAAGTTACTAAAAGCATAATTTAATTAAAAAGTCACTAAAAGCAATCCCTCTCACTCTCACATTTACTGGGTCACAGCTTCAACAATTCAAACACAAGGATTCTACTGGTACCAACCAAAAACAAATTTTTTTTCTTTGTTTTGGGTTTTTAAGATGGTTTTGTCAAATGTGTATGCCAATTTTGTTTAAAAGATGTGATTTTTTCTGTTGGGTTTTGGTTCTTTCTTGTATTAACTTTGTTTCTTCAAGTTAAATATCTTGCCTCAATACGCAGGTACTAGCATGTCTATTTTGTTCAGCTAGAGGAAATTTTTTTTCATGGAGCTTTAACCCACTTTCAAGCCAACTGAAGAGCTAGGATTTCTCACGTTTACTGAGCGGTCTAGGATTTCTCACATTCCAAATATCTATTTTGATGAATGTATTAAACATGAAGCAGTTTGAAGATCATGTATTTATTAAGATGGATGACCATTAAGTTTTCTCTGACCTTATCCTCCTTTCTTCTCTTATACTTTCCTTTCCTACAACATTGGATATTTTCATAATTTCTCCAAATTTCTTCCTTTGTCTCTTCAGTTTCCGCAAATATGTTTGTTTTTGGCTATCTTATAAATCAATAAATTTGTTTCCTCAATGTGCAGTCACTAGGGACAACATGTCTATTATGTTCAGCCGAAGGAAAGATTTAATTAATTTGGGGAGTTTTTATCTAATCCCAAGATAATGGAAGTATATAAGATTAAGTTTTCTCGAATCCTCTCTTCTCTTCTAATATATGAAGTACTAATTCAATCCAATAAGTATATATCATTTATGCCAATTATCCACTCTTCCCTCTCACTTTTCCTACGACATTTTATAACTTTTTACGTAGTATATGTTCCATCTTGATATTATGATATATGTAGTTTTCTCATGTTGATATCATTGTATGAATGTTGTAAGCCACAGGTAGCACTTGGTTCTAATGCGATTGTTTCATTGAACTTTGTTAGTTCTTTCAATCTATTCTTCTTCTCATTTGATTTCTTTCTTTCACAACCCTGTTATGAATCCTTTATTTTCGGTTCTTTTTCTTACTTTCAATTTCTTTTGCCATTCGCTAAATTTGTTGTTCATATACTTTTCAGGTTTTGGTTATTTTTCATTTCCAAAGTAGTGGCTATGTACTTCAGGAAAGGGAAAGTGTGGTCCAAGATTCACCCTGTTCCAAATATCCAGAAAAACTTTTGGTTCCTATTCTAAAGCTAGCTCAAAATAATCTAAAATTGGTATTTTCTCTCAAATGTTCTTTTTCTTGTTCACTTATTTTATTGTGATATCACTTTTATTTTGTTTCAAACTTGTATTTTAAAGTAGTGCAAGTGTGCAACATATTTTGCTGTATAGTGTATGTAGACCTTCAAATTTTTGTTTCATTCAATCCCTTTACTTTTTTTTAGGAAAATTACACTTTACCACTCTAAACTATACCCTAAATTACACTTTACACCCTAATCCTTTCGAATGCACGTTTTGCACCCTAAACTATGACCCTTGTTACACTTTGCACCCCAATGTTAAGTTTGCTTTTAACTTGAATGGAAATCTAAATTTAGGGTGCAAAGTATAATCAAAAGTATAGTTTAGGGTAGTAAAGTATCCAAATTAAAACTTAACGTTGAAATGCAAAGTGTAACAATGGTCATAATTTAGGATGCAAAATGTGCATTTGAAAAGTTTAGGGTGCAAAGTGTAATCTGGGGTATAGTTTAGGATGGTAAAGTGTAATTTCTCCTTTGTTTTTTTTTTTAGTTTTATGTATAAAATTCTCTTCTACTTGTTACCATTGCATTGACTTCACTGTAATGTTTTGACTTGTCCATTCTCTAATAAGTAGGCTTTTTATTTATACAAATTTTAAAGGTTAGTCTCACCGATATGAGAGAAAATGTTGAATATATGAGTATGACCTCTGACATTACTTTAAGTGAACCTGGAATTTTAAACTCCCTGATAGTTTGTTAATGTCATGAATTATTTCGATGCTATTTTCAAACTTGAGAAATAATTGATGACATAAATTATTTTAATGTTGTTTTTTTATGATTTCCTAACTTGAAAATTTAATGTTGGTGACTTCAACAACTTACTGGATTGTAAGGTAGACACCTATAGTTAGTCTTTTTACTTGTTGGTTGTCATCAAAAAGTATTTAACTAAAAATCATTTGCACACCTCTCTGTTAGAAAATTTAAAAATACTAGCGTTGATTGAGGTTTTCCATCTCTTCTAGTTTTTTTTTTTTTTTTCATGAACCTTTACATTATTGTCTTTCTCAACAGGTGACATTTTGGTGGTTTCTCTAGGTCAGGCAAATGGTTAGAGGATAGTTCCCAATATCTTAAGCGGTGATGGATCTTTCTGTATAAACTAACACAGATTATATATTATTCTTTATTTTTAATAAAATTTGGATTTGTGACTTATAAGGAGGAATGATAAATTAAACTACTCTATGTTTAGCTACTTATGGTGAATACTAATACAAGTAGTTTAAGCTACAACAGTGTGAGATCTTTGGGATCTTATTTAGAAAAAAATATGCAATTTAGGAGAAGTTTTTGGTTTTATGATGGATGCATAAATTGGGTTAGAGACTGCAGTGGCCTTGATAGCTACAAATGACAATGGTACAGGGGTGTCCTATTCTGGAAATCAGTTATCTTGATGGGATGACAGTGACCTATAAATTTTAACTTCTTTGGACCTTGTAATCTGTTTTTCTTGTGTCTACCAGAAAGAAAACTGCAAACATCTAATTGGCTTGATCTCTTGGTCAAGAATCAGCAGAAGGTATGCACTTCCCTCTTCTGTGTTCATACTGCATAGGGTGCTATTTTTAGGCATAATTATGTTTTGAGCCTAGTCATTTTCTGTCTTTCATATTCATCTTGCTACTTATATGTGCTTTTTACTTGGCCGGAATTTGATAGGCTCTCTTGACTGCATAACCAATTAAAGTTAAACTAGTAGCTTAGTCTATTTGGTCATGTTTTTACAGTTACTGAAGGTGGCAGTGCATGTGAGAACTCAGGCATGGTTTTTATCAACAAGCTAGAAGAGTTGCCTTCAACCATATGCCACATAATCTAAACACTCTGGCTAATATTCTTCAATGTAGAGTGGGCAGTTTGCCTATGAAATATTTGGGGATGCCGTTGGGGACTTCTTTTAAGACAGCTTCAATATGGAATCCTATTTTGGAGAAAATGGAGAAGAAGCTATCTGGGTGGAAGCGTTTCTATTTATCTAAGGGTGGTAGACTCATGTTACTTAAGAGTACCCTCTCAAGCCTCCCAACATACTTCTTATCTCTTTTTACTATTCCTAAAGTTGTGGCTGCTAGATTGGAAAGGATTCAAAGGAATTTTCTTTGGGGATCATCTGAGGGGAGTTTCAAATATCCTTTGGTGGCTTGGGAAAAGGTGTGTTTACCCGTCAAGATGGGTGGTTTGGGGATTAGAAGTGTGGTGTCTTTTAATCAAGCTTTATTAGGGAAATGGTTGTGGAGATATGGGCATGAAGATACCCATCTTTGGCGGCGAGTTATCTCCACAAAATATGGTGAGGGCCAAGGGGGGTGGTGCTCTAAAGTGTGCAGGAGGACTCATGGGTGTGGCCTATGGAGAAGCATTAATGAAGGGTGGGATAGCTTCTCTAAGCATCTGTCTTTCGTAGTGGGTGAAGGCACTCGTATACGCTTTTGGCATGATAGGTGGATTGGTGATAATACTCTAAAAAATCTCTATCCTGATCTCTATATGTGTTCAGCGGTCAAGGATGCTTGTATCTCTGAGGTTTTGTGGATGCCAGATGGGGGTACTATTAGAGTATGGGATTTAAAGTTCTATAGAGCTTTTGAAGATTGGGAGTTAGCTGCTTCTTATTCTCTTCTCCAGCTTCTCCAATCTCGCATTCCTCGGGGTGATAGGAGTGATACTCTTTGTTGGCAGTTGAAGGGTGATGGAAATTTTGACACCCGGTCTTATTACCATGCGATTCGGGGTGCTTCGTATTCTTTGTTTCCTTGGAAGGGTGTTTGGAAACCAAAGATTCCTAGGCGAGTAGCGTTCTTTTTGTGGACAGCTACTCATGGTCGGATCCTCACTTTGGACAATCTAATGCTTAGGGGTCATCCGTTGGCTACTTGGTGTTGTATGTGTTGTTGTGATGGGGAGTCAGTAGACCATCTTCTTCTTCACTGCCCTATTACTCATTCCCTTTGGACTTTTATGCTTCAGGCCTTTGGTATTCATTGGGTTATGTCAGGATCAGTGGCGGGTTTGTTATCTTGTTGGCATCAGTGGCTCGGGAAACATAATTCAGACATCTGGAATTTGGTTCCAGGGTGCTTAATGTGGATTGTGTGGTTGGAACGAAATCGTCGTTCCTTTGAGGATAAAGAGAAGACTTTGGACGAGTTAAAAGTTTTATGCCAACGTAGTCTTTGGGAGTGGTCTCGGTGTTGGGGTTTTACTGAATGTTCTTCTCTCTTTGAGTTTATGTCTTCTCTTAACTTAGTTTCCTAATTTCTTGTTTTGCTGTGTTGTTTGTTTTTTTCTTCTTGTTCATCATCATGAACAACTTGTACTTTTCTTTTTTCTCTTTATTAATAAATTTCTGATTACCTATCAAAAAAAAATAGAAAGGTTTCAAAAGTAACTTTTGTCCCTATATCACTGTTCCAATTGTGGAAGATCTTATTTGTGTATTTATTAATCTTTAGTTTTAATGTTTAAAAATAACTTGGAGAAACAGATAAGTCTAGATTTTTTAAGAATAGGTTTTTATATCATTGTTCTTGAAGGGTTTAGGTTTTTGTTATTATAAATGTCTTGGGCCTACCTTAGCTTTATATTATTGTCCAAAGGTACTTCTTGTAGGGAGAGATGGGTGATAAGTCTAAGTTTTACTTAGTAGATTGGGTAAAAAAATGTTCTTCATCAAAGGAGGGAGGTTTGAGGATCCGTAAATTGAGTACTTTTAATAAAGCCTTATTGGACCATGGAGGTGATCAGTGGTGAGCTTGTGGGAGAGTATTAGAGCAGGGCAGAACTCCTTTTCAATCATCTGAATTTTCTAGCGGGGGATGGTTCTCATGTTCATTTTGGTATGACCTACGGTGTGGGGATTTTCCTTTTAGTTTTCTTAGTTGTTACAGGACTGGTAACTAGAGTCAATGGACAATCTCTTTAATTTGTTGTATTCTAATTTTTGTCTCGTCAAGAATAGGAATAGTTAGTAAGGAGGTTGATTTAATATGGAACTTTTAAAATTCATTCGAATTATGATACTCTGAGAGGGTCTATCTAAGTGCAATTCCTGTGGAGAAGCATATGGGTACTAAGGTGCCTTGGGTAAAGTTGCTTATCCCGGGTAAAATTTAGATTTTGGACAATCTTCAGAAATGAAGTATTATGCTTGTTAATTGGTGTTGCATGTGCAAGAATAGTGGGGAGTCAATTGAACATCTTTTACTCCATTATTCTTGGCACGAGATATTTGATCTTTTGTGTTTGCATTATTTCAAGTAATTTGTGTTTTGCCAAAACTGTGCAACAGATTTTGGAATGCTAGCAAGGAAGATGCATCATTGTAACAGACCAAAGATGCAAAAGCAATTCTACATATCAAAAAAAAGATACAAAAGAAATGTTGCTATGTGTTTGGTGGGCCACTTTGGAATTTGATAGGTTCTTATTCTTGTCTTTATTTCTTTTAAGTTATCTCTTCCAAGAAAACCTATTATGAATCCTTTCTTTTGGTTCTAACATTTAAGTTCGCATACTCTTTATTAAATTTGTTGTTCATATACTATTTACATATTTTGGTTATTCTTCAATTAGCAATCATGTACTTCAACATGGAATGGTCCAAGATTTTCCCCGTTCCAAATATCCAGACTAACTTTTGATTCCTATTCTATGCTAAAAATAATCTAAAATTTGTATTTTTCTCAAATTTCCTTTTCTCCAACATTTCAATTTGGAATAAAGTAGTTTTTTTTTTTTTTCCACTTACCGTATTTCTTATTCACTTATTTTATAGCGAGAACCCTTCAATTTTAGTTTCAAATTTGTATTGCCATTTAGAGCAACATGTTTTACTACATTGCATATGTAGACTTTCAAATTTTTGACTTGTCAGTTTTCTAATAAATTAGGGCTTGTTATTTGTACATTGTACAAAAAGATAATATTGCCTTCACAGTTAGTGTATCTGAATCTTAAGAGAAAAAATGTTGAATTTATGACTATGATTTCTGTAAGCCATATTTAGCAGCCCTTGACAATTCTTTTGATGTAACTGCCACTGGTAATTTCTTTTTTATCAGAATGTCAAGGATGCTTCACGATTATTTGGGGCCGGGGTAACTTTTTATCTCTTCAAGAACAGTAGTTCAGGAGCAGGAGTGCTACTACTTACCAGCAAAGCAGGTGGCACAATCACTTTCCATGGAAAGCTAAATGAAGAACTGAAGCTTGAATTGGTTCCAAATTTCCAATCTAATTGTTTCATTGAAATTTATGAGTTGGCACATTCTCTCACTACAAACAGCTTGATTTTTTTCAACATATTTTTATCCACAGTTACTAAAAATTGTTGATAGGAGCTTTCATTTTCTACAGTTATGCACAACCGTGGAGGTGTGGAGTAAATTTGAAGAAATTAGCATACATATTTCAATAGTTATGCACAACTGTTTGAGGTAAGTGTTAAAAATAAAGGGGCTCCCTTTCCCGGTGTTTTCTTTCCCTCTAAAATTTCACTTTCAGCACTGTCAAAAGAGTCTAAAAAATAATTAAATTGGGTAAAATTTAATCAACGGGTTGATGAATGTAGAAAAAATATTTAAATATTTATCAACAGTTTTGTAAACGTAGAAAATCAGTAACACCAGGAAGCTACAAGCCAAAGCTTTCTCACTTTCCATCTCTCTCTCTAAAATTCTTTCTCTAATTCTCACTCACACACGTACAAATGCAAAGGTTTTTCTTTTTTTCTTTTTTCACAGTGGCATTTGTTTCTCTCTCTCTCTCTCTCTCTCTCTCAGAAAAACCTAATTCCATTTTTCTCGTTTGGTAGATCGATTTCCTTCAATTTTGGCTGTTTGGATGGAAAATTTCTCGAATTTCGAGGCTTCGGTAAGTGATTATATCTATTTGTGTTTTGTAGTTCTATTTCTTTTTTTCAATGTTTGAGAATCTCCATATTTGATTGAGAACCTGAAGCACTTGGAGATTTTTGAATTTTTGTTTGAATTTTTTCTTGAATAGAGCATTGAATTCGAAATGCTATGCCAAACTTGATTGTGAGAAGAGTAGATTGGTGAAAATTAGGACTTAAATTGGATGTTATGGTGATGTGGTAATCAAACTAAGATCCCTAGTTCTACTAGTGGAAGCAAAGCTCCTTATAAAGTTTTAGACATCACTGAAGGTGTTGATGGTTCTAATATATTTATATATCAGTTTTAGCTTTTGAAGGTTTCTAACACATTTAAATTTTTTTGGCTAACTCATGAAGCTTGCAAGAAGATTCCATCTGGGGAAATGATCAAGTTGATGATAACTGATACCGAGGTAGTTGAGGTCGGCTTTCTCTTTACCATTTCAGATGTGTGTATATAACTGACTTCTTAATTGGTGCTTTGCGTGATCTAATTCAGTTTATATATATTTGTACAGTGACTGGGTTCACGATAGTAAACTCACTACAAAAAAACGAATACAAACAAATCAATGGGAAAAGCTAATAGAATTAAGAAAATCAGACAAAGCAGAACAATGCGTAAAAGTGCGAGACCATTCAAACAAAGTCCTAGTTAACAAAGATTTCAACAGGTCCACAGTTCTTTCAATGTCCTCAAATGTTTGAGCATTGTGTTCCTTTCAGGTTAACCACATAAGACACACACTAGAACCATATTCCAAACATTTGAAGATTAAATCCCCAACCAATTCCTCCATGCAGAAAGGAGAGAGACTACTGTCTTCAGCATCACCCACTGAGTCCCAAACAAGGAGAAGACTTCACTTGACAAGGTATGGACAAACTTGCAATGAAGCAATAAATGATCCACAGTTTCCTCATCACACTAATATAGGCAACACCAATTAACAAGAGGCAAGTTCTTCTTAACAAGGTTATCTATTGTGAGAATTCCACCCATTGTGCATATCTACGTAAACAAAATTGTTAGTCTATGTAAAGGTGTGTAGGTCAACTCCAAGTGTTCATATGTCACCAAATCAATATATAGAGTTAGATTGAGTAGTCAGATCACTGAGTTATGGTTTGACACTCTTTGACTTGAAAGTCATTCTGTGCGTCTGGTATTGTTCTAGCTTAACCTGAACAAATGTCCTTCGCTTTCTCTCTTTTAATTGCTGACATGTATATATTAAACCAATTGCTAGGAGCATGGGATATTAAAAAACTAACAAAACTAACATTTGGACACTAGGGACAGCATATCTATTGTGTAAATAGAGTACTAATTAAATCTGATAAGTATATCATTCATGCCAATTACCCCCTCTTCTCTCTCACTTTTATATGTAGTTTTCACATGTTGATGTCATTGATCAGTGTTGTAAGCCACATGTAGCACTTAACAATTCTTCCAATGAAAAAGCCACCAAAAACTTTCTCATTTATCAGAGGATATTTTTCACAAAGTCAAGGATACTTCACATAGCACCGATTTCGGAGCCAAATTTTCCTTTTGTTACCTGAGCTGTTCCGCCTGCTTTGACACGTATATGTCCTTAGTTGGAGACATTAAATTTGATGATGTTGGAGCCAATGATGGAGGTGCTCCCTTTCTGTGGAAAGCTATATGGAAGTATCCTGGAATGGTTGTTGAAGCCGGATGTTTTGTTTCTTACTGGTCGCTTTGCAAGGGATATGGAATCAGCAAGAGTGGTCATTGGTAGAAGATTGTTCATAGTCCAAGAATCACAATGAAGGGAATTTAAAATTGATTCCAATGAAATTGTTTCATAGAAATTTGTGAGTTCTCTCATTCTTGTCTTTATTTCTTTTAATTTTTCTCTTCCAAGAAAACCTATTATGAATCCTTTCCTTTTGGTTCTAACATTTAAGTTCGCATTCTCTTTACTAAATTTGTTGTTCATATACTCTTTACATATTTTGATTATTCTTCAATTAGCAGTCATGTACTTCAAACACAGAATGGTCCAAAATTTTCCCTGTTCCAAATATCCAGATTAACTTTTGATTCCTATTCTACGCTACAAATAATCTAAAATTGGTATTTTTCTCAAATGTCCTTTTCTCCAACATTTCAATTTGGAATAAAGTAGTTTTTTTTCCACTTACCATATTTCTTATTCACTTATTTTATAGCTAGAACCCTTCAATTTTAGTTTCAAATTTGTATTGCCATTTAGAGCAACATGTTTTACTGCATAGCATATGTAGACTTTCAAATTTTTGACTTGTCAATTTTCTAATAATTAGGGCTTGTTATTTGTACAATGTTTAAAAAGATAATATCGCCTTCACGGTTAGGTGTATCTAAATCTTAAGAGAAAAAATGTTGAATTTCTGACTATGATTTCTGTAAGCCATAGTTAGTAGCACTTGACAATTCTTTTGATGTAACTGCCATCAGTAATTTCTTTTTTATCAGCGAATACTTTTCCAATGTTAAGGATGCTTCATGATTATTTGGGGCTGGGGTAACTTTTTATCTCTCTAAGAACGGAAGTTCAGGAGCAGGAGTGCTACTACTTACCAGTAAAGCAGGTGGCACACTCACTTTCCATGGAAAGCTAAATGAAGAATTGAAGCTTGAAGTGGTTCCAAATTTCCAATCTAATTGTTTCATTGAAATTTATGAGTTGGCACATTCTCTCACTACAAACAGCTTGATTTTTTTCAACATATTTTTATCCACAGTTACTAAAAATTGTTGATAGAAGCTTTAATTTTCTACAGTTATGCACAACTATGGAAGCGTGGAGTAAATTTGAAGAAATTAGCATATGTATTTCAATAGTTATGCGAAGGTTTTGCTTTTTTCAGAGTGGCATTTGTTTCTCTCTCTCTCTCTCTCTCTCTAACACTCTCCTCTCTCTCTCTCTCTCTCTCTCTCTCTCTCAGAAAAACCTAATTCCATTTTTCCTGTTTGGTAGATCGATTTCCTTCTATTTCAGCTGTTTGGGTGGAAAATTTCTTGAATTTCAAGGCTTCGGTAAGTGATTATATCTATTTGTGTTTTGTAGTTCTATTTCTTTTTTTCAATGTTTGAGAATCTCCGTATTTGATTGAGAACCTAAAACACTTGGAGAATTTTGAATTTTTTCTTGAATAGAGCATTGAATTCGAAATGCTATATGCCGAACTTGATTGTGAGAGGAATAGATTGGTGAAAATTAGGACTTAAGTTGGATGTTATGATGATGAGGTAATCAAACTTGTTGAAACTAAGATCAAACTTGGTAAAATTACCATTTTAATATTTTTTTTTCTTTATTTATTTTTAATACTGAGATTGAGGTGCATGGTTCTGAATTTAACAATTTTTATTTATTTATTTTGAATGATTGTTTTAATTTTAGCCTATCATGATGCTCTTACTCAGCTCATTCTATTGATTTTTGGAAATGTACTTTGTTACAAATCAACTTGTTCTTTAAGTTTCAAATCTATGTTGTTGGATTTCTCATTGGTCACATAATATAGATTTAAGATATTGGCATCATGTTCAAGAAAAAAGACAATAAGTTTCTTTAAATCCAATATTTAAGAAGGGGTACACTTTGACCTGTATAAAAATAAAAAAGATGAGGTGCAATTTGTCCAGTATGTCATCCTTAGAAACTACTAGTTGTATATATATGTCAAAATTCAAATGCCTGAATAAGTATAAATTATAAAATGGCTTGAATGAGTATAAAATTGCTGTTATGTAGATCTGGAACTCGTGAATGTACAAAATTCAAGTTCAAGGCTTTAGAAGTTGATCTTGAAGCTTAAGGATGATGGGTGCTTGAGCTCATCATTAGTAAATTGAGGTTCTTAGAAGACCCTTTTTCTGTATATCAATTTTTACACTGTCTGCATTCCGCTTATTTAATAGTGAAGGCTCTAATTGTTGCATGGTAACATTATAGTCATATCAGAGAAGAAAGGTTTTTTTTTTTTTTTTTTTGGGTTAGCAAAGAAAGAAAATATTTTGGTTTTAATTTTAGCTTGATCACCATTACATGGATCAAAAGTTTGATGGGTCAAGGCCTTAGTGTTGGAATTGATGATTTGGCTAATCCATGCCTCTGTAAGGTTGATATAAAACCACGGTTGTTCTCTTAAAAAAAAAGAAAAAGTGTCTCATAATTTAGAAGTGGATTCTAGCAAAATTTAGATTTACTGGGACTTAAATAATGCTAAATTTGGTTATGGGCCAGAGCCAGTGGAGGGATTTTATTAACTTGGTCTTACTCTCAACAATTTAGAGATTCCCAATCACAAGGTCTTGCTTTCTCACTTATTTTGTATGCTCAGTTTAAACTCAGTTCGTTAAAATTTTGTAGAAGCCACGAAGTTTGGAAATGATTGGAAATCAAGATTGAAAAAGAAGAGAGACGATCCTTCGGAGGTCCTGGCCTTTCTGCAATTTTTATTTTTTAAAAAGGTTTTTAACTTTCCTGAGATTCTCCTATGGAATTTCTTTTTTTATTGTTTTCCTTTTCCAGTCTGCCCTTACAGGGGAGTCACTCCCAGTAACCAAAAATCTTGGTGATGGTATATACTCTGTTTCAACATGTAAACAAGGTGCAATTGAAGGAGTTGTTATTGCAACTGGAGTACATACCTTATTTGGAAAGGCAGTTCATCTTGTGGAAACCACTACAATCATTGGACATTTTCAGCAGATAATTTCAGTATATTATTTTGGATGAAATCTTCACTTAGAATCTGAAAGGCTGGAAGAATGTTTAGAGCTGTAATATTTCTAAACGGTTTCATCTTTTCTGCTTGGAGGTAATGGGACAATGATAGGTAACAATGTGAAAGAGTTTTGCACTTGTTCTGGGAGAATCTGTCAATGTTTGGGTATTTAATGAGTTACCATTTGCCTTGATCATTCAGGTCGTAACTGCACTAGGACACTTCCGTATTTGCTTGATTGCCATTGGGCTGGTAATAGAAATCATTGTCACATATGGGATTCATCACAGGGGTAATCATGTTGGGATAGATAAGCTTCTTGTTTTACTCATCGGTGGCATCCCCATTTCTATGCCAACAATTCTTTCTATTACAAGCTAACTGTGGACAAGTCACAAGAATATGATAGAGGTGGTATTTCCAATCCTTTTATTGTTATTATTTCCTTGACTGACATGACCTTAAATTATGTAAGTAGGTTGCTTATGGGAAATTGCTTAGGTCACCAATGCTGATAACTTTCATGTTGCACTCTTAAGGCTATGCTCCATATCGGCAGTTCTCTTGTTTAAAGATTTCATAGAAATGTACAATATCCTATGAGAAAGATGTTTATGAGCTAAACAGTTCTAAGTGGGCCCTTAATGTATAAAAAATATCTCATCTAAAATCCTTTTCAATTGTTGGCTATGTTACTAGATAAAACATTTTGTAGTTTGTGTCATAATGGTTACTCCTGCTTAGTTGGGTACTTCTTCTTCAGTGCCATCTCTGCTGCCACCACATACAAGTTCACCACTGGCGTATCTAGATTTATATGGCAAGCTCTGAGAAATGGCTAAGGTTCAAGTACTTATAAGAAAAATTGGCTCTGTTGAGGTCAGTTTACTAGATAAAACATTTTGTAGTTTGTGTGCTAATGGTTACTCCTACTTAGTTGGGTACTTCTTCTTCTAGCTCTGAGAAATGGCCAAGGTTCAAGTACTTAAAAGAACTCTTTGAATACTTTTTGGTGTACAAGGATTTTAACTGTACTATTCAACAAATGTTTTGTGTAGCATGTAGTGATTCCTATTTCAAATTTAAGAATGTAAATGGCAGTATATTTCCTATCCACTTTTTCTAAAGTGATTTCCTGTCAATTTTTGTGTCAAACTTGTATCTCTATGTACTGCAACATATTCTATTGCATAGCATATGTAAACCTTCAAATTTTTGTTTCAAACAGTTCCCTCAAATTTTTTGGATTTATTTTACCTAGGAATTCTGGTTTACTTGTTACTATTGCATTGTCTTCACTATAACGGTTTGACTTGTCAGTTTTCTAATAATAATGGCTCTTATCGAATATTAAGAAATAGCATTTTGTATGTGCTTTGGTCATAGTCTGATTTCATTTTAAAAATGAAAAGCTAGAATCATATGCTTTCTCAGTCTCTCTATATATCCACCATCTAGCTATCACATCTGTTGCATATGTTTATCTGAGGACTCAATATGCCTGCTAATTGCAGCCAGGAAACAGCTATAAAGTTCATATATATGCTTATGTACACAAATGCATGTATTCTAGAACCATGCAAGAATCCCATATGCCAATTCTTGAGCATCATTCATCTCTCTTACATTTCTCTTTCTTATAGGAGATAAAAGGAGCAACAAAACCAACATATATTTGAAGGCATAAATACACTATGAAAATGGCTCTACTTGAGTGCATGCAAAAAAATGGTGACAATACTAAAAGTCCTACCAGCCCCTCTTTGAAGCTTCTCCAAGTTAATTCCAACCATGCCATCATGGTTTAAGCATCCTACATAAACTTGTGTCTTGGTCCTGGTGGTAGAGAGGTTTCTGGTACATACTCAGACCATCACTTTTAAACCATATATAGCATTTTCAGCTAGGTATATTTGTTAAAGGCTTCATTTAATCTTGAATGAAAATTCCATGACTTGAACACACTTTTTATAAGGTTCAAAGTGGTTGCCTACCTCCTCATCTCCTACATTTCGAAAGGATCTTGACCCAGAAGGAACAAGTTTATCGTTACAAGAAATCAGTTCCCACCAAATTGAAGAAGGCCAAGAATTTGACATGCTCTCAGCTTGAAGAAACATAATCAGGATTTTAGCACCACACCTTCTTGGGTTGTCAGGTTGGATGATGATGAAGATGAAGAAGATGCTGAATTCTTTGGAGCCCCAGGTTATATTTTTTACACCCTTATTTTGTTCAACACATTTGTTCCCCTTTTTCTTTCTTTATTTATTTACTGCTTTTGTGAGGTAAATGGAAACACTCCAACATGGTTCCTAATTCTTAATGCCCCTTACCATTTGATTTTCAGCATTTGAATCAAAGTTGGCGCCTGAGGGGTACAAGGAAACCACTAGACATAATCCAAGAGCAATACATAAGAATTTTGGGAAGCATGTTTTGGAAAGCACTGTCAGTCTTACTATTAAAAAGAAAAACAGATGCCTACAAATCTTAAAAGGACATTAACTGAAAATTTGGCATCAGCTTTTGCCGCGGTATCAGAAATTCAGAGTGCTTTCCACGAACCTATTCTGTCTCTGTTGCTACTGAAAGAGGAAAGCAAGATAATAAGGGTGAGCAAATATGGGGTGAGTTTGTTTCAGTGAAGGAGTATCTAATGCATAAGCTTGAGCCCAGGGAAGATGTGCTTTCCCCAGTAATATCCAAGGCAATGAATCCAAAGGGAACTCCTGGTGATATGGATGTGGTATGAGAGAAGCTGCGACTTTGCTCCAACATGAGGAATTGTCCAAATACATGGCTATGGGTTCAGTTAGAAATACAAAATCGCCCATGCCAATTTCCACCCATGTGCATTCAGCCAAAGACTCACCATCAAACACTCGGATCTCAGCCAATGCTCATAATTTTTTTTTTTTTTTTTTTGTTAATGTCAATTTTGATCCTGAATGTATATGGAGATGTGTTAATGAGCTTCAATCAGTGTTTAACTTCCATGTATTGATACTAAAAACCATCACCGTCTAACATGCATGATCTGATACTAATTATTCTATTGAAGTTCCTTTGTACAGTCTGAGGTAACCATGGGTCAAATTTATGTCAATATTTAGTTATCTAAACAAGGCCCTGACCATGTTATGGATTCCGTGTGCTATGGTGTAATTTCTCTTTATGGTATTATAATTCATATCTCAGGGATATTTCTCGTCTGCTTTTGCAGCCTGTAAGTTGAAAAAAGTCCACACTGATGCATTGAATGTGAATATCTCTCTTTATAATATAGGTCAAAGACTTGATTTAATGCATTGATAGTACTAAATTACCAAGTCAGTTAACTGCCATTATGGATTTGTTATTTTGGAAGTGTTACTGTCATCAATTTCATTATAGCCATTCTTAGTTGGTTTAGCTTGTAACTCGTGGGATGGCCTAAGAGTGGTAAGATGATGATGGTTGTATTATGTTAATAGGTTTATGAGGCAAGGAAAGTGATCAAACCCAACCAATAGCTGGGCCTAGCACTAGGCCTGTAATAAATTATTTGGATCTCAAACCAAACCTACTGGGAACCATTCATTTCATGATGAAATGATTACGTAGAATTGGCTATATTTGCCTTCAGCATATTTGTTGCTTATGTCATCTATATTTAATTTAATTTATTCTTTTTTCCTATGTCCTTTTGTTTTTATCTTTAATTATTATTATTATTATTATTATTATTATTAATTTTTTGGCTAAACATGCTCACCAGGTTCTGGTTTCTCAAAAAAGTATTGAATTTCATTCATGTAGTGAAATGTTAAAAACTGGTTTGTCTTTTGAATAGTACTCATGATTGTAGCATTAGCATGTGAATGAAACTGCCTTTGGTATTTGTTGAATTTTAAATAAAATATCTAAGAATAAGAGAATATGAGAATGAATGAACTAAAATAAATATTAGTTATTTTGTGTCATACCATCAAATTTGATACAACACATCTGTTTTTACCCTAATGTGAAGGAAAAAAAAATTGATATATAAACACATATTTCATGAATACAGATGTATAAACACATATTAGTTATTTTTATTTCCTACCATAATCCAAGTTCAAGAGATGACAAACGTATAAACACATATTTCATGAATACATGTGTTCTTTCCTTACCTTTTAATTTTTTTTGTTTTTTGAGCAGAGGGGTGGGAAGATTCTTTACCTCTATGCTATATTGTCGTAAGATCTACTACACATTTCCTTCATTTTTCAAACAATTTAAATTGTGTAAAAGAGATTATTTTGGAAAAAAAAATCTTACCAAGTGCATTAAACTCCTACTTTTGTGCGCTTTTGGTGAGGTCATGGTAAACAACTTTATCTCCAATTTATTGTTAAGCACACTAAGGGTCAGTTTGATTATGGGTGAAATTATAGAGGGGGAGAAAAAAGGAGAGCGGAGGGTGTTAGGTTGGGGGGAGAAATATGGGGGGAGTTCTAGAGAAAATAAGAGAGAAAATGGGAAAGGAGGGAGTTTGGTTGGGGAGGGGAGAAAATGGGGCAAAATGGCCCATTACCATTAATTTTTGAAATATTTTGCCCAGAAACACTGTTTCGGAACAATATAGCCATCTACTACTTTTTGTAGTACTCGAGCCTGGTGAGCTCGAGTACCATATTTTTTTAATCCACCGTGGCACCATGACATGGCATCTGGTTAGTGAGGTACACAGCTCTAAAAACACACAGGTTTCAGGTTTATCTTTCACTTCTCACTCTCACTTACCAGAACACACTCTCACTCTTACTTACACCTAAACATACAAACCCCAAACCCTCACACCATCGACGGTAGAAAACCTGTCGGTGCCAGAAGACTTTCGTCGGCGGCGACCTCTCAGCTCTCTCACTGTCTTAAGAGATTGAAATGACGTCATTGTGATTGCTTTCGCATATCGATGATGGACGGGGGAGTGGAATCGTGGTCTCCATCGCCATTGCCACCTGAGGGAAGAGGAGAAAGTGGTGGTTGTTGGAGGAGCGATGGTAATGGACTTTCCGTTGGATGACAGTGGTGCGACGTCGTTTTCGTCCTCCTTTTCTTCTTCGCCCTTTCTTCGCCCAAATTGCCTCGCAGGCTTCGCCGAAGACTCTCTGAGTCTAAGTCCCCGCAGGACTGTACTGTCAAAGATATTGAAGCCAAGCTCCACCACGCCAATTTTCGTCGCCAGGTCTCTCTCTCTCTCTCTCTCTCTCTCTCTCTCTCTCTCTCTTTTTGGTGTGGTTCTTGAATATGAAGACTCTCTCTTAACTTTACTCTTCTCAGCTGTTGTCGTTGTTGGTTTTTTTTTTTATTTGAAAAATTTTTAATTCATTTAATTAATTACTATTATCACTAACAAAAAGGTTCGAGTTTGTTTACTGAGAAAATTAACGGAAAAAGATTGAGAAATCAACTCTACTGTTCTTTTTTTTTTTTTCGTTAATTAAATATAATTATTTGAACTGCACGTTAATTAAATATAATTATCACAATGTCACGTTAATTATGATTAATGAAAAAAAAGTCGGTTTGTTTGTTTTCTCAGAAAATTGAATCTTGAGCGTTTTTTTGTTGTTGTTAAATTGATGATTATTCTGAGATTTTGGTTATGGTTTAATTTCTTAACTTTTTGATTATTTACTGAGAAAATCAAATTCAAGGGAAAGAAATAACTAGAATTTCTTGGTTTGTGAAATTACTTGGAACTTAACTGAGCCAATTAATTCTTCAGGTAGTTAAAGATTCTTGTTTTAAACGTGCTGATTAGTTAATTAAACATTTTGAAGACTTATCAATCTAAATTTCATTTACAGAAAATCTTCAGAGATCACCAAACGGTGTGATCGTTTCATAAAAGTTGGTACAGTCTGTAATTTTCTCAGGAGCCAGATCAAAATTTTGATTTTTTTTTTCTTGGTAACCAAACATGGTAATAGGATTTGGATATAAGCTTCTTGAATCTCAAAGAATCATGGGTTATGTTATTTATTTATAAATAAATGTTTTTTGGGAGGTTAAAAGTTAAAAGCTTTGTATTGAAGGGTTTTTTTATTTATTTTTTATTTTTTTATTTTTTTGGGGGGGGGGTGTTAGGTGAAGGTGGGTGCTTCTTCTGTTTGAGTTTTTTCTGTTTTGCACTTTCTGGTCTTTCCTTTTCACGTCTGGTGGGCGTCTCTTTGTTCCATTTTCAAATTATTTTGCTTTTTAACATTCTTTCCTTAAAAAAAAAAAAAATGATTACTTGTTGAATTGAATTTAAATTATCCCTTACTTTTTCAATAAGAAATTTAGTTTTGTACCCATTTTTTAAAATAGTTTTTTGTAGTCACTATCTTTATTTCCATGAAAAAAATTCACTTTGTAGGCATTTCTGTGTTTTCATTTTCTGAATCCTACATTGGTTTTTTTTAATTGTTCTTAGTCCCTCTGAATAGTGAATCTTACATGAGCTTTATTCTGTCATGTTGTTTTGGGTGCAACAATACTATGAGAAATTGTTAAACAAGGCTTGAGCGAAGCCCAGAAGCCCATCACGGTCCTCATCTAATGAGGAAGATCTTGGTCAGCGCCTTGAAGCGAAGCTCGAAGCTGTTGAGCAGAAGAGGTAATATTTTTGTATTGCATAACTTATTTTTCAGCCTTTTGAAAATGGGGTTGTTTGAGAAAGCTTCACCTAGGAAAAAATTGAAGTTAAAAAAAGCTGTGCTTTGAAAAAGTGTGGTTAGAAAATGCATGTTTGCATTACCAAACATGCATTTTGAGATCTTTGACTTTGACCAAAAAGTCAAAATTTTCAAAATGGACCTGTCCTACTTAGTTTTTCGAGTAGAAAAATAGAAAAATTAATTGTGGTAGTGTACCTGTGCTTTAGGCTTAATGTTAATATCTCGTTGATGTGGATTCTGGGGACTTATTTCGTTAAGAAAATAATATAGTACTAGATTTTCCTTGTGACCTATAGTATTCGGTGTTGGATGGCTATAAAAAGCTCAAGTTTTTTTCGCAACAAGAACTCAAGCAAACCCTCACTCTTCTGCCCTAAACCTTGTGATTTTCTAACCTTTCTTTTTTCTTTTTCTTTTTTCTTGTGTTACCCAATTAGTAATCCATTATGGGCAGCAAGTTGGTGCCGAGTTCAGTACAACAAAGTGAGCTAAGCGTGTTAACCATGTCCGACCTCGACATCATGAACCACATTTACGCAACCCATGTTCATGGTGACGAAAAGTTTGATGTTGAGTCTCTTTTCGTTCTTGTTGAAAACATCCTTAAGCATGCCACCCTGATTATTGACAATGTTGCACTGGTACACTACCATAATTCTTTATTAGAATAAGATGCTCTCTCTCTCTCTCTCTCTTGTTTATTTTCTTTTTCCTAGATCAGAATTTTAACTCGGACTGAAGCATTCCATAGTTTGGAATACACTATAGTGAGGTAGGGTAGCCATTACTTGTACCAAAGAAATTGAGAAACCACTTCAGCCTTAACGAAGTGGAATAAGCACACATGGTTTTAGCATTCTTAAGAAGAGTACTCAACTCATCATTCCTTTTTTGAAAATGATCAAGACGAGTATCCTTCTCAACAATGTCAGCCTTCAGCTCCTCAATGAGCTTTTTTAGCTCTTTGACCTCATCCCTGGCCTTGCCCACCACTTCAGCCCAGCCCCTATAGTGGTTCTTAACCTGCCAGATCCTCGTCTTAAGCTTAATCCTCTCCTTATCCATCTTTGTGGCTTGCCTGGATGCTAAAATAAACTTTGACATTGCCTATGCAAACGGTTAGAAGTTCTGTTAAACCAAAAAAAAAAAAAACCATAAAATGACAAGACAAGGTAAAATTAAAATTATATAACTTGAAAAGGTCATGAACAGCAAAGTGCTCAAACTCTCTCAAAGACATGTCATAGCACACAGCCACATCCTCATCAGTCACAGCCTTCTAGAACCTTTCCCTAGTCCTTATTTTCAATAAGTTTCATGGGAACTCTTGGAGGAGGCTGAGACAAGGTAGGAGTAGTGGTTGTGGACGAGGTAACTTCAACAGGTTCAGCGGCGTCCACATCATGAATTTGGATGGACGGTTGTTAGGAAGTAGGAGGGATAGTGTCTAGCTTGACAACCCCAAGCTTGGATGACCCATGCTTCGCTTTCTTGCTTCCTCGACGACTAGGAATATTTCCCAAATCAAGCATCTTGGATAAACTTTTCCTTTTATCTCTAGTAGAAGGAAGAGGCTAAGACTGAGCCTCTGGCCTGGTTACCTCGTCGACCACCTCCTTTTCCCTTGTTTTCTTTCATGGTTGCCATCCCTGAAAAGAAGAACGTTAGAATCATTTAAAAGGTAATATTAAAAATAAATTCTTAAAAAAAAAAAAAAAACACTCACATCTACCAATAGTGAGCTCATGAGCTACAGCTTCGAGAGATGGCTCAGGGCCAAGTCACCAAGTAGCAAGATGTTGAAGAGTGACTAACAAGTGAAAGCTTCTGTCAACATGTAGACGAACCTTTTGGACATGTTCAAGATAGAATTTGCTCAACGATGGCTGTCTAACAACTACAAAAGGACGAGAAGAAGAGAGGTTAAAAGATTATAAAAAGGATAGAAAATATTGAATAAGAAAGAAACATGGCCTTCTAGACGAAAGTTCCCAATCTCTCTAATGTAGGGGGCGAATGGATCCCTGCTAACCTCAATGGGGTTTCTACCCCAGAAACCAGAGACGAAGAAAAACTTCATCTTCCAATTTCTATCAGATGTTAAAAGTGAATTTATTAGTCTACAGTCTCTGCCCATAGCTATGAATTGATAAAAGCCAAGGGACTGACTGATCTTAGATGGTTTGTAGCAATAGAGGAACTCATCCACAGTGATAGAATGATCCCCTTCAAACATTTCTCTCCATAAGACATGCATAGAGACTACCAACCTCCATGCGTTAGGATTAAATTGACATACATCTAAACCTAATTTGGTGAGCAACTCTCTAGTAAAGGCATTAGGAGGTAACCTAAGTCCCTTTAGAAGGTAAGCTTCATAAACCTCTATTCCAAGCCGAGGGTCACAACACCACTCCCCCTGGATGGCTAACCTAGGGTTAAGGTCATCTAGAATCTGGTACCAACTCCTAAGGGAAGTGAGTCTCCTTTCGTCTGTCTTGGAAAGGACACCAACAGCACAACTATATACTATTTCTACCTCATCTAAAGGAATGGAAAGGGAACACTCGTCGAGGTGCTAGCTCCTGACCCAGAGGTTGCCCTCGTCCTTAGTTGTTCCTGAAGAACTTCTAAGGTAACCCCAAGGACACTAGATGTAAATTGCTCGTCTATGGTGTTTCTTCCACTACTACTGTTGCTACTACTATTACTAGAGCCATTATAACTAGTGCTATCATGATATCTATCTATCTCCTTATCGACGCTATTACTAGATGAGGAAATGGAAACCTCAGACATGACGAAAAAAGGAAAACTTAGAGACAAGAATTTAGAGATACCTTACTCTAGACAGAGGGGGCCTAAAGACACAGGAAGACTCTTAGACGAGGCGATATACGACAAATGTCAGAGGAGAGAATTTATGAAATGTGGAGGGTAGTAGAGGAATTCTACTATTTATAGGCAACGAAATTTGGTATCTGAATCGACATGACCAACTAGGGGTCACCACGTGGCATCTTCCTCGAAAAATTAAATTGAAGCGACAAGTCTCAAATAAGATGATGACATGTAGCACAACATCTAACTGCTAACACGAAGACACATGTCCAAAGACAACTGTGAATTCTATAGCACACTGGACGACTTACAAACAAGGGCGCAACTGATGGTGGACAAAAATAAACCAACTCCAATTCATCCATAAGAGTCGTCCAGAGCAGAAAGTTCATCCTAACTTAAGAAGGCCATCCATATCAAGACGGTTGTCCATATGCATGAGGGTCATCCATCAGGAAACGCGCATGAACGACCCCCCAACACTTAGGAAATTTCTAGAAATGGATTTATCTACAAAGGCTTGTAATTCGGACCACGTGCTACTATCTCGAAGCACGAACAAAATCCTTGTTTATCGCTACCAAGTACTTAACTCCCGATGGCAGTTATAGAAGATATGATTAAACATCCTAACTTCTATAGCAGTTGTGGAAGTTAAGTCTAAACCTTATAACTTCCACAAATATTGGGAAGTTACCGAGACAAGTAACTTACCGAGACAAGTAACTACTCCCAAGCCTACTATATAATGACTCATCCACATCAAACAAAGTAAGTTTTCACTACTCCTAAAAAGTTGAAATTCCTGAGTCCTAGAGAAAAAACTAACTTAAGCATTGGAGGGTTCTTGGCCGGTTCACCCCGGTCTCCTTTGACTCTTGTGTCTTTTTCTTTTCAGGCCTTCCAAGCAGTCACTAGTCCATTAAAACCCGAAGCATTCAGCTTACTGATTTTTTGTGCATCATCAGTATGTGTAGACATTGGATAGTAGATGCTTTAGGCTTTAACTTTCCTTTAGTATTTTTTTTCCCTTTCATTTAACTCTATTTTTTTTAATAAATAGTGGGCACAACACACAAGTTCATTGTACCTTTTATGATAATGTTATGCACCTAAGAGCAGTCTAGCATACCTTGCCATCTAGTTTTTAAATATTTTTTAGAGAAAAAAAGTTAAAAAAACGAGCACGCCGTGGATCGGATCAATTTGGCCTCCAAAAAATGGACGGGCCGTGGGTTGGCCCATATTAATTCGGGCCAAAAAATTGGGTTCGGACAGGGCCAAAATGGGTGAGTTCAGGCCGGGCCAATAGTCTTTATTTTTTATAAACTTAAAAACATATAAATATAAAAAAATATGAACCAACATACCATTTGCTTGGGGTGTTTTTCTTTGTTTGAACACGTGTGGTTCTTTAATACATTAGTAGTTAAGTTCAGATTTGATGGGGCTAGTCGAGTATGAAATGCATGCCAATGGGTCACCCTTTGACCTCTACTTTTTCGTTGAACAATGAAATAATATAATTAATAAGTGAAATAAAATAAATGATGGTGAGAAATGCCACTAACACCCTAGCATATATTTAGAAACCCCATAATAAAAAAAATTACTGTTTAATTACTTTTAAACTAAAAATAACAATTAGTCCAACGAAAGTAATTAACTAAATTTCATATTGCTAGCTAGCACTAATTGTAAACCACTTGTTTTTATTATTTTTTTAATGTGAATATTTCATTGAAGGAAGCAAAAGATATACATCTCTTTTACAAAATATGATATATTTTTTTATCAAATAAAATAAAAAAAAGAAGATATATTTGAGTACAAAACATATGTGCTTTAGTTTATGAGCTACAGATTATGAGATACAGAGTTAACATCCCTCTGATCCAACAAAACAACATAAAAGAATTAGCCAAGACTAATGCATCATTGTTTTGTTTTTTTTTTTTTTTTTTTTTTTGGGATTAGGTTGTAACATTGATTTTAACCTTAGCAGTTAGCACTAATCCGATCTAATTTTCTTAATGATTTGTTATTTCTAGCTGGATTTTTGGTGTGATCCTTGGTACTAAACTATTACTTGGTTCGAGTCTGGTGGATAAGCACTTCAAACATTTGCAATGTTGTTTGATATTTAACATTGATGCAATTAACAATCGTAGATTGATGGATCATATATTGAACAAATCTAAACCATAAGGTAGAATTGTTTAAATTTAAGAAAGCAATGCATAATTAATAAAGAATCTAAATTTTGAGGAACAAAATTATTGATTTTTTTTTTTATAAAAAAATCCAAATATGTGCTAACAAGAAATAAAATTCTAAAAATAAATAAAAATAATTACAACTTACAAGTTGGGAAACAAATAATAAAATCAAGGACTCAATTTTATTCTATTTGCAAAAAAAAAAAAAAAATTAAAATGTTTTCTTAGAATAAAAAGAAAAATAAAAAAATGAGATGCTTTAGTGTTTTTATTTATCTATATATATATAAAACCGAAGCCTTTGAAGTTTTCACAATTTTCCATGTCAGCATAATATTATAAAAAAAAAAAAACTAATTAAAAAACCTTCCTTTAAAAACTCCAAAAAAAACCCTACGTGAGCAGCATATCTGAAGCAATACACAACCAGCGACTGTATCTCCATTTGAAGCAGCATATCTAAACCAGCGGTTGTATCTCCATTTGAAGCAGTACACAACTAGCGGCTGTATCTCCATCTAATGCAACATATCTGAAGTAGTACACAACCAGCGGCTGTATCTCCATCTAATGCAGCATATCTGAAGCAGCATTATCGCTAAAAGTTTGTCCTCTGATGATCGCTCAAGTCATGCCCCTGCACAGACATACAATCTAGACGTGGTAACCCATGATATTGATAGTTATCTTTATATATATCCTTTTGGAGCAACATTATTGACGTTAATGGAAACTCATAATACTGATAGTTCTCTTCAAGAAGATTATGGTTCTGATCATAGGGATTTGTTATTAGTGCAGTGAAGGTTGATCTCTACTGAGTAGTCACATATTTTTTTTGTTTTGTTTTGTTTCAATAAATTTTAGGATTATAATCTTCTGATTCTTTATGCCTTTTGGAACTTCCAACAATCATGGATTATTCTGGGGTATCTTCACCTACAATCATTGGCTTCACAAATTTACACCTCATTGTAATTTATTTTATTTCTTTTTTTTTTTTCGTTTAATAAATTTGAATTTAGGATCTAGATGATGATATACATACATGTGTGTGTGTGTGTGAATGTATTGGTTGGTGTAGAGTTTGGTTTGAATTCTGGGTTTTTTGCTACGGCAATTCACTCGAAATTTTTACTATATTTGAAAAAATGAAGTTCTTTTTACGGTTTAATCTATTGTAGAATTATAGTTTCTCACATTATTTGGCTAGGGTTACATTGCAGTTGTTGATAAGTATATCTGAATGTATGTATATATGCTTTGGGCTAGCTTTAGTTTGATGATTTAACTTATGTTTGTTCCTCTTCTTGGCATTTGTGAATTAAATATTTGAAGAAAAAAAAGTTTTGTAGCTGATACTAGATTATTATAGAAGGGTTTCATTGATTTTTGTTGATAAGGCTTTGGGAGAAAAAATTTTCTATTATAATACTGTTCTTTTTCTTAGACTTCATATCCTACATGAAGCAAAAGTCTCTAAAAAACCAAGAAAACAAACACATCTTCGATGTTGTTCTCTCGCTACCACAATACCAGTGTCTCCACTATTGCTATGGCTATTTTCACTAGGGGTAACCAATCTTTTTGTTATATTTCTATATTGTGAAGTTTTATATTCTTTGGTTTTGTTTCAATGATTTCTAGGCTTTGAATCATCTAATTTATTATTATTATTTTTGGACTTTTGGAAATTTTAACATCTAATTCTTTGATTTCTCACTTTTTTTTTGCAAGATCTAAAATTGTCTAACAGATTTCAACAACTATATCCACAAATTATTCTTTTGAAGGTAACTCATCTTTCTTTGTGTAATTACATAGACATATATATTTTGTTTTGTTTCAATAATTTTTTGACTCAGAATATTTAGATTCTTTAATTTTTTTGGCCTTCTAAAAGTTTTAACATTTGAATTTTTGGGTTCATTTTTTGCAATAACTGAACTTGTCAACTATATAGCCATGGATTACTCTTTTGAGTGTAGCCACATCTTTCTCTTATATTTCTCTGTTGTGTGATCAAATATTTTCGTTATGCTTTAATAATTCCAACTTTGAATCTTATATATAACCAAAACTTCTAAAACTCCCACAATTTTCCATGTCAACACAATATTTAAAAAAAAAAAAAAGTAATAAAAATTTTCTAAAACCCAACTCTACCTTTCCCTTTCACAATGCTCTGCCTCCCGATGCTCTGCCTTTCCCTTTCACAATACTATGCCTTCTCTTCCCTACCTTCCTCTACTAGCTCCCCCTCGATCAAACCCTAAAATGCCAGCCTTAATTGTCTCCACTCCAATCATGTATCTTCTCCACTATTTAGGTATTGGTCACGTTTCCCTACCTTCAGTATTCCCCTCCCAGTTGCTTCTTTGCCTTCTAGCTTTCAATTATTTTGAAAAAACACATAGGTTGAAACATGGTGTATGAATTATATAAAATTTCTAATATGTATTGGTGTTATTCGATTTGATTATATTGGTTAAGACTTGGCTATATGATGTTTTTAGAATGACTTGACTATTTAAATTTTATATGACTTTAAAAGGTTTGCTTCTTAGTTGAATGCAATTCAGCTATTTGATAAAATTCCTCTTTCAAAATATGCACAATACACGTCTAATATGAGTGTGTATATTCAATATTGTGTTTGTTTCTATGCTTTTAAACATGCATCATTGTTTGTAGTGTGAAACCCAGTTGAAATTTTCACCATTTCAATCAGTCTTTTTTGTTCATAACAAACACACAAGATTGTCTAAAGAATTACATAAAAATTATTACTTTTTTGTTTGATAAGTTGTGGTATTTTATTAATGGAAACTATTAATATATGCTCAAGATAATGAGCATGAGCACATTGTAACATTAAAAAATTATGCTTAAAAAGATTGCTTCTTTCAGCTTTATTCTGCAATGTTTTATATTCTACAATGTTCTATTGATCAAATTGGTTGCAACCTAATAATCCTAAGTAGGTGACATTATTTGCCCATTTAGTAAGCCATTCTTTTTCACATCTTTGCTAAAACTTCTATTTTGCAGAGTGCTTTGATATGCTTATCTAAGCAACATTTTGTGCTAACCTTACATGAATTTTCTAATATGTGTTGGTGTCGTTGGATTTGATTATATTGGTTGAAACTTGGTTATATGATATTTCCAAAATGACTTTACTATTTAAATTTATATGTTAATTATCCTTAATTTATTGTTAAGTTGGTGCTAAATGTTATTCAAAATCATATTTTGAGAGGTACTTTTTGGTTTTTTTTTTGGGGGGGGGGGGGGGGATTATTCCAATCTTCTATTAAATTTGATTGAAATAGTAAGCTTATAATTTAATCTCCATTATGATTTCAAATTTAATTTTTCCTGCTACCAGTTTGATAGTTATCGTCATTGGAAGTGTCAAAGTTTATAATTTTAGTACAAATTTTATAGTTTGTTCTTGTGATTATCATGTTTAGTTTCTGCAGAAATATAATAATAATGACTATGAAAGGCTTATTTCATTTATTATTTTAATTTATGAAGGGATCTAAGAATATATTCCTCTCTCAAAATGGTTTTTTACCCCGATTGTTTTAGAGGCTCTATATACCTGAGAGACTCTTTAAAGTTTGAAGTTTCTGAGTATGTTCTTAGTTTTCGATATTAATTGGTGTCTATGTCAAATTTATGTTTCATCCCCCCCTCTCTCTCTTTTTGTATCATTGTGTTATTATTTTATTATTTTTTTAATAATGACTTTTGTGTGTTAAGTCAAAAAAAGTTGGAATGTAATTTACATATATATATATATATATATATAATTATAGGTTATTTTTGGTAGTGTAATTGGGATTCGGCCATCTTTATATAGCTGTTGGGTATGATTTAAAAAAAAATAAAAAATAAAAAAGATTCTATTGATTATTGACGGAATGCAACACCTACTCTTCTAAGTTTATGAAAATTATTCTGAAGGTCAACAAGAACTTCTTTCTTTCAGTAGGTTAATTACTTACTTTCAACGAAAATAATTGTCAATAACTTGCTTTAAATTATCCCGTACATCGCACGAATTAGTGACTAGTTTTTCTTAAACTGGAACAAAATAATAAATAATAAATTTGTTCTGACTTTAAGTACCACTTGCTCTAGGTTTGAGATTGATTTAGGCATTAACCATTTGGTGATGTTGTTTAACATTTATTAGTGACAATACTAATGAACAACTGATAAAAGGACTCTTTTTTTTTTAATGGAGATAAAAGGACAAAATTTAACTAACTCTTAAACAACGAGATCAAAAATGTTTAAATTTAAACTAAAAGGATCAAATTAATAACAAATATAAATTTTGAGGAAACAATTGTGAATCAATAAGAAATAAAAACTACAAGTTAACGAGAACCAAAGCACAAAACTAAGGACTTGTTTTGTCATATTTTCTGAAAACAGTTTCTAAAATTATTGCTTTCTATGAGCGTTGGTCCTGCTTGTTCAAGCCTGGACCCCTCATCTTGAAAGACACAACCCATCTTCTTTCGGCCAGTGGTGGTGGGTTGAAATTTTTGCACAATTCACATGCTCTTTAGCGTAAAATTTTGACCTTTTAAACGACTTGGATAGCCCTCGAAACTTCCCTTTTCACACGAAGATTTGATCTTTGAAAAGAAATACGTTAAGAAGAGATGAATTTTTCATATGAGTAGTTTCGTTACGCACTTACTGATACACGCAAAAAATTTGAGTATATCAATGCATTAGACATAAATCGTGTCTTATTTTCTGTGTGCAATAATGTGTATTAGTGTATGTGTAACTTGATTTTTTTTCCTTTTGGTATTATAGCCATTTGAGAAAGGATGGGAAATGTCTATCAGTCACACAAACTTACACACGTGCATTTTAAACTCAAATTATGACTTAAAATTATAATTTAAGTTCAAAAAGATTTTTTTTTTTTTAATTTTAAAATCTAGGTGTGTGTTTGTGTGTAATAAATACATCCCTTTATAAAAAAATAACCGTTTAAATCAATAATGATAAATTTATTAAAGAATATAAGAACTCCTAAGTATTAGCATTTATGTTGCTAAAAATAACCATTGTAGAGCCTTATAAAAAAATTTTAAAAAAAAATTTAGATAAAGGGATCATATATATAGAACAAATCCAAACTATAAAGTACGTAGAATTGTTTACATTTGAGTAATCAATAAAAAATTAATAAAGAATCTAAATTTTGAGGAACCAAATTATTTGTTTTTCTTTTATAAAAGAAATCCAAATATGCACTAATAAGAAATAAAATTTAAAAATAAATAAAAATAATTACAAGTTAATTGGGAAACAAAGAATAAAATCAGGAACTTAATTAATTTTGTTATGTTTGCCAAAAAATTTTAAAAAATAAAATATGTTTTCTTAGAATAAAAAGAAAATTAACAAAATGAGATGGTTTAATGTTTTTACTTTTTTCTTAAACTGGAACAAAATAAAAAATCAGTTCTGACTGAGCACCACTTGCTCTAAGTTTGAGATTGATTTAGGCTTTAAACTTTTACGATGTTGTTTAACATTTAATAGTAACAGTACTAACGCCATTGATAAATGGACAAATTGAACAACTCTTAAACAACAAGATTGAAAATGTTTAAAATTTAACTATAAAGATCAAATTGATAACAAATTTAAATTTATAGGAAACAATTGTGAATCAGTAAGAAATAAAAACTACAAGTTAACGAGAATGAAAGCACAAAATTAAGGACTTTTTTTTTTCTAATTAAGAAGTACAGACACAAACACAAATACAGGTACGACATAGCGACATGAGTAATTTCAAAAAATTACAATATAAAATTACCAATAAAACACTGATATAACATAAATACAATACAAATACGACACCCTACTGAATAGTATACAAGTTACTAGCTTTTTTTGCCATGTTTAGCATTTTTTTGCCATGTTTTCATAAAACAGTTTCTAAAATACATGTTTTCTATGAGTGCTGGTCCTGCTTGTTCAAGGCTGGACCCCTCCATCTTGAAAGACACAACCCATCATCTTTCGGCGTGGTGATGGTCCTACTTGTCCTAATAATTGTGCCTTTTTTTTCTTTCGGCCAGTGGGGGTGGGTTGAAATTTTAGCACAATTCACATGCCCCTTAGCCTAAATATTTGACCTTTTAAAAGCTAGTATAGGCCCTCGAAACTTCCCTTTTCACTCGAAGATTTGACTGTAGAAAATTAAATACTCACTATGCACACCAAAAAAAAAATTGAGCTCAAGTTGAATTCAGTTCATTTTTTGTTTGCGCATGCAACAGTGTATTAATCAATATGTAACATAATTTTCCCTTTTGATATTATAGGCTTTAAAGAAAATATGAGAAATAACTTTTACACACATAAATGTACGTACAAGCATTTTAAAGAATATAAAAACTCCTTGTAAATTGGTGGTCCACTCGTCTCGTCTCTTCCTCTTATTGTTCAAACAAAAGAATGAGATCAAAGTTTAGTCATTTTAAATTCAAACCAAAGACTTTAAAGAATCAAGTTGATTTTGATCCCTCTTTAATCTCTTTTTTTTTTTTTTTTTAATTATATTGATTTGAAAGAAATGGTGTTGGAGAGAAAAGAGCAGCCATTAGGAATCCCATAAAATGAGCCAAACAATTTTTTTTTTCTCTCCAACATTCGTCAACACGGCATAAAGAGAATTAGAATGAGATTTAGAATGAAAACGGTTATATTTTAAAATAGAAAAAACTTAGGTACAGTACTTTAGGTACTATTTCTTAGATTTTCCTTATAAAATTCAGTTATGTAGCTACTTAATTAAAAAATATACTTCTATTCTATGAGAAAAAATTCACATTGAAAGTTCAAATAATGTATAAAACACCCTTAAATGTTTAGACCCCCAATTACAAAATAACCAATTCAAGTTTTATGACAAACAACTATTGTGCAGAAAATGAACAAAATCTATAAACAAAATTGGTAAACAATCTGAGCCAATTAAAATCACAACCACAGCAGATAATAAAAGGCAAAGATAAAAGGGAATGAAGATGCAAATACAAGAACAACACACGATATGTTATCGAAGAGAAAACCGAAGCTCTCGGCATAAAACCTCTCCGCGGCCCTCCAAGCAGTAAGTAATTCACTAGAAAATGTAGTTGGGATACATAAACAGTAATAGATTCTCCAAACCTAATCTACCCAGTGTACCTAAGCCCTCTAAGCTTCTTGCTCCAACGAGGCAAGAATTTGAGACATACTCTCAGCATGAAGAAACATAATCAGGATGTCAGGTTGGATGTTGATGAAGTTGAAGAAGATGCTGATTTCTTTGGAGCCCCAAGTAACGTCATTACAACCTTATTTTTCTTAATACATTTGTTCCCATGTTTTGTCTTTCACTATTCTTTTACTACTTTTGTGAGGTAAAATGCAAACGCTTCAACGTGGTTTCCTAATTCTTAATGCCCCTTATCATTTGATTTTCAGCATTTGAATCAAGGCTGGCTCCTAAGGGGTACAAGGAAACCACTAGACATAATCCAAGAGCAATACATAAGAATTTCGGGAAGCATGTTTTGGAAAGCACTGTCAATCTTACTATTAAAAATTAAAACAGATGCCACAAGTCTTAAAAGGACATTAACTGAAACTGTAACTGAAAATTTGGCATCAGCTTTCGCTGCAGTATCAGAAATTCAAAGTGCTTTCCACAAATTTTTTCAGTCTTTGTTGCTACTGAAAGAGGAAAGCAAGATAATAAGGGCGAGCAAATATGGATAAGGTTGTTTCAGTGAAGGAGTATCTAATGCATAAACTTGAGCCCAGGGAAGATGTGCTTTCTCTAGTGATATCCAAGGCAATGAGTCCAAAGAGAGCTCCTGGTGATATGGGTGTGGTATGAGGGATGCTGTGACTTGCTCCAACATAAGGAATTGTCCAAATACACAGCTATGAGCTCAGTTAGAAACCGAACATTGCTTGTGCCAATTTCCACCAATGTGGATTTAGCTAAAGACTTGCCATCACACACTCAGATCTCAGCCAATGCTCATAATTTTTTTTTTTTTTTTGGTGTCAATTTTGATCCTGAACGTATATGGAGACATCTTAACGAGCTTCAATTAGTTTTTCACTCCAATGAACCAATACTAAAAACCATCACCATCAGAAATGCATGATCTGATGCTAATTATTCTTTTGGAGTTCCATTGTATGGTCTTTGGTAACCATGGGATGCATTTGATAAATGCTATGAAATCACTTGGTCAAATTTATGTTGATATTTAATTATCTGAACAAGGCCCTGACCATGTTATGGATTCCATGTGCTATGGTGTAATTTCTCTTTTTGGTATATTATAATTCATGTCTAATGTACATTTCTTGTCTGCAGTTTGTTGGAAAGAAAATCATTGCATAATCCTCTAAGCCAACCGAGAAGGGAACCCGACTGTTGATAAAGAAACGGATTTCTGAGCTGTTTTTGACTTCCATGTATTGATAAGTAGTGTATTTATAGCTGCCAATAAAATGTTTTTGCAGCATGTAAGTTTAAAAAAGTCCAAACCAATGCAACAAATGTGAATATCTCCCTCTATAATATAGGTCAAAGACATGATTTAATGCATTGATAGTACCAAATTACTAAGTCAGTTAGCTGCCATGTTGGATTTGTTACTGTATTTTGTAAGTGTAATTGTTATCAATATCATAATAGCCAATCTTAGTTGGTTTAGCTTGTAACTCGTGTGATGGCTTAAGAGTGGTAAGAAGATGATGGCTGTATTGTATTAGGGTAACAGGTTTATGAGGCAAGACAAGTAATCATAAATTTGAAGGGTAATGAACTAATCATGCATTTCTCAAAAAAAAAAAACTAATCATGCAGTTAAAGGAAAAGGAGACCGCTTTAAAGCTAGGCTTGATTTGTTCATACCCAACCAATAGCTAGGCCTAGCACTAGGCCTGTAATGAACTATTTAGATTTCGAAGCTATCTTACTGGTCACCATTCATGATGAAATGATTCTGTAGAATTGGCTATGTTGGTTGCTCTTCTTTTATGTCATTTTTAATTAATTTTATTTATTCTCTTTTCTTATGTCCTTTTGCTTTTATCTTTAATTATTATTATAATATCATTTGTTAAGGTTCAACTTAGAGCGACAAAAAAATCTGCTTGAGCAACATGTTTTATAATATGCTCTTCCCATTTTTATTTTTTTATGTGGATGCTATTTTTACTGACAATGGTTAAACTTTGGTAAAAAGAATTTGTTAAAAATTTGGAATATTCTGTTACTAATATTAATGGAAGGGGGTGAGTGTCATTTTTTTCAAACCTTAAGGGAGGAAAGTATTTTTTCTTTTCAGGTTTGGGGGTGAGAGTCATTTCCCCAAACCTCAAGGGAAAGGAGTGTAATTTGCCCTTAATTTTTTTTTTTTTTTTGGGCTAAACATGCTTGCTTGGTTTTGTTTCTTAAAAAAGTATCAAATTATCCATGTAGTGAAATGTTAAAAACTGATTTCTCTTTTGAATAGTACTCATGATTGTAGGATTAGCATATGAATGAAACTGTCTTTGGTAATTGTTGAATTTTAAATAAAATATCTAAGAAAAAAAGGATATGAGAGTGAATGAACTGAAATAAATATTAGTTTTTTTTTTTTAAGAAAAAAATAATTATTAGTTATTTTTTGACATTCCATCAAATTTGATACAACACTATCTTTTTTTACCCTAATGTGAAAAAAAGAAAAAAGAATAGAAAATTGATAAAACATTTTATTTTTTAACTCTTAATGTGATGTGAGATATGACAAAATTACTGTTATGTATAACAGTATAACCTTACCGTTTTAGTAGATGTAGTGTTCGTTTGGATTCCACTGAAGCTACATCTGCGTTTGTGAAGCTGTGTTTTTGTTTTTTTTTTTTTTTCATGCGTTTTGGAGTAATGCGGTTACTGTTCATGCACTGTTCATTAAACAGTAATCGCAAATGTTGACTTTCCACAGTGAACAATGTATACGTGCACTGTTCACAGACTCACAAATTACACTTTTCAGCAACTTTTTCATTAAAAATGAGTCCCACGGAACTATTCACACATTTAAAAATTATTTTGCTACAGTGTTTTCAGATTTCAGTTTTCAGTTTTCAATTTCAGCAAAATAAGTTCTATCCAAATAGACCCGTACTTGTTTTTTTTTTTAATAATATATATTCAATTCGACTACTCTCTAAATCAAATTCAACTACACACATACTATTATGCTTTAATCAAGAGGATGAGGTAATGGTGTTATTTTTATATCCTACCATAATTCAAGTTCAAAAGATAGCAAACACATATTTCATGAATACATGTCTTCTTTTCTGTTCATCAAAAAACATGTCTTCTTTCCTTTCATTTAATTTTTTATTTTTATTTTTTGGGGAGAGGGGGTGGGAATACTCTTTACCTTTTTATGTTATATTATATTGTTGTAAGATCTACTGCACATTTCTTTCATTTTTCAAACAACTTAAATTGTGCAGAAGAGATTATAAAAAATTTAAAAAAAAATCTTACCGAATGTACTAAACTTCTACTTTTGCATTATCTTGGGAAGGTTATAGCAGCAGCAAGGGCGTTGGTCTTTGCACAAGAACTGGGTATAACAGAAGTTGTTCTTGATAGAGATTCAAAAGTGGTGATGAACTCCCTCCGAAGCAAAGAAGCCTCATTCTCTTCGTTTGGCCACCTTTTGGAGTTAGCAAAATCCATGCTTAGTTCAAGTACTTGTATTATTTTCTCCCATGTACGTAGAAGTGGTAATAAAATAACCCATAACCTAGCTAGACATGCAAGAAATGTCAGAGGTTTATCAGTGTGGGTGGAGGATATTCCACCACACTTAGTTGATGTACTCTTTGCCGAGCCTGGCTGATTTTATAATAGCAGTAGTCTTCATTTTCAAAAAAAAAAAAAAATACTATATATAAAAGCAGAAGCCTTTAAGGAGGTGCTGTCACATTAGGATAACTATCTATCTAAAATTTAGACACGTTTAATTTTAAAAAGCGATACATTATATTGTTTGGCAATGCTACACTCTGTTTAAATGCCTGTCTGTATAAATATAAAAAAAAAAAAAAAAAAAAAACCAGTTAAAATGAAAGGATACACAGAAATAGAAATAGAGAGGCAATGAAAGAGAGAGAGGCAGAACAATTGGGCATAAGAAATCAAAAAGTTTCAAAACATGAAAGAAAGGCTTGAAAGATACAGTCACAAAGAGAGACAAAGTTTGTACGGCACTAAGAGAGATACGATTTACATGGAGATAGAAATAGAGAGGTGATGAGGCCTGAGGCACGGAGAAAGAAACAGAGAAAGAGGCAAAATCAGACCACCGGAACCACAAGCACATAGAAAGAAAAATCTATGGCCCATCAACACCGGTAAATTTTTTTTAGATTTGACTATGAAACGTTACTTTTATTTGAGTTTTCCTGTTGGATAGGTTTAGATTTGATTTGTTTTTGTTTCAGGTTTTTAAAACACAGAATGATTGAGATTTGAGAGGGATATAGAGATAGCATTCGTGAATGTCACTGCCACCATCAGATTATCAGTACTGGTGCCGGTACATTCTTTCCCCCTTTTTAGATTTAGGTATGGAATTTTTTTTTTTATAACATTTAGGTATGAAATTTGATATTTTAAAAAAAAAAAAAAATCTTTGATAGGATAGGTTTTTTTTTTCTTTTTTATAACTTATAGAAATTACAAAAAAAAAAAAGAAAATTTATTTTAGTTTTGGCTTTTCATCTTGGTTTTGATTCCTTTTTGTTTTGGGTTTTTGGGTTCTCTATGAAAATGTTTGGTTTCTCAATTTTTCGATTTTTTTTTTCCTATTTTGGATTACAGAAATCATTAAGCCTTTCCCTATTTTCTAATATTTGCGTTCATAGTTTTTTTTTTTTTTCCTTTCTGGGGTCTCTGATTCTGGGAATTGAAGTTGCCCTCGAATTATGAAGTTCTTCTTCGGAAAGCATTCGATGATTGTACTAAGGTATTGCTCTCTCTATATCCGTGTGTGTGTCTATCTTCTATTTGGGTGCTAAGAAAGTGTGTGAAAATTAAAAGTTTCGAGTTTTTAGATATGGTTTTTGATTGGTTGTGATGGAGTTTTCGTTTATTAGGAAATAAATACGGCCCTGTGATGGGGTTTTCGTTTATTAGGTTTCAAGAAAATGAGGGGTAGAAAATAAATTTTAATTTAGAAATCTTAGATTTTATTTTAATTAATTGAGAGGGGAATAAAATTATTTGGTTTTGTTGTGATAAAGTTTTGTTACCTCCCTGATATGGTTCTCTGGCTTATTTCCTATTTGGATTATTAATATTATATGATTTTCTTGATATGGATATGTTTCTTATGGATTTGTTGTAAAAATGGCTTTATGTAGAGAGTTTGGCTGCATAAAAGAACGAGTGGTGTTTGTTTGTCCATTGATTCAAAAGGGTTAGCAATCACCGGGATAGGTGATTGAAGATTTTGGAATCATATCCCAACTGAAGAAGCTAGGTGAGATTCGTTCAATTTTTTAACCCTCTTTTTTTAGTTTTTATGTATTGATTTTTCAATGGAAATGGGAGAAAAATTGTATTTTTCTTCCCATGTATGTTTTAGATGGACAATCGAAACTCCAGCCAACTGTGGAATTCCCTTGCTGGAATTTGTCTAAGTGGGCCTTTTTTTTTTTTTGGGTGATCTTTTTTGTCAATTATGATTGAAATTTTAAAATTTATTGTGTGATGCTATCATAATTGCAAGTGGTTTCATAAATCATAATAACTTTATTAGCAAGTTTTCTTAAATAATAAATATGGGTCATTGAAGGATGTGGTCATTTCGAAGGGTCTTCAATACCATTGAGTTTGTTTGGAAGTTCTTAATGTTTAAGGCAGTTCTTATTGGTAATAAAATGACCATCATATTATTGAACTTGAAGTTATGCTGTCTTTGAGTTGGACTAACACATTTGATCCTTAAAAAAATAATTGCTATGAGAAGAATCATGACAAGCCTGAAAATTCTCCCTTCAAACTTTCCATTTTCCCTTTTCTTACATTGTTGATGTGCTGATCCAAAAGTAGGCATTTGTAGTCTCTCAATTGCTATTAAAAGTGTGAGGAAAATTATTAAAATATAACAAGATGCTAACTTTTGTTTTTTGCTTGACTTTGTGATTCATTAGATTGATTAGAAAAGCTTTGAGAAATTACAAAGCTTTTGTTGGTTTTTGAAGTGGTGCTTCAGTTTCTCAACAATGGAGAACTGCAAAGCTTTTCATTTGTTTTGGTGCCCTTTTTGCAATTGTATTTGCTAGAATATGCTGCCTTATTTCTTGGACAACTTTTCTACCAAATTTGTTTGAAGGAATCCTTGCCAATCAATTACATTACATGGCGATTTAGATGACCACCTACGTCTATTAAATCATATTATTCATTACACAAGGCACATGATTACTAAATATGTCATGATTAAATACATGTGAATAGCTATTTTTTATCATTTCTTTTCCTGCTTAGTGTAATGGAGAGAACCTTTTGGTTGAAGTCCAGTATGTCTTCTTTTCTTGGTTTGCATGGAATTGGACATTTATTAATATGCCATAAACTGGTTGTATCTATCCTCTCTCTCTCTCTTCTTGAGAATTTCAGATTTTAGATAAAGGCATTTGATTTTCATAGGAATTGAAACTTTATGGAATATGTTAGTGTATTTGGTCAAATAATTTCAAATCTTAGCATCTATCTAGAGATGGTTTCTTTGAATAGAAGGGTACCCCATGCATAGCACGAGTAATAGGAGGAGGTGCTGCCAAGTTAGGAGAAAATCACGCTTAAAATTCTGACACATGTACCTATTAAAAGAGAAAAGTCAGAAAAGTCAGATTTTTTTTTTTTGTAATTCCTAACCTGCATGTCACATTTTATTGTCATTTTGGAAGTGGTATTGTGTTTTGTGGTGTAGAGTTTAGGAAATCCTTATTCATATTTGTGTTTGGCCTCTTTGTACTTTGTAGTCTAACGAATTTGAAGTAATTATACTTTAATTGTATAAATACGATCTACTCAGGGAAAGGGTATTTCTAAATTTAAGTTAAGCATATGGATATGGTATCTATTGTAGAAAATATTTGCATATTAATTAATCCTTTGAATAATTTACAAAATCATTTATTCAGGCTTAGCAATCATAATTGGACGAAAATTGAAGAAGATTTTCATTATTTTAAATTGTGTTAGTTATTAGAGGATGAAAAATGAAAGACCATGTTACTTAATGCAAAAAAGACCATGTGGACATAGAAGCTCTTACTGTTTTGTATGTGTGAGCATACGGGACAGCAACAATGGTTTTGGATACCACAATATTGATTGTAAATTTGTGACCATCAAGACTTGATTTTACACAAATCTGTGAGTTTTTCCTGTTGGGTGATTTCACAAATGTTAGAGTTGATTTATCATGTTCATTGTGTGTGCATTATATTGTGATTGCTTTAATATATTGTTTTAAGTTATCGTACAATCTAGGATATGTTAGCACTTAGCACAATTAGGCAATATAAGGAGTTCTTGTATAATATTCCATTTTTTAAATCATCATTTGTGAAATTATGTTTAGTTTATGAGAATGTTGTGGGCTAAAGTTTTCCAATACTTTTTGTTATACCGAAAAGAGAAAAGGGGAGGAATGGGGTTAAAAGTGGTGATAAATTGGGTTTAATCTACAGAAATAATAAGAGAAATTTCTTTTATTTTAACTTTTTATATGCTTCTTCATATCCTCACACAAATTATGATACATACCTCAAAGGCTCACTAATATTGTCATATAAGTTTTAGTTTGGTGTGATTCATTGTGGTTCCTTGGAATAGCAGATATGGTGTTTGAAATTGTCATGCAAGTTTTAGATTTGTGTGTTTCAAGCTTTTATGTGGTTTGTAAATTTTTTTTACTTAAGTTAGTTTATTTCTGTGTATCATTTTTTTGTAGGTTCTTGCTTGGAACAAATTAGTAAATGCTTTAAAAATAAAATGAGCTTTGTAGATTGTTAGTGAGATTAGTAAAGGGCAGACTATTGAACGCCAAAACCGTAGAGCACTCCACTGCAGAGTGTACTATGCAAGCCATAGTCCAAGTATAAATTTTATAAATGTGGTTTTTTTTTTTTTTTCTTTTGTATTTTATTGGGTTTGTTTATGTGAGGAATAATGGTTAATGGGTGTTTGATTAATTATATATTGAACTGAATTTACAATGATGGGCATGGATATCTAATGTTACCTACACTTTTTTGTGTCAATTGTATTGGATTCGGTTGCCAAGGTTAGATCCTGTTGGGTCCTGTTTATTGTGGTTGTTTTAGTGAGGAATAATGATTAATTATGCATCGAACTTAATTCACAACGATCTATACTACTAGACATTAAGCACATTTCTATTGTGAATTGATGTGAACTTGCCGACCAGTTATGCATGGCATCATAATTCAGCTTCCAAATCGGTTTGTAACAAAATTGCAATAGAACTTATAATACCTAGAGCAATTTTCATGTGAATTGGAATTATAGAAGAGGACACATTATATGAGTTTGTAATGATACTATTAATACTGAATAGAGATGAGTCGAAAGGGACTATTCTTTATAAAGGCTGCCTTTTAAAATATTTTCTTGATGGTTTATATATTATCTAAATTACAGACTTATTATCTTGCCATTATGTAATCATTGTGTTCATTTTTTGTGTTAGGTTTCATCAAACTCCTAACAAATTCGATGCTATAACTATTTTTTATAGTGATTTTTTGGATTCACTTAATTTTCAAGTGGCTTATTAGAAATAGGCCCTCAAAGATTAAGAACAAATGTCCCATAATAATATTATTTACAACAAACCGTCGATGAATATCCTCCTCAATGTACTGACTCGACTTTGAAGATTAGTCCCAAATGTTTAGACAATGATGTTACACCAACTCATTTGGATATATTTGCACTATTTTCTAAATGATTTCCAATGTAATAAATTGTTATTATTTGTTTCCCCTTATTTCTAAGTAAGTTATAATGTCAAAGTAAGTCAAGTTTTAATTGCTTTGAAGATATTGGAAGGTTTTGAAGATATTGCATTTTTGCATACAAAATAGAGAAGCATTCTACAGAATTCCCTTCCTCCAAACTCATTTGTACGCAATGGAAGTAAAAAAAGTGGTGGTTACTCATTTTATATGTTTCTCCAAATGGTCTATTGGAGAATGGAAGTACATATGTGATGTGTTTTGAAGAGAGTAATGTTTAAAATTTTTAGGGGATATTGGATACTATATACTTGAATATACTAAATTTTTTAGGTTTGAATGTATGTAGTAAAAATATGAGAACTAAGTTTATGCCGGATAGATTCTCAAAAAAAAAAATAAAAAAATAAAAAATATGTTGGATGCAAGGATGATTAATATGTAAAATAATCTCGCCCATTGCTCGGAGTAAACACTAGCTGTATATAAAAACAGAAGCCGTGCTGCCACGTTAGGAAAACTTACAACCTAAAATCCTGATCGATTAGGCGTAGAGAGAAAAATCTGAGAAAACTACACAGAGCCCATAGTTTCCGATCAAGGAAAAAAAAAAAAAAAAAACGCTTCCTAGTTCCTTTCAAAAACTCTTTGTTTCCAGTTACGCTAAAACGATCTTTTTGGTTTTTGATTTTTCTAGAAAAAGAAGCAGAAGAAGAAGGAAGATGAAAATTAAAATCCAAAACTTAGATGAGAAAGAAGTAAGCGATCAGAGGTGCCATCTCTGATGCTCTCACACAATGGCCACCGATTGATCAGACCAACTCAACCTCAACCCTACTACTACTACAGAAGAAAACCCTAAACAAACCCTAGACGATGACACTACTACTGCTGTCACGCCCATAAGATCGCCTCGAAAAAGAAGAAGAGGAAGAACCAACTGATGAGGCTTCCGATCAGCCTTCTGTAACCACCGTCGATTCCGCTGCGAAGTACGACGAGGATTCGAAGAGCACTGTAGCCGCTGCCTATAGCAGGGGATGTTGTTGATGTGGATCCAGCTTCCAATCGTTTCACTCCGCACGCCGCGTTTATCAAGTACAAATTTAGGTTTTTGTTTTTAACTCTCTCTTGGATTCAGTTGTAGATTTTATTTGTCATTGATTGATTTCAATTCCGATCTGTGTAATAAAAAAGTAATGGGTTTTTCTTTAGCTTTTCTTTTTTTGGGTTTGTAGGTGGAAAGGCACATCATTGGAATTTCTATTCTTAATTTTAATTTCATGGATTTTGTTTTGTTGATTATTGTTTTTTGGTTAGAACTTTTTTTTCCCTGTTTGGTAGATTTTTGTTAGATTTAGTTCCTGTTTGCACCTGAAATTTGAATTCATTAAATTTTAGCATTAAAAACGGTTAAGAATTATGCACCAATTTCTTTTCTTCATACCCTTTTCTTATTTACTTTTTTTTGATAGATACCCTTTTCTTATTTACTTAATTTTCTGTTTTATTTCAGATTATGAGAGATTTAATTTTTCTGTATATAGGTTATGGTTTTATAATCTCTGAGCATCCTAAGACTCTTATATCAACATAAATTGCAAGTGTTGTAATATTTGTGATTCTAATTTTGAACTCGGTTGTAAGTGTAGATTGCAATTCATTTGCCTCTATTAGATTGCCGCTCTGTTCAGTGCAGCCTTATTTTGGGAATTCAAGACTGATGAAAATTGAGAATGCTATGAGTGTAATATCTGTTGAATGCTATTTACAGGGGGCTGAGTGTAATATCTGAGCTGTTTCTGTGATGTATGTCCATGGGCTGTATTTCTGTTGCTGTATATTTTGTTTTCTGCAGAACAGGTTCAGGATTTTCTGCATAATCTGTGCTTTCGGGGGGGAACTCTAATATCTGTTGCTGTTTCTATATTGTATGTCCATGGGCTGTATTTATTTTGTTGCATATTTTGTTTTCTGTAGAACAGGTCTTTGTTCCCCTGTATTTGTGCTTACAGGGTTGTTATGTGTTTTTACATGGATTTCCCTTTTATCAAATAAAATTTCTATCTTTATCACAAAAAAAAAAAAAAAAAAAAAAAAAAAAAAAAAGGAACAACTTTGTAAATACTGCCAACTGCAATTTGTTGGCATCGTTTGGTTTTGTTGAACACCTCACAGGTACTTAGCATATCAACCTAATCTACTACTGCTTATTTATCCTCATCTGCTGCTGCATAATTATCTGCCATGTGGCCATGAGACACAATAGTTTTCCATTTATTCTGGTGTTTTCTTCTTGTAAGCTTTCTCCATTGTCATACCCAACAGGTGACCATTCTGATTGCACTAGATCATGCAATTGTTCGGAGGATAGATCCCATTCACTTACATATAAGGTGATTATTTGAAAAAAAATTTACAATTTGGTTTTGTACCTTAGAAATTGAAGTGAAAAGTTATATAAGTTTATGATCAGTACTGATATAAGTGTTTTAAGCCACGATGGTGTTCATACGTTCTGATGACTTCCATAATGATTTAGAAAACGCTAGATGCGACGCATGCTTCGCTATCTTTGTTTCTTTTAACAGAGCAGATTAGTAGCAACTTGCCTTTGAAGTGCTTGTATGATATCTTTTTTGGGCAACACTAGACAGTTAATGACCAACCATGCCCTGTAATGACCTCTCACTGTCTTTGGTGCCATTAATCACAGATGAAAGGAGCTTTGGCTATTGATGACTCTATTTGGATCTTCTCAAGATTGTTTTGAGCATACTTTTAAAACTGAATATCGTACTTATAATATACTCATATTTCATCATTCCTCTATTATGTTTTCCCAATACTAACTTTTTCTCTTTTTTCCTTGCTTTGTCACATGATTATATTGTTATCTGTGTAGGAAAATGCAATTGAGACAATGTCTATTTGTTTCCAGCTGGAGGAACAATTTATTATAATTGCTAGCAGACGTACAAGGAGGAAGCTGGAATGGGGGCAACTTTGAGTATGAATTCGACAAATTCGAGGCAATTGGCCCTAAGTGGAGGAGAGCTATGCATAACAAAAGGCAAACCCTAAGTGTATCCAAGCTTTGTTAAAAACTCTGCTTCCTTGTTCCCTTTACGGTAGGAATGATTTAGCTGGAGATGGGATATCAAGCTTGTGAGGGGCCACTAGTCTCTAACCGTACCGGCAGAAAACTTTGTTGAAGTAACAGTATCAGTAAAGTCATGGATGTATGGATGATCCTATAATAAAATTCGTTACCTTTTCTTAATTAAAAAAAGTGCTAGTTGAGTTACTAGGCTCTTGGCATGTTGGTGAATTGTTTGTTTAATGTAGAAGTGGAATTAATTTATGACCATGTGCTGATAATTTGGTTGATATAAACAAATTTGTAACTTTACTTTTCTTCCAACCTTTGGTCCGTTGGTCATAATTTTTTTTCCCGTAATAAGTCCTTGTTCATATATGAATTTTCTACTGGCATCACTATTAGTACCAGAAGGTCCACCAATTTGGATTCTTATGTAATTAATTTTTTGTGACAACTATTGTTTTGAATTCTTTATTTCGATCAATTTGTAAAATGATTATATATATATATATATATATATGTAAGAGGCTATTTAACAATAGTGCTTAAAATAGGACGGCTGTTGTTTTGAATTCTCTCATTTTCAATTTAATCTCAAAATCGACACTGATATGCTCAATTGCTTGTTGCTGAAATGTCATGCTATGACAATTTAAGTGGCTAATCGATCATGATTCATGAACCTTGAATACCAAAAGATGGATGAAATGTCTGTTTTGGGCCGTTGCTAATATATCAATGTCATTTTCCAATCAAAGCTGAGTTCACCTGATTTACCCATAGCAGGGAATCAAAATAAGCCTAACTATTGATTTCGTTTTCAACTATTGATTTCGTTTTATTAACTTCTACTTTAGTTTCTTGCCCAAAAATTAGGGCCAAAATGGCCAAATATCACCTTTTTTGGAAATTTTTAGCAAAAAAACATTGTTTCGGAAATAAATGGCAAACTACCACTTTTTTTCAGAACTCGAGTTTCAGAAACTCGAGCTCCTCATCAGTTCTGCCACCGTGGCACTGCTGAGTTGGATTTGTGCAATTAAAAAAATTATGTGGTACTTGAGCTTGGTAAACTCAAGTACCATGCAACACAATACTTGAGTATACCAAGCTCGAGTACCTTTTATAATAAAAATGCAAAAAAAAAAAAAAAAAAAAAAAAAATTCTACAGTACTTGAGTTTACCAAACTCGAGTACCATGTAAATTTTTTTTTTTTTTTTGGGATAATCAACAAATAAACATAAAGATAAAAATAAGTAGCATTTTTAATGTTTTTATTTATTTAAATAGAAGCATTGTAAAATATAGAGATTTTAATTTCGAAATATGAATTTAATTTCTACATTAATTAAAATTGTTCATTGTTTTCTGTATAAACAATTTCTACGATTTTGCATCAAATTATTTTCTGTTCAGCATTATTTAAGAAATTGTTTGCTCTCTTTTTTGCATAAATTATTTTCTGTTCACTATTTAAAAAAATTTTCACTGTTTTCTCATAAAACATCTAGTGAAATCGTGTTTTCTTTTCATGTTTGAATTTCATAATAATCAAATATATTTTATTGCATTGATAAAATCTGTTTTTGCATTAATTAAATGTACAGATCATTCGAATTTGTAAAAAACAAAATTTAGATGTACAGATCGTTCGAATTTGTTGATTGTATAAAATCTTGAAAGTACAAAATAAAATTGTGTAAATTAGATTTACAGATAGTCTGAATTTGTTGAAAAGTTTGAATTTGTTAAACGTACAAAATCGTGAAAATTAAATGGAAAACTATGTACTAATGTATTGATCATCCGAATTTGTTGAAAAATTCAAAACTGTTGAATGAACAAAATCGTGTAAACTCAACAGTTAATGAACAATTAATCTCTAGATTTGCAAAAGTTGAATGTACATAATCATCAGTTGTCAGACATTAATAACAACATTTTGTATTGCATAAAACGTGTAAACATTAACAACAACGTCTAATGTTTGTAGGTAGAAATTTTTGGAAATCATTATTACTTGAATCTGAGAAGTCTGAAATATCTCTTTCATCATCTAATGCAGTAACTTCTTTCCAACCAAGGTTATCAAAATCGGGATTCTACGTAAGATCGTTGGAGGTATGTGGGATCGTGAATCGTAGGATCGGATCGTGGATCGTAAGATCCTACATTATTTAAGGAAAAAACAAAAAATACATATTGGTATGTTAAATAATTACATAAATTATACATTCATTGATATAATTATCATATATCATTACATCCATTTGCAAGCATCATTTAAAGAGGCCAAAAACCTCAAAATGTGACACTCTATTGGGATATTTTTAATTTGAGTCTAACTGACACTCTCTTTACATCAGAGTGGAAAAACTTGGTTTATTGAGATTTTATTTTTCATTTGGGTCCAACTGAGCCTTCTGTCAAGTTAAAGAAGATTATAAGAAACCAAAGTTGTTTAGGATCATCAAAATCATGCGATCCTATCGATCCTGAACGATCGCTAAGATCCTTGAAAGATCTAGATCGTTTTGAGTAGGTGGAATCGTAAAATCGTAGGATCGTAAGATCCAGATCGGGATTTTGACAACCATGTTTCCAACCCATTTCCCTCCATAGTGGTCTGTGTATGTCTGTAGTTGTTGATCTATGCAATAATTGCGCTAATGCTAAAAACAGTTTATGCAGAAAATAGTGAACAACTTTTATGAGAAAACAGTAAATAGTTTTACTTAATGCAAAAAACAAATTTTATGAATGCAGTAAGCAGATTTGAATATACAGTAAATACGATGTGCAGAGAGAAAATTTTATTAATGTAGAAACAGATTTTATCAATGCAGAAAAATATATTCGATTATTGTGAAATTCAAACATGAAAAAGCATTCAGATTTGGCGTTTAAATTTAGAAAACACAATTTCACTAGGTGTTTTATGAGAAAACAGTGAACAATTTTTTAAATAGTGAACAGAAAATAATTTATGCAAAAAAGAGAGCGAACAATTTCTTAAATAATGCTGAACAGAAAATAATTTTATGCAAAATCGTAGAAATTGTTTATACAGAAAACAGTGAACAATTTTTATGAGAAAACAATGAACAATTTTAATTAATGTAGAAATTAAATTTATATTTCGAAATTAAAATCTCTATATTTTACAATGCTTCTATTTAAATAAATAAAAACATAAAAAAAGCTACTTATTTTTATCTTAATGTTTATTTGTTGTTTATCCCCAAACAAAAACAAAAACAAAAACAAACAAAATAAAAAATTAAAAAAAAAATTTTACACGGTACTCGAGTTTACCAAACTCGAGTACTATAGAATTTTTTTTTTTTTTTTTTTTTTTTTTTTGCATTTTATTTATAAAAGGTACTCGAGCTTGGTATACTCGAGTATTGTGTTGCATGGTACTCGAGTTTACCAAGCTCGAGTACCACATAATTTTTTTTTTAATCGCACAAATCCAACTCAGCAGTGTCACGGTGGCAGAACTGATGAGGAACTCAAGTTTCTGAAACTCGAATTCTAGAAAAAGTGGTAATTTGCCATTTATTTCCGAAACAGTGTTTTTTTACTAAAAATTTCCAAAAAAGGTGGTATTTGGCCATTTTGACCCAACAATTAGTTTGATTAATTTTTTTTAATCATGCTAGATTCTCCTTCTATGTAATCCTTAATCTTTCTCTATGGACCTGTACTTGACTCTAGCCATGGGACAATCTCTTCAATTTCATTAATAACTGGACTGGCTTCATTTGGTTGGGTTGAAAAGTGAGTGGATGGAAAATGAGAACGTTTCACCTATTAAAAAAAAAAGAAAAGAAATGAGGATGTTTTGGTTTCAAGAGAAAATGGGAGAGATAAGTGTCACCAGGGCCCACCAAAAGCCAATAAAATTACTTTTCTATCCATCCTCCAACTTATTTCAGCAGCTCAATTGCATTGTCCTCTTCCTCTATTCAGCATTGTGCTGTTTTTATTATTATTATTATTATTATTTGTTTTGACAGACTTATTCACCACTGTGTTGTTCTGCAAATGCAAATTTCAGTTGACTACCTATTGAGAAAATGTTAGATTAGATTATGTTCTTTTCATTTCATACTTCAAATTTTGTTAGTATTTTCAATAGTCCTTCCAAATCGTTATAGGCCAATTCTATTCTTTTCATGTACAATTGCACACAATTCTGTTTTCTTAACACGTACAATTTGAAATTGTTTTGAACTAAGTAAATGGGTTGAGCCCAGAAAAGGGGGAAAAAAAGGAAAAAAAAAAAAGAGAGTAAATGTGGGTCGCTTTTTGTGCCTTTCCTGCTGAACCCAAGCCCAAATAAAGGAATTGAGTGTGGGCTATTGGAAAGAATCCTTATAGGATTCTGCGGCCGAATGAGGCCGTACCATTACCATTTCTTTTGGGTGTTTTAGCCTTTTAGGTCTTGAGCCCATTCTTGGGCCTTCTGCACCTTGATTAAGGTTTCCAGGCTGCACCTATTCTTGGGCTGTTGCCTCACTTTTTGGGGCTTTCACTCTTTTCTTTACTGTTGGGCCCACAGCTCCTAGTTGTGAGCCATTTTGTCCAAGGGCTTCTTCGGTTGACCTGACGGTCCTTTGTGCTTGTTCTAGCCCAAATGCACTTGGCCTGCGAAGTCTATTTTCTTTAAATTTTGCGAGTCTACAAATATTCTAATAATTATCATTATGATATGTTGACCTTTTTTAAGTTTTTGATTTAACTAATTTAGTTACTCACTTTTTTTTTTTTTTGAAATGAAATAAATTGGTATATAAAATAAAGTAATATACTAATTACGATACCTTAACTTTATGAAAGCTCATCTTTAGTAAATATATTTTTTTAGAAGAAAACCTAAAGACTTTAGTGAGAAGAAACAGCTATATTAACTGAAGTATGGAATAAAAAATGGATGGAACATCCTCTATCTAAACAGCATAATCCGAGATATTAAGAAAATGCCTAGCTAGACCATGGGCAAGTTTATTACCTTCTCTCCTTGTATGAGAGCAAAGTAATTGATTGAATTTGATCTTTAACTAATTAAATTTGATAAATTATTTTTTTAATTATGTAATATAAGAAAAAAAAAGTAATTCTTATGTATTAGGGCAGGGAGGACTCTACATGTTAATCAAGGTGGTCATGACTTTAATTTTTTTATATACCTTAACTAATTTAGTTACTTTTTTTTTTTTTTTGAGATGGAAAAAATGGGTATATAAAATAAAGTAATATATTAATTAAAATACTTTAACTTTATAAAAGCTCGTCTTTAGTACTTTTTTTTCAGAAGAAAAGCTGAACACTTTATTGAGAAGAAATGACTTTATTAATTGAAGTTGTAATAAAAAATAGATGGAATATTCTCCATTTAAATAGCATAATCTGAGATATTAAGAAAATGCCTAGCTAGACCATGGGCAAGTTTATTACCTTCTCTCCTAGTATGAGAGCAAAGTAATTGATTGAATTTGATCTTTAACTAATTAAATTTGATAAATCATTTTTTAAAATTATGTAATATAAGAAAAAAATTAATTCTTATGTATCAACAATACCACCCATATTTGTGTTGCCATGGATGGGTGTCACTCACAATATGCACTCTAAGATATAGTGCTTATTTCCAAATGCTATGGAAAACCATAGGTAGTATCAATCTAAGATTACGTGAAAAACATAGTTTATAAGTTCATCTATGTTACTAACTAGCATCCTAACCTTTTTACAAAGCCACTCAATCTCAGATTAACAAGGTGGATGGCATAGTTTAAGAGTTACCTTATTTCAACTATCCCAATGGATCCCTATTTTCTACCTTTGACAAACCTTTTTTATTTTTATATTTATTTATTGAATATACCTTTGACAAGTTAAATTATGTGTTTTGTGACATAAGATAATATCATGAATCTAGTAATAATTAGTAATTATGATTTGCTACATTTTTCAATTACAAAAATACCTATTTAATTTAAGACAAAGACACAAGGAAGAACCAATGACCTATATGAAGACTAACTTGAATTTGCCACGTTATCCATGTAGTTATATAATGTGTTCAATTGGTAATAGACTAGTGATATTGTGTCATTCTAATTCAATTACTAACATTGTTAAATAATCTAATTTATTGTGCGTTTATTAATTTGTAGGGTGGTGATGATGATTCGGCTGTGGATGTCCATTCTCCCAATGATCAATGCTTATCATCCAATGGCAGGCATTAGGCAATTATGATGTAGATTGTGGGCCTTATTTATTTATTTATTTTGATAGGAGTGGCCCTTATTTTGAAGTAGCTAGTTTGACATTTTGATAATTATAATAAAGTTTCAAACTTTGATATATATGTGTGTGTGTGTGTCATAGTTGGAAACTTTATTATAACATTCTAGACAATTAGAATATATTCTTTTGTGCATAACATTCTACACAGTTGGAATGTATTATTTTGTTCATAACATTCAAAACATTTGGGATGTATTATTCTATGCATAACATTCTAGACATTTGGGATGTATTATTTGGTATATATTTATTGATATGGTGTAATTAAATATATTTGGTTTGTTGGTTTAAAGTGGTATTGTATTTTTATTACATTACAGGTGCTTGGAAAACATGTATTAAAAGTTTATTATAGGTGCCAAAAAAAAAAAAAAAAAATCTATACTAGCGTTTTTTAAACTGTTGGAATAGGTATTTTTTATTTCACTGGTTACCCTGTAGTGGCGGTTTTGAAACTGCTGGTTACAGCGTTTTAAAAACACTAGTATAGGACATATCTATCTATATTATTACTAAAAGCAGAAGCGTGGCATTTATTGCTGCTGAGCTCCTGTTGCGCCACCTCATCACCACGTCATTCGCCACATAATTATTATTTATTATCTATTCCAATTTTTTTTTACAAATATATATATATATATATATATTATTATTAACTTTATATATTCATTTTTGTCGGTTTTAACATCTATATATATTTCTTTTTTATTTCCAATTTTCCTATAATTTTTTTTACATTCATTTATTTTTTAAATATTTACACTTTCTTCAACCTTTCTTCTTCTCTTACCTTTTCATCTCCCTACTACCCTGTAATTTAATATTGCTATTCATCTTTCCCTTCGTCTTCCTTTATTTGTCTCTTCTTATTCCTTCTCTCTTACTATAAATTTATCACTCTTTTCCATTCTTTACATAGTTTTCTCTCAAAAAAAGGTTCTCTCTCTCTTTCTCTCTCTCTCTCTCAATGTTTTGGTAGATTTTTATTTTTTTATTGCATCTCCACTTTAGATTGATAAATTTTTGTGTTTTTAAGAACTTTAATTTAGATTGATACGATTTAGTTTCGTGTTTTAAGTTATTACTATTATTATTTTGCTATATGATTGTTAAATTTTATCCAATTATATTATAAAAAATTAAAGATAGTAGATAAAAATAAAATAGTATTCCATTACATACCATAATTTGGATAATTTAGGGGTTGTTTGGATGAGAGAGTTTTGAGTGATATGATTGTGTTTTCATCACTCATCATCCAAAATTTGTGGGACCCACAGAAAATTTTTTGTTTGGATACCATCACTCATATTTGGTCACCCGGTTTTGGTCATCCAATCACTCAAAAAACTGAGTGATGAAGACCAAAAATGAAAACACAATTCAGCTGTTTTCATCACTCAAAACCGATCACTCAGTGGCAAGTCCGTAAATTAGCTGAGACTGTGGGCCCCTTCACCAGTGCATTGTCACATCCACCACCAACGACTCTTTTCTCCTTTCTCTCTTTCTTCTCCAGCAGCGTTCTTTCTCTCTCTCTCTTTCTTCTTTCTCCTTTCTCCAGCAGCATTCTTTCTCTCTTTCTCTTTCTTCTTTCCCCTTTCTCCTTCTCCCAGCAACAAACCAACATTTCTTCATAAATTTTTTACTCCTGTCCCAACGTGAAACAGAACATAATCCGAGCCATATTTGAGGGCAGCAAGGCCGAGCTCGTCATGTACGCGAATCGGCTCTTCAAAACCGACTCGAATCCACTAGACCGACGAGTAGTGTCCAAGCTCCTCCACCTCTGCTGTGCATCGGACTCCGCCGACTCCGCCGCCGCATTGCTCAACGGAGAGCTTGGAACTCTGCCGCTCGTCAACGAGTTCGATGACGAGACAGGCCTCTCGCCTCTCCACACGACGGCCGAGTCTCACTCAAAACGCTGCAAAACTCTGCCGCTCACTTGATTTTTGAGACATGGGTGTGTGTGTGGTTTAGATTTGTGGTGTGGCTGTGGTGGGTTTAGATCTAAGATGTGGGTGGCTGTTATGGGTTCAGATTTGTGGTGTGGGTTTGGATTTGATTTGGGCATAAGGTTTGTATTTGTGATTTGGGTATTTGTGGGTTTTGATTTGAACATGTGTGGGTACCTATGAGTTTATGTTTGTATTCATTTGTATTTGTATGTTTATGATGGTTTGGCCGTAGGTTTGGGATAGGATTGTTCTTGTTGATGTGTGTGTGTACATGAGAAATGAAAGAGAAAGAGCATAGCTTCAGTGAGAGTAACAGGGCAATGGTGACTGAAGGGGAAGAGAATGAAATGAAGAGAGTGAAGGGGAGGCGGGTAGGCTAACAGAACTTAAGACATAGTGCTCAGTTATGGGGCCCACAAAAAGTAGAAAAAATTGAGTGATGAGAAACTGAAAATATGTGCCAAACAGGTGGGGTAGGAAATTGGGGTATTTTGAGTGATAAGTGATGAGTGATGGGTGATGAAAACTGAGTGATGAGTAATGAGTGACCATTTTTTTTAAACCAAACAAGGCCTTAGTGTTTGTTGTTATATCTTTTGATTTCTCTTATTTTTTCTTCTCTTCTATTTTACTCAATATTGAAATTCAATCACATCCTCCTTATCATTAAATTATTTATATTTTCTCTCTCTTTTTGTTTTAAAAAATAAAAAATGTAATTTTATATTGTGCTCATCAAATTGTACTCATTTTTTTTTTAACATTTACACTTTCTCTAACCTTTCTCCTTCTCTTTACCTTTTCATCTCTCCAAATATTCTACCTTGATATCACTCTTCCTCTTTCCTTTTATCTTCCTTTATTTTGTTTCTTTTTATTATCATCTTCTTAGTATAAATTTGTCATTCACTCGTCCATTATTTACATAATTTTCTCTCACAAAAAGGTGGTTATTTCCTACTCTTTCTCCCTCAAATTTTTTGGTGGATTTTTATTTTTATTTTTCTTGCTTCTCTATTTTAGCTTGATAAAGTTTTTTATTCTTTAGAACTCTATTTTGGTTGATGGGATTTAGTTTTGTGTTTTAAGTTTTTTTATTTTTATTTTTATTTTATGACTTTGATTGTTATATATTATCATATTGCATTATAAATAATTAAAAATAGTATATAAGAATGTACTATTATTATATTACATAGAATTATTTGGATAAGTTAGTGTTTATTGTTATGTATTTTATTTTTATTTTTTTTCTCATATCATTTTATTTAACATTTAAATTTAGCCACATTTAACTCCACTTTCAATCAAAATATTTGATATTTTTTATCCTTTTGAGACAATTACCTCTCATTGTGAGAGTGATATTTGATATTTCACCTTGATGAGATAGCCATTGGCTTTTTGAATAATCATTCACTTTAATTTTTGGTCGCTTTCCCTTTTTCCTAGTCAAATACTAGTATGTGCGACAGACTTTTGCAGCTCAATATCTCTTTTCGTTTTGAGATTTACATTTGGTGAGCAATTTTTAGCAAGAACAAAAATAAAGAGTGGGAAGATATACAGGCACAAATCTATGCATGTCTCAAGATCAATATAACCATTCACTAATCATTCATGACAAGTTTGAAAATCTATTTACAACAGTCACATAGATTTCAAGATTTCTTCCACAGTGATAAGAGTGCAAAAAAAAAAAAAAAAAAACAAGCTACGCTCATAAATACACAAAGTCATTAGCACAAAGGTACAAGGCAAAACAAGTTTTGAGACAAAACTCAATAATGTCGATCAAACTTTTTGATTTTCTACTACTTTTATGTGGTTTTTAGATTTTTTGACACATAAGAAGGAAAAGATTGATCAAAAACAACAAAAAGGAATAAACGATAGAAAGCAAAAATAAGCAAACACATTTCAACCAACACAATTAAAAAGTAAACAACCAAACAAAGTCACAAAGCATAGAAAGTGTTGATGCATGGATATGTTGTAATGCTTATACATGAATACCCTTTTTTACTCACACGTGACTTGCGTTTGGGGTGATTTCCTTATAGGATCAGGTACGAGAGTTAGGGCTTTCAAACCTTTATGTGAAGCTTTTCAAGCAGTTGGTGAAAGCACCAATCATCTTCATCACGTCCATCATTCCGGTATCACCACTTTGATCTCTTTATGGTTCACCAGCCCAATTTCTCCTGTCATTTCTAGGTCCTTGTGACCTTGGAGTAGTTGCATTATTCATTGCTCTTAGCTTTTGACAATTTGGCCGAGTATGCCCTTAAAGTCCACAATGATGACATACATAGTTCGATCTAGGATCACTTTGTGATCGTGGATGAGACTTGGCTCGAGATTCAGACCTACCCACAGATTGATTACGCGGGTTGTTCACCATCCGTTGGTTCTCCACATTCCTCTTCTCCTCAATCTTGGGCTTCTCAGTAGTAGGGCCAACTTCAACTGACTCTTTGGCCTTTATAAACTTCACTTCTTTAGTGATATTGCCAGATGAGCTACTCCCTATGGTATATCCCAACCCGAATTTGTCTGAAAAGCTCTTTTGTGATGAAATAATATCATCTAGCATTTTGGTGGTGACCCTCTCTATCTTAGCATTTGCTTGCACAACCTCTTGCTCAATAAATCTCACTTTTATATAGGCTTCTGACAGCTCACCATTCAATATTTCTATCTCACATTTGGCCTCTTTGTAGCAAATTAGGAAACTTTTATAGTCCTCATCTACCTTCTTTATCTTTCTCACAGCTGCCTTGTCCACCCTTGTGTACTCACCCGACTTCTCCAGGAATGAGTTATAATTCTCTTGAAGATTGGTTGTGCTTTCATCTTCTTCAGCATCTGATTCTTCAACAACTCTCATTGATTCTTCATCACTATGTTCTCCAAGTTCTCGTACAAGCAAATTCAACTCGTCTGAAGACTCAACATGAGCAATAGTCATAAAAGCTGAATAATTCCCTTCTCTGTCACAGCTTTCCTTAGAATCTGAGTCGGATGAATCCGAGTCACTCAATGTCGTGGCGTACACTTTGCCTTTCGATTTCAAATAGTTCGGACATTCCTTCTTAAAGTGTTCATGCCTGTTGCATTCAAAACAAGTGACACCTTGTGTAGATTGGGATTCTTTTCCATCTTTCTTTTTGAATTCCCTTTTCTCCCTTCCTGAACTTTGGAATTTCCCTTTATCACCAAATTTGCCATTTTTCTTAAATTTCAAGAATTTTCAGAAATTTTTTACAAGGTATGCAATATCTTTGTCAATCACATCTTCATCCGATGAGTCATGGACTTCCACCTTCTCATTAATGGTCTTAAGAGCAAGAGATTTGCTTTTCCGTTGATTGGGCAGCGACATTTCATAAGTCTGAAGAGAACCAACCAGTTCTTGGACTTTGATGTCATCAAGGTCCTTACTCTCTTCAATCGTTGTCACTTTGGCATGAAAACTTTCCGACAATGATCGAAGGATCTTCCTTACAATTTTAGAATCCTTCATTTTCTCTGCCAAATTGAACTTACTTATAACCACCTTATTCAGCTTGCTATAGAAAGAGTCAAAGGACTCATCCTCACTCATTTTTTGCTCCTCAAACTGAGTGGTCAGCATCTACAGCTTGGTATCTTTCACTTTCTTTGTTCCTTCGTAGGTGGTCTCCAATATCTCTCATGCTTCTCTAGCAACGGTAATGTGAGAAATCCTATGAAACTCATCTGGATTAAGTGCTTTACTGTTAGCATTAGATGCAGCGAGTGCTGCCTTATCCTATGTGGATTTGGCTTCCTCAGGCTTGGTCCAACCTATATCAACAGCATCCCAAACAGATTCATCAATGGAGCATAGAAATGCTCTCATGCGAACCTTCCAAAAAGCATAATTACTACTATTAAAGTATGGAGGTGCATTTAGGGATTAAGACCGATCCATCTCAATAGGGAGTTAAGAATCACACTACGATAATGAAACCACTAAAAGTGTACCCACTCTGATACCAATTGAAAGTTCAAATAATGTATAAAACACCCTTGAACGTTTAGACCCCTAATTACAAAATAACTAATTCAAGCTTTATGACAAACAATTAGTATGCGGAAAATGAACAAAAACTATAAACAGAATTGGTAAACAATTTAAGCCAATTAAAATCACAACCACAGCAGATAATAAAAGGTAAAGATAAAAGGGAAGGAAGATGCAAACACAAGGACAACACACGATGTGTTATCGAAAAGGAAACCGAAGCCATCGGCGTAAAACTTCTCCGTTGCCTTCCAAGCGGTAACTAATCCACTAGAAAATGTAGTTAGGATACATGAACAGTAATAAACCTTTCAAGCCTAATCTACCTAGTGTACCTAAGCCCTCTTAGCTTCTTGCTCCAACAAGGTTGCGTTGAACCTATTTCTTTTCTAGCTTTCCGAATTCCGCTACTTGACCATAGCATCAACCAATGTAGATTGGTTCCTTCCTAACTGCTTCTCAAAACACCAAATAACCTTCTCACAGTAATGGATATGGTGAGAAAAGATTTCGATAAAAAGACCTCTCAAGGGTTTTAACAATGGAGAGGAAGAAAGTTGAGGAATTTGAAGAGTCTCTTATGTAAAGATTGTGGATGAATCGATCTTATTTTACTCTAGGGTTTCTCTCTCAAAATTCTCTCTGGAAACTCTCTTTCTTTTTGTGAGTATAAGGGGTATTTATACTAGAGTGAGAATGGAATATGAAAAGTCAGGTTTTCAAAACAGGGTTGGCTCGCGGCTTGGTCTCGCGGCTTAACTGAGTTGCGAGATCCATCCGCAAGATAACAGAATGACCAGTTGTCTTATTTTATCCTGTAGTACTCCAGCTAGCACGACGCTTCAACTTCTGGCATGCTTGGCACGTATGCTACTTCTAACGGCTTGAAGCGCGAGTCACCTCGAGATCCAGTCACGAATCTCTGTTTTCTTGCACACTCTTGAGCATTTCAACACTCTATCTCACTCACTACCCTTACAATAATCCCACCTAAATACAGGGTTACTAAATGCTGAAATACAAGCAAATTTGACACAGAATAAAATCAACAAGATGGTTGATTAAATTTAACCTTACACACATGGCAAAATCTTAAAAAGAGAACTTAAGAAACAACACCTAAATACTTTACTTAAGTTTTACCCTTTAAGAATTACTTTTGAATCATATTTCTGAGTTTGGTCATGACACGTGAAAGTGCACACAATTTACCCATGGGTATATACCTTGGGGAACGCAAATATTGTTTGAAGAGAAGATTGAGGGAGGTAGATCTGCTAATTATAATTTTGTCAAGTAGGTGATATTTTATTTCTGACTAAAACAGATAAATTAAGGGAATTGTTGGTTAGGTGGATCAGATGGAGTGCACATCTAATTTTTATTTTTAAACTTTCCAATGGTACATATTAAAATAATTACCTTTAAGTTTCAGATTTATTCAGTTAAGACCTTTCTGTCTATTTTCGTTAATTTTTTTTGAAAAAAAAATTGAAAAATATTTTTCAATAATTAATGATTTTTTTTTAATTTAAAAAGATTGAAGAAAATTTTAAAAAATTGGAAAATGAATTACAACAAATAACTTAAAGTTGATAGAAAAGCAGTAATTGAATAAACTTTAAAGTAAAAGGACTGAAATGAACAAAAACAAAGTTAAGGGAATTGTTGGTTAGGTGGATTAGATGGAGTGCACATCTTATTTTTATTTTCAAACTTTCCAATGGTACATATTAAAATAATTACCTTTAAGTTTCAGATTTATTTAGTTAAGACCTTTCTGTCTATTTTTGTTTATTTTTTTTGAAAAAAATCTGAAAAATATTTTTCAATAATTAATGAATTTTTTTTTTTTAATTTAAAAAGATTGAAGAAAATTTTAAAAAATTGGAAAATGAATTACAAAAAATAACCTAAAGTTGATAGAAAAACCATAATTAAATAAACTTTAAAGTTAGCGGACTGAAATGAACGAAAGCAAAGTTAAAGGACTTAAATGAATTTTGATGAAACAAAGAGAGTGTAATTTACATTTTAGCCTATTATTAATTATTGGATCATATTAACAAATACTCTTAGGGTATTTTTTAATTGACCATTTTAAGGAAGTTTTGATATTATTTTATAGAAAACTAGCCTCTGAGCACGCGTGTGTTCAGAGGCTTTTTTATTTTTTAGGTAAGGATTAATTTAAAGTATTTATTATACTTTGCGATTATTACATTTTTCAATTACAAAAAAAAAAAAAAAAAAAAATCTAAGGGTGTGACGAAAAACTTATACTTGGATTGTAGTGGGAAGTTCTTTTTTTATGAGAAGTTCTGATGAAAATTATTTAAACTGACATGGTTTTTTTTTTTTTTTTTAACATGGTATAGTTTTTGCTCATTGTATTGGAGGGGTAGTTATTTTCTTACAAATGTATTGACACAGTCTTTTTTTTATTTTTTATTTTTATTAACGTGGGATAGTTTTTGCTTATTGTATTGGAGGGGTAGTTATTTTCTTACAAACGTGAGTAGTGGGAATTTTTTTTTCTTTTGAGAAGAACTGTGGGGAAGTTTTGTACAATTTTTATTTTTAACAACATGTGGGGAGCTTTTTATGCTATTGAATAGAAGTAGGAGTTTATTAGAAGTAGGACGTAAAAGTGGGAATTTATTATTTTTGTCAATTTACTATTTTAACCCCATTTTTAAGTTTTAGATAGGGGTATTTTTGAAAGCAAGTAAAAAAAGCAATAACTAATTTTCTTTTGCCAATTTACTATTTTAACCCCATTTTTAAGTTGTTGGTTAATTAATTTAGGACAGAGAAAAAAGCAATAACTAACTTTTTGAATCCTCTTAATATATACAAATATAAAAATTGTGAAAAAAATAAATTATGTTTTTCTTTTTCCATAAAAAATTTTTAAAAATATTTTCTAAATCAATGCATACAATAGGGTATTAAGGTAATTTAACAAATTTTCAACTACCGAGGATAGATATGTAAATTAAAACTCCTACATTTTAAAACCACAAACTCACGTACGCTTTGCAGTTTTTATCTCACTTTCTCTCTCTCTCATTTTTTTTTTTTTTTTTTTAGATTGAAGACATTTAGTTTAGCTCTACATCCTCCTTTCTTTTCCTTTAGATTAAAGACATTTATTATCAGAGGTTTCAACAAATTTTCAGGTTCTATTTTTTGCAAGTTCCTCTTTATTTTCTTTTCTTTTGTTTATGATTGACTTTCTTTAAGTTCTACTTTTTTTTTTCTTATATGTATCACGTTAACTCTTTTTTTTTTTCTTCTTTTTTTTTTAAATGTAATTTTGAAATAAATGGTTCTTTCATATACTCTACCATTGCACTTCTTAATGAATTGTCATTTCATGTTGTAGGTATTGTGATCCAAAGATAGGGCTGCCTTATGCTACAAAAGAAGCATTCAAAATCATTCGTAAACAGTTAAACAGTATGACTTCCCTTACCTCCTTTAATAGCCTTTGTTTACATTTTATTTAAAAAATTTGAATTGAAATAAAAATAGTTTCATATAAATGATCAATTACTATTTCCTTCTCCTTCCTCACTTCACTTCTTTTTTTTTTTTTTCCCTTCTTCATATAGATATATATATATATATATATATTTTTTTTTTTTACCATCATTGTATATGTTTTTGGCGTTAAATTTTTTTATTTAGGTATGTAGCAACTTTGAGTTCTACATTTTTTTTTTTTAATGTATCACGTTAACTATCCTTTTTTTTTTTTAAATGTAATTTTGAAATGTTGGTGGTGACTGAATGTATATGTTTTTGGCGTTAAATTTTTTTATTTAGGTATGTAGCAACCTTGAGTTCTACTTTTTTTATTTTTTTTTTATATATGTATCACGTTAACTCTCTTTTTTTTTTTTTTTAAATTTAATTTTGAAATGTTGGTGGTGATTGAAAACCAAAAAAGCCACGTTGTATCAAAAAAAATTATCTACCACGTTTCTATTTTGGAAAAAAAAAAATCCTACGTTTTGTTAAAAAAAAAACTTTGGCCGACCCTTTTTTTTCCAAATTCAAAAAAAAAAATAGAAAAAAGAAAAAAAACCTTAACATGTTTGAATTCCACTCCCACATTTTACTCCTAACAAATTGTTTGAATTCAACTCTCCCATGTTTTACTCCTAAGAAACTGCTTTACTATCAAATTTAAAAAAGTTTAACTTCTCTTTAATAACATGCATGCTAACGTTGGTTTGTTAATTAAAGTTTTTAAAAAAAAAAAAAAATTACTTGCTTCCCTAATTCTTTTATCTCTCTTAGGTTCACGTATGCACAAACTTTTTGGATTGCATTGAGGAGTCATTGGAATGGACATGTAAAATAGCAGGGTTAGACATGTAAAATTATCAATTTAAGAGTCCTAAATTTTAGATAAATTTGACAAAACATTACCTACAAAATAGGAACACTTCTACTAACCCACTTATTCTAACACATGTTTCTAATATTATATTCTTAAAAAAAACCTCACATTGAGTAAAAAAAAAAAAACAACTAAATAGTAAAATTTCTAATATTTTATTCTTAGAAAAAACCTCACGTTCAGTAAAAAAAAAAAAACCTAATGAAATACACTTAATTTAGTAAACTTATCTTTATCTCTAAATCATAAGAAATGGTTTAAAATCTTAAATTGATAAAAATTGAAAACAAAAAACCTAATGAAAAAAGCCACGTTGTATCAAAAAAATTATCTACCACATTTCTATTTTGAAAAAAAAAAAAAAAAAAAAAACCTTAACACGTTTGAATTCCACTTCCACATTTTACTCCTAACAAATTGTTTGAATTCCACTCTCCCATGTTTTACTCCTAAGAAACTGCTTTACTATCAAATTTAAAAATTTTAACTTCTCTTTAACTTCTTTTGCTTATCCAGTTTTTATTTTATTTTATTTAAGTTTCATGTTATATCCTCCTTCCTTTTCATCTTCTTCTTCTTCTGGATATATCAAAAAAAAAAAAAAAAAAACCGAATAGAATATTATTGCACTGGAATAACAAAAGACTTCATTACTTGACTTCCAAGATTATCCGGATAAGTATATAAGAAAATATTATTCTTTTACTTATAATGTTTTTTAGTTTTCTATTTCTTACATTCAATTGATGCTTTAAAATATTGTATCTGTTTTTGCTCTCAACATGTCTTCTCTTGAGTTCCATTCATTGTTATCCAATTTTTAAAGCCTCGGATTGCAACCATTGTCATATAGAATATATGGTGAGTAGGGTTTCTTTTTTATTTATGTTGTAATAAATTTATTTTAGAATTTTTTTGAACAAAAATTTAAATGGATTTAATCTCAATTGCAAGTTAGGCAAGACCACGTGTGGTGCTGTTAGCAAACTGTGGAACCCAATATGCAGAGCATTCCTCAAAATCCCATTAATTCTTTGATTTCATAAGAAAATCAATGGAACTCAATGGATGGTTGTGCCACTTGATCATTCCTTTGCTTGCACAATTTATTTGGTTTTATTTCGGATTGAACATTTGCATCTTTGGCCTCTATTCTACAACACCATTTTGTGCTTTGTGTGGAGCCCAGGTCTTACCATTTTTTTTTTTTTTTTTTGCAGATGTTATGTACATGTGTAAAGAACATGAGGATATTAGCAAGATGGGAGAACAATTGACTGCCTTGGTTTTTGATCTAAGAGAGATGTATTTTTTTTAAGTAAATATTATGTATTGTAAGTAGCTGACTTTTTTTTACCATTTATTCATTTTATTGAGAAACTACCTTTTGATTGTGGACTTAGTAGAGGGCACAAACAAATTTTTGAAATCATTTTGTTTACATTTTACTAACTGAATGGCATATATCATTTTGTTTGATTATTTTCTTTCTTTCATTTTAGAATTCTTTTCATTTTTTATGTTGCATTATATTCTTCATTTTTTATTTTTTATATTATTCCCTTTTTATTTTTTGTCATTTGAGAGTGCAAGTTAGCTAAGAGTGATATAGATAATTCTGAGTATATTTTAGTAACCATTAAATTTGATTATCCAAACATTTTAGTAGGGAGATTGTGAAAAAGAAAAATATAAGGCGGATCAAAATTTTAGTAACAAATAAATTTTATGAAGCTTTAAAAAAAAAAATTCCAAACAAAATGACTACAAACATATCAAAAGGAAAAACATTTTAGGTGGGTTTGTGGGAGACATGTAACAACAGTATAGGAAACCCACACATAACGTAGGAGAGAGGTTTCATGAGAATCTATCATTAGATAATTTTCCTCTTTTCTTATTTATTCATTACATATAACCTTACAAAATTTATTAGCAAAAAATTAGCCTTTGAGCATGCGCGTGAGCGCGTGCCCAGAGGCCTTTCTATTTTTTGGGTAAGGGTTAATTTAGAACATTTATTATAATTTGAGATTATTACATTTTCCAATCACAAAAAAAACCTAGGGGTGTGATAAGTGTTATGTGTGGAGAAATAATTTTCCAATCACACCCCTAGATTTTTTTGTGATGAAAAATTATTATGATTGGAAAATTATTTCTCCACACATGACACTCATCACACCCCTAGATTTTTTTTTGTGATTGGAAAATGTAGTAATCCAAAATTATAATAAATACTCTAAATTAATCCTTACCCAAAAAATAGAAGATATAGGGTCTGTTTGGATATAATTTATTTTGCTAAAATTGAAAACTGAAAACACTGTAGCAAAATAATTTTTAAATGTATGAAAAATATTGTGGGACCCGTTTTTAATGAAAAATTGATAAAAAATAGAGTGTGTGGGATCCATAAACAGTGCATAAATGCACTGTTCACAAAATATCGGGTCAACTGTTGCGGCTGAAAAGAAAAAAAGAAAAAAAGAAAAAAAAGGAGTGAAAACGCAGACGCAGCACTTAAGAGCTATCCAAACTAGCACATAAAAGAACTAAAATCTCTTTATCTTGGCTCATGAAAGGGTTTTCTTGCTGCCAAGAACAAAAGAAAATACAAAACTATCGTCTCCTAGTCGAGAGAGAGAAAGAGCTTACCTTCCCGTCGGTGCTGGTAAGTTTCATTGACATCTTGTGAATGATTATTACTTTCTTGCTCTTGTCCTTTGATGACTTTTTTTTTTTTTTTTTTTCAATTTCGATTTAGATCAACTTTGACATCCACTGCTTGCATCTACCTATTTGCGAGCTCTTCTATCTCTCTGATATTATAGTAAGTGCTCTCTAATAATGTCTTCCACGCTATTTATTTATTTTCCCTAGATCCGGCGAGATCTCGACCAGATCCGGCTAGATCTAGTGGGATTTAGCCAGATCTGGCCAATCTAGCAATTTTAAGTGAAAAATTTCAAATTCTAGCGAGAAAAAATGAAGATACCGGAGAGCTTTTCCAGATTCCGGCGACCCTTTTTTTCTTCAAATTCCGATGATTTTTTTTACTGCCGCAACCGACCAAACCGACCAACGCTCACCCTCACCCGAAATCGACTCGACCGATTTTTCTGGCGGTTGGTTTCGGTTCCTCTGCCCCTCCACCCGACGCCGGCGGGTCGAGTCCGGGTTGGGCCCAAAACCGACCCGGTCCGACCCGTGGACAGCCCTACTAGACACAAATCGTGTCTTATTTTCTGTGTGCAATAATGTGTATTAGTGTATCTGTAACTAGATTTTTTTTCTTTTGATATTATAGCCATTAGAGAAAGGATGGGAAATGTCTGTCAATCACACAAACTTACACACATGCATTTTAAACTCAAATTATGACTTAATATTATAATTTTAGTTCAAAAAGATATATATATATATATATATATATTTTTTTTTTAAGTTTAAAATCTAGGTGTGTGTTCGTGTTCAATAAATACATCCCTTTGTAAAAATAAAACCGTTTTTTTTTTTTTTTTTTTTTTTGAAACCAAAAATAAAACCGTTTAAATCAATAATGATAAATTTTTAAAAGAATATAAGAACTCCTAAGTATTAGCATTTATGTTGCTAAAAATAACCATTGTAGATCCTTAAAAAAAATTAAAAAAAAAAACATTTTTAGATAAAGGGATCATATATATAGAACAAATCCAAACTATAAAGTACATAGAATTGTTTTTAGATAAAGGGATCATATAATTTTCCCTTTTGATATTATAGGCTTTAGAGAAAATATGAGAAATAACTTTTACACACATAAATGTACGTACATGCATTTTAAAGAATATAAAAACTCCTTGTAAATTGCTGGACCACTCATCTTCTCGTCTCATCTCTTCCTCTTATTGTTCACACGCTATTACTTTTTTTCTCTCTCTTGCTCTTCACGGTCTATTGTTACCTTCTCTATCTCTCTCTCTCTTACGCTCTCCCTCTTCCTGACCTCCATTATTGACTGCATCTACCTATTTGCAGGCTACTACTGCGACAGTAAGTGCACTCTAACGTGTTTTTTTTTTTTTTTTTTTGCTTTATGTTTTATTTCTTGTCTGAATTGATAGTTTAATTAAAACAACGAAAGACAATAAGCTCTTCCGTCTTTAGTCTCCTCAACTAACAAAGAGTCAAAGACTGAGGGAGGGCTGTACTATTTGTTAACATGATCGAGAATGATACAGACTTCAAAAAACAAAAAAGGATAAATTTAGTTTGATATCTTCCATTAAAAGGAAGATAGACCAATTCGGAGAAGTAGCTGAATAGAAGATTGTTTGCTCTTCTAGGATTAATATATTAGGTCCAATTCCGTAGCCTGTGATACAACCGAAAGAGCCACCTTTGTTTATCTACTGTACATGCTCAGTAGTCCTTACAGCACGAAGGGATAGATAATAACAATTGTTGAGAACTGATACTCATACAGACAGTTTGCAAATATGATTATTATATTTTATTATTAATTTTATCTGAACTAAATTATATCTGATTTTGATATTGTATTATTTATATATCTATTGCAAGGAAAAAGAAATATGGGCAGAGAGAGAGACCAATTTTGGGCATATGCAGTGGAATTAAATGGTCGTTTCAAATGTAATTTTTGTAAACAAGATTTTTCTGGAGGTGCATCAAGGATTAAAGCACACTTGGCTGGAATACCATGTCATGACATTAAGGCATGTAATGCGGTGCCTCAAGATGTTCAAGAAAAAGCTCAAGCAACCCAAAAAAAAAGAGAAGCTCAAGTAACTCAAGGGACCAACAAAAAACTTAAAAGTGTATCAACCTCGGCTTCAAAATCAAAAACTAAGGTGAGAAAATTTGTCTCTCAAGTGATTATCTAGTCCCAATTCTATACATAGTTATTTATTTCTAATAAAACCAATGCTTTTTAATTAACCCTTTGCAAACCTTTTCATACTATTTTCTCTTTACAGGATAAGGAAGGATATATGGCAGAAATTGTCCTCAATGATGTTGTGGAAAGACTAATAGCCTATGTCACTAAGAATATCAGTTTTAAGTTGAGTTTCAAGGTGGAGTTGGAAAGTATTCTTGAAACATTATTCAAGATTAAATTCTTGTTAGATGATGCTCAAAAGAGGCAATCAAGTGATGTGTCTGTGAGGATCTGGTTAATGGAGCTTAGAAAAGTAGCTTATGATGCTGATAATGTGCTAGACGAGTTTAGCTATGAAAGTTTTGGGCAAGACGTACAGGCTCAAAACTTAATTAATCAGATAAACGAGATTAGCTGTGAAAGTTTTGGGCAAGAGGGGGTACAGACTCAAAATCTAATGGTGGATCAGGTGCGTAGCTTTTCATTTTGCAATAAAGTTAAGACCATCAAACGGTGGTTGGATAAAATTGTGCATGATGTAGCTGGCTTTGGTCTTAGAATGGAGTTGGTGAATTCAATCCCCAATATTAGCTCGGACATGAATATAGACCACCTCCTCAATGATTCAGAAGTTGTAGGAAGAGAATACGATGTCAAGAAAATAGTAAACATACTTATTAGTTCAAGCAATCAACAAGTTATCTCTGTTCTCCCTATAGTGGGTATGGCAGGTCTTGGAAAGACAACTTTAGCAAAATTTGTGTATGACAATGAACTGATAAAGGAACATTTTGATGTACTAGCATGGGTAAATGTCGGTAAAAATTTTGATGTTGAAGGGATTTTAAGAGAGATTCTTAAATCTCTTAGAGAAGACTTGAGTGATGTAAAATTAGAACATGCTGAAGTACTTGAAATATGTGCAGAATTTTTGGGGGCAAAAAAATATCTTCTCATACTTGATGATGTGCAAAATGAAGATCCTAAGAAATGGGATGCTTTAAAGGGTTGCTTATTAGAGTTTAATTCCAATACAGGAAATGATATTGTTGTTACAACCCGTAGTGATAATGTGGGGCAAATCATGAAGATACATCATCCCCCACATCACTTGGAGAAGTTATCAAAAGATGATTGTTGGTCTATAATGAAAAAAAGAATATTCATAGATGGAAGAACTCCATTAACTTTAGATTTGGAGGTTATTGGTAGGGAAATTGCTAAAAGATGTGGAGGGGTTCCATGGGTTGCAAGAGTTTTAGGGGGAACAATGTGCTTTCAATTTGATAAAAACAAATGGCTGGAGATTCAAAATAATAAAATTTGGGATTTGTTGGATGAAGATAATAGTGATATGTTTCCTGTGCTTAAGTTATGCTTTGATCAACTTCTAACACCATCTTTAAAACGATGTTTTGCATATTGTGCAATATTCCCTAAAGATTATGACATGAAAAAGGATGAAGTAATTCAGTATTGGATGGCTGAAGGGTTCCTACTAGCTAAAGAAGCTAATATGGAGATGGAAGATATTGGTAACATGTATTTCAATATTTTGTTGGCCATTTCCTTTTTCCAAAATGCTAGAAAGGATGCCTACAGCAATATTATTAGCTGCAAAATGAATGATTTGGTGCATGAGTTTGCACTCTCAATTTCAAAATTTGATACTCTAATCTTGGAGGAAGATTCAGTGGATGATGGTAGTAGCATGCAACATTTATTTGCCCGACATGATGGCAAAACAACACTAGGAAGTTCATTTGGTGGAGCTGGTTTTCCAAAATTACGCACGTTAATTTCAGAAAATTTCAACTTTGATAGCATGTTATCAAATTTTAAATGCTTACGCATTTTAAAATTATCCGGAGATAATACAGAGGAGTTGCCAAATTCAATTGAGCAGTTAATACATTTGAGGCTTCTTCACATCTCAAACTCCTTAATTGAAGAATTACCAAAATCTATCACCAAACTATACAATTTGCAAACTTTAAGCATTGAAGGCTGTTTAGGAGAGCTTCCGGAAGACCTAAGCACTTTGATTAACTTAAGACATATTCATATTAAAGATATCTGGGATAATATTATAGAAACACCTAAAAATATGGGGCGGTTGACTTGCCTTCAAACATTGCCATTTTTTTTTGTGGGTCCAGATGAAGGTTATCGAATTAAAGAATTGGGACGTTTGAAGAATCTCAGAGGAAAAATAAAGATATACCGTCTAGAGAAGGTGGAAGATGAGGAAGAAGCCAAAAGTGCAAAATTAAAAGAAAAGGAAATATTCAAGTTGGGATTAGTATGGTTTGGGGGACAAGGGCACATGAATGATAAAGATGAAAAGGTGTTGGAAGGCCTCCAGCCTCACCCAAGTTTGAAAAGCTTAGAAATTGAATGCTATGGCGGAAAGAAATTCCCATCATGGGTTGGTTCGTTGCTATATCACAATTTGATTGAGATCAATTTGAGATTTTGTGATGAATGTGAAGAAGTTCCCACTCTCGGGCAATTACCCTGTCTTAGGGTTCTTGAAATATATAAAATGGAGAAGCTAAGAAGAATAGGAAGTGAGTTTTATGGTTACAGTGATGGGAGTTACAGAAATACTACTACATTATTTCCGGCATTGAGAATACTCACATTGGAGTTGATGCCAAGCTTAGAAGAGTGGAACGATGCAAAGGAGTTGACAAGCGCAGGTGAGGTGTTGTTGGTATTTCCTTGCCTTGAGGAGTTGATTCTTAGACGGTGTAATACACTGAGATATTTGCCAGACTCACTGCACACCTGCGTTTCCCTTCAGAAGTTGGTAGTAGAGGATTGTCCTAAGCTTTCATTGCCAGGTGTGCGGTCCATAATAAGGTGTGATATTGAAGACCCACCCAGTGGGTTATGGTGTATTGAACATTTGGAGAATGGGGATTGTTGTCTGCCTTCTACTTCCTCCATTCACCCCTCCCTCCAAAAGCTACAGCTAATATGCTGCGGGTCTCTCCTGCTGGACCAAATTCAATACTTCATTGCCCTTAAAATTCTGTGGATACAGGAATTTCATGAGATGGTAGCTTTGCCAGAGTGGTTGGGCAATCTTTCCTCTCTTCAACGCCTGTATATTGTGAAGTGCTGCAATCTGGTGCATCTGCCCACCGAGGAAACCATGCGACGCCTCACCCAATTGAAAACGCTGATCATTTTTCTTTGCCCCAACTTTGAAGACAATGAGCAGATCAAGATTAGCCACGTTCCATGGGTTAAAATCATTAATGATCGGTAAGTCTGCTCATACTACCCTACTATTTCCTCTTCTTTTATTCTCTTATATTCGAAATGGGTGAGAGTATTCCGGTATTAATACTTAATTGGACTTGATGAAGAAAATATATAGATACTACAATTTAGGTTAATGATTCTTCAAATAAATAGTACAAATTAATCTCACTAACCCTTCTGCTTACACTTGATAAATCCAATTCTGTGTTTTTTTTTTTTCAATTTATGAAATTATTTGCAATCATTTGAGAAAAGCTTTTAAAACAAGAGTTTAATTAGAAATTTTGTGATGGTTACTATTCAAATTGGCTTGCCGCTATTCAAATTTTTGCTGCTGTAAATTACCAAAATAATTAGAAGCATAGTCTATTTAACAATTTTTTGATTGTTACCTATTGTCTTGCTACTATCGAATTTCTGTTTGCTAGCCTATTATCTTTCTACAATTTTTCAATACTGAATTTTTCTGGACATTGGGAAATTTGGAATATTGGATCAATCACTGTTAGAGCTGTCCACGTACTCATTATTTCGATCAGCATTTTGATACTGTAAGAGTTCATTGATCAATTCTTTTACTTATAGCTATCTAAAACTTGACAGTAGATTTTATTGATTTGCACTGGGTCATAATTGCTCTGTTTATGAGGGTGGATTTTTCATTTCATGTTTGGGTTGATGGTTCTTATATATCTATATATGATTTTTACCTTTTGAAGGTACCCACTTAGCTTACATTTTTGAAGACTAACTCAGAAAGATGGCAAGAAGTTTGCATCTGGGAAAATAATTAACTTGATGACAACAGCTGCCCAGGCACTTCAGGTTTTCTCTCTTACCATTTGCATTATGTGTACAGAATTTACTTCATAATTGGTCATTTACAAAACCTAATGAGTAAGTCTATTCATACTACCCTATATCCTCTCCCGTTCTCTTATATCTGTAATGGGTGAGAGTATTCCGGGTATGAATACTTAATTGGATGCCATTGAAGAAATATATAAATGCCGCAATTTGTTTTATTGGCTTTTGAAATTAATAGTAGAAATTAATCTCACCAACCACTGTGGCAACTTTTGAAAAATTCTACTCTTCTTCTTCAATCTTTGAAATTATCTGCAATCATGTGCAAAAAGTTACTAAAAGCATAATTTAATTAAAAAGTCACTAAAAGCAATCCCTCTCACTCTCACGTTTAGTGGGTCACAGCTTCAACAATTCAAACACAAGGATTCTACTGGTACCAACCAAAAACAAATTTTTTTTCTTTGTTTTGGGTTTTTTAAGATGGTTTTGTCAAATGTGTATGCCAATTTTGTTTAAAAGATGTGATTTTTTCTGTTGGGTTTTGGTTCTTTCTTGTATTAACTTTGATTCTTCAAGTTAAATATCTTGCCTCAATACGCAGGTACTAGCATATCTATTTTGTTCAGCTAGAGGAAATTTTTTTTCATGGAGCTTTAACCCACTTTCAAGCCAACTGAAGAGCTAGGATTTCTCACGTTTACTGAGTGGTCTAGGATTTCTCACATTCCAATTATCTATTTTGATGAATGTATTAAAAACGAAGCAGTTTGAAGATCATGTATTTATTAAGATGGATGACCAGTAAGTTTTCTCTGACCTTATCCTCCTTTCTTCTCTTATACTTTCCTTTCCTACAACATTGGATATTTTCATAATTTCTCCAAATTTCTTCCTTTGTCTCTTCAGTTTCCGCAAATATTTTTGTTTTTGGCTATCTTGTAAATCAATAAATTTGTTTCCTCAATGTGCACTCACTAGGGACAACATGTCTATTATGTTCAGCCGAAGGAAAGATTTAATTAATTTAGGGAGTTTTTATCTAATCCCAAGATAATGGAAGTATATAAGATTAAGTTTTCTCGAATCCTCTCTTCTCTTCTAATATATGAAGTACTAATTCAATCCAATAAGTATATATCATTCATGCCAATTATCCACTCTTCCCTCTCACTTTTCCTACGACATTTTATAACTTTTTACTTAGTATATGTTCCATCTTGATATTATGATACATGTAGTTTTCACATGTTGATATCATTGTATGAATGTTGTAAGCCACAGGTAGCACTTGGTTCTAATGCGATTGTTTCATTGAACTTTGTTAGTTCTTTCAATCTATTCTTCTTCTCATTTGATTTCTTTCTTTCACAACCCTATTATGAATCCTTTATTTTCGGTTCTTTTTCTTACTTTCAATTTCTTTTGCCATTCACTAAATTTGTTGTTCATATACTTTACAGGTTTTGGTTATTTTTCATTTCCAAAGTAGTGGCCATGTACTTCAGGAAAGGGAAAGTGTGGTCCAAGATTCACCCTCTTCCAAATATCCAAAAAAACTTTTGGTTCCTATTCTAAAGCTAGCTCAAAATAATCTAAAATTGGTATTTTCTCTCAAATGTTCTTTTCTTAACTTGTCACTTTGGAATAGACTAGTTTTTCTTTTTTTCACTTACCATATTTCTTGTTCACTTATTTTATTGTGATATCACTTTTATTTTGTTTCAAACTTGTATTTTGAAGTAGTGCAAGTGTGCAACATATTTTGCTGTATAGTGTATGTAGACCTTCAAATTTTTGTTTCATTCAATCCCTTTAATTTTTTTTAGGAAAATTACACTTTATCACCCTAAACTATACCGTAAATTACACTTTACTCCCTAATACTTTCGAATGCACATTTTGCACCCTAAACTATGACCCTTGTTACACTTTGCACCCCAACGTTAAGTTTGCTTTTAACTTGAATGGAAATCAAAATTTAGGGTGCAAAGTGTAATTAAGAGTATAGTTTAGGGTAGTAAAGTATCCAAATTAACAGAAAACTTAACGTTGAGATGCAAAGTGTAGCAATGGTCTTAGTTTAGGGTGCAAATTATGCATTTGAAAAGTTTAGGGTGCAAAGTGTAATCTGGGGTATAGTTTAGGGTGGTAAAGTGTAATTTCTCCTTTGTTTTTTTTATTAGTTTTATGTATAAAATTCTCTTCTACTTGTTACCATTGCATTGAGTTCACTGTAGTGTTTTGACTTGTCCATTCTCTAATAAGTAGGTTTTTTCTTTATACAAATTTTAAAGGTTAGTATCATGTTCACCCATATGAGAGAAAATGTTGAATATATGAGTATGACCTCTGACATTACTTTAAGTTAACCTGGAATTTTAAACTCCCTGATAGTTTGTTAATGTCATGAATTATTTTGATGCTATTTTCAAACTTGAGAAATAATTGATGACATGAATTATTTTAATGTTGTTTTTTATGATTTCCTAACTTGAAAATTTAATGTTGGTGACTTCAACAACTTACTGGATTGTAAGGTAGACACCTATAGTTAGTCTTTTTACTTGTTGGTTGTCATCAAAAAGTATTTAACTAAAAATCATTTGCACACCTCTCTGTTAGAAAATTTAAAAATACTAGCATTGATTGAGGTTTTCCATCTCTTCTAGTTTTTTTTTTTTTTTTTTTCATGAACCTTTACATTATTGTCTTTCTCAACAGGTGACATTCTGGTGGTTTCTCTAGGTCAGGCAAATGGTTAGAGGATGGTTCCCAATATCTTAAGCGGTGATGGATCTTTCTGTATAAACTAACACAGATTATATATTATTCTTTATTTTTAATAAAATTTGGATTTGTGACTTATAAGGAGGAATGATAAATTAAACTACTCTATGTTTAGCTACTTATGGTGAATACTAATATAAGTAGTTTAAGCTACAACAGTGTGAGATCTTTGGGATCTCATTTAGAAAAAAATATGCAATTTGGGAGAAGTTTTTGGTTTTATGATGGATGCATAAATTGGGTTAGAGACTGCAGTGGCCTTGATAGCTACAAATGACAATGGTACAGGGGTGTCCTATTCTGGAAATCAGTTATCTTGATGGGATGAAAGTGACCTATAAATTTTAACTTCTTTGGACCTTGTAATCTGTTTTTCTTGTGTCTACCAGAAAGAAAACTGCAAACATCTAATTGGCTTGATGTTCTATTGCAGGATCTCTTGGTCAAGAATCAGCAGAAGGTATGCACTTCCCTCTTCTGTGTTCATACTGCATAGGGTGCTATTTTTAGGCATAATTATGTTTTGAGCCTAGTCATTTTCTGTCTTTCATATTCATCTTGCTACTTATATGTGCTTTTTACTCGGCCGGAATTTGATAGGCTCTCTTGACTGCATAACCAATTAAAGTTAAACTAGTAGCTTAGTCTATTTGGTCATGTTTTTACAGTTACTGAAGGTGGCAGTGCATGTGAGAACTCAGGCATGGTTTTTATCAACAAGCTAGAAGAGTTGCCTTCAACCATATGCCACATAAATAGAAAGGTTTCAAAAGTAACTTTTGTCCCTATATCACTGTTCCAATTGTGGAAGATCTTATTTGTGTATTTATTAATTTTTAGTTTTAATGTTTAAAAATAACTTGGAGAAACAGATAAGTCTAGATTTTTTAAGAATAGGTTTTTATATCATTGTTCTTGAAGGGTTTAGGTTTTTGTTATTATAAATGTCTTGGGGCTACCTTAGCTTTATATTATTGTCCAAAGATACTTCTTGTAGGGAGAGATGGGTGATAAGTCTAAGTTTTACTTAGTAGATTGGGTAAAAAAATGTTCTTCATCAAAGGAGGGAGGTTTGAGGATCCGTAAATTGATTACTTTTAATAAAGCCTTATTGGACCATGGAGGTGATCAGTGGTGAGCTTGTGGGAGAGTATTAGAGCCGGGCAGAACTCCTTTTCAATCATCTGAATTTTCTAGCGGGGGATGGTTCTCATGTTCATTTTGGTATGACCTACAGTGTGGGGATTTTCCTTTTAGTTTTCTTAGTTGTTACAGGGCTGGTAACTAGAGTCAATGGACAATCTCTTTAATTTGTTGGATTCTAATTTTTGTCTCGTCAAGAGTAGGAACAGTTAGTAAGGAGGTTGATTTAATATGGAACTTTTAAAATTCATTCGAATAATGATACTCTGAGAGGGTCTATCTAAGTGCAACTCCTGTGGAGAAGCATATGGGTACTAAGGTGCCTTGGGTAAAGTTGCTTATCCCGGGTAAAATTTAGATTTTGGACAATCTTCAGAAATGAAGTATTATGCTTGTTAATTGGTGTTGCATGTGCAAGAATAGTGGGGAGTCAATTGAACATCTTTTACTCCATTATTCTTGGCACGAGATATTTGATCTTTTGTGTTTGCATTATTTCAAGTAATTTGTATATTGCCAAAACTGTGCAACAGATTTTGGAATGCTAGCAAGGAAGATGCATCATTGTAACGGACCAAACATGCAAAAGCAATTCTACTTATCAAAAAAAAGATACAAAAGAAATTTTGCTATGTGTTTGGTGGGCCACTTTGGAATTTGATAGGCTCTCATTCTTATCTTTATTTCTTTTAAGTTATCTCTTCCAAGAAAACCTATTATGAATCCTTTCCTTTTGGTTCTAACATTTAAGTTCGCATACTCTTTACTAAATTTGTTGTTCATATACTATTTACATATTTTGGTTATTCTTCAATTAGCAATCATGTACTTCAACATGGAATGGTCCAAAATTTTCCCTGTTCCAAATATCCAGATTAACTTTTGATTCCTATTCTATGCTAAAAATAATCTAAAATTTGTATTTTTCTCAAATGTCCTTTTCTCCAACATTTCAATTTGGAATAAAGTTTTTTTTTTTTTTTTTTTCCACTTACCGTATTTCTTATTCACTTATTTTATAGTGAGAACCCTTCAATTTTAGTTTCAAATTTGTATTGCCATTTAGAGCAACATGTTTTACTACATTGCATATGTAGACTTTCAAATTTTTGACTTGTCAGTTTTCTAATAAATTAGGGCTTGTTATTTGTACATTGTTGAAAAAGATAATATTGCCTTCACGGTTAGGTGTATCTGAATCTTAAGAGAAAAAATGTTGAATTTATGACTATGATTTCTGTAAGCCATATTTAGCAGCACTTGACAATTCTTTTGATGTAACTGCCACCGGTAATTTCTTTTTTATCAGCGAATACTTTTCCAATGTCAAGGATGCTTCACGATTATTTGGGGCTGGGGTAACTTTTTATCTCTTCAAGAACAGAAGTTCAGGAGCAGGAGTGCTACTACTTACCAGCAAAGCAGGTGGCACACTCACTTTCCATGGAAAGCTAAATGAAGAACTGAAGCTTAAATTGGTTCCAAATTTCCAATCTAATTGTTTCATTGAAATTTATGAGTTGGCACATTCTCTCACTACAAACAGCTTTATTTTTTTCAACATATTTTTATCCACAGTTACTAAAAATTGTTGATAGGAGCTTAATTTTCTACAGTTATGCACAACCGTGGAGGTGTGGAGTAAATTTGAAGAAATTAGCATACGTATTTCAATAGTTATGCACAACTGTTTGAGGTAAGTGTTAAAAATAAAGGGGCTCCCTTTCCCGGTGTTTTCTTTCCCTCTAAAATTTCACTTTCAGCACCGTAAAAAGAGTCTAAAAAATAACTAAATTGGGTAAAATTTAATCAACGGGTTGATGAATGTAGAAAAAATATTTAAATATTTATCAACAATTTTGTAAATGTAGAAAATCAGTAACACCAGGAAGCTACAAGCCAAAGCTTTCTCACTTTCTATCTCTCTCTCTAAAATTCTTTCTCTAATTCTCACTCACACACGTACAAATGCAAAGGTTTTTCTTTTTTTCTTTTTTCACAGTGGCATTTGTTTCTCTCTCTCTCTAACACTCTCCTCTCTCTCTCTCTCTCTCAGAAAAACCTAATTCCATTTTTCTCGTTTGGTAGATCGATTTCCTTCAATTTCGGCTGTTTGGATGGAAAATTTCTCGAATTTCGAGGCTTCGGTAAGTGATTATATCTATTTGTGTTTTGTAGTTCTATTTCTTTTTTTCAATGTTTGAGAATCTCCATATTTGATTGAGAACCTAAAGCACTTGGAGATTTTTGAATTTTTGGATTTTTGTTTGAATTTTTTCTTGAATAGAGCATTGAATTCGAAATGCTATGCCAAACTTGATTGTGAGAAGAGTAGATTGGTGAAAATTAGGACTTAAATTGGATGTTATTGTGATGAGGTAATCAAACTAAGATCCCTAGTTCTACTAGTGGAAGCAAAGCTTCTTATAAAGTTTTAGACATCACTGAAGGTGTTGATGGTTCTAATATATTTATATATCAGTTTTAGCTTTTGAAGGTTTCTAACACATTTAAATTTTTTTGGCTAACTCATGAAGCTTGCAAGAAGATTCCATCTGGGGAAATGATCAAGTTGATGATAACTGATACCGAGGTACTTGCGGTCGGCTTTCTCTTTACCATTTCAGATGCGTGTATATAACTGACTTCTTAATTGGTGCTTTGCGTGATCCAATTCAGTTTATATATATTTGTACAGTGACTGGGTTCACGATAGTAAACTCACTGCAAAAAAACGAATTCAAACAAATCAATGGGAAAAGCTAATAGAATTAAGAAAATCAGACAAAGCAGTACAATGCATAAAACTCCAAATGCGAGACCATTCAAACAAAGTCCTAGTTAACAAAGATTTCAACAGGTCCACAGTTCTTTGAATGTCCTCCAATGTTTGAGCATTGTGTTCCTTTCAGGTTAACCACATAAGACACACACTAGAACCATATTCCAAACATTTGAAGATTAAATCCCCAACCCTTTCCACCATGCAGAAAGGAGCGAGACTACTGTCTTCAGCATCACCCATTGAGTCCCAAACAAGGAGAAGACTTCACTTGACAAGGTATGGACAAACTTGCAATGAAGCAATAAATGATCCACAGTTTCCTCATCACACTAACATAGGCAACACCAATTAACAAGAGGCAAGTTCTTCTTAACAAAGTTATCTATTGTGAGAATTCCACCCATTGTGCATATCTACGTAAACAAAATTTTCAGTCTATGTAAATGTGTGTAGGTCAACTCCAAGTGTTCATATGTCACCAAATCAATATATAGAGTTAGATTGAGTAGTCAGATCACTGAGTTATGGTTTGACACTCTTTGACTTGAAAGTCATTCTGTGCGTCTGGTATTGTTCTAGCTTAACCTGAACAAATGTCCTTTGCTTTCTCTCTTTTAATTGCTGACATGTATATATTAAACTAATTGCGAGGAGCATGGGATGTTAAAGAACTAACAAAACTAACATATGGACACTAGGGACAGCATATCTATTGTGTAAATAGAGTACTAATTAAATCTGATAAGTATATCATTCATGCCAATTACCCCCTCTTCTCTCTCACTTTTATATGTAGTTTTCACATGTTGATGTCATTGATCAGTGTTGTAAGCCACATGTAGCACTTAACAATTCTTCCAATGAAAAAGCCACCAAAAACTTTCTCATTTATCAGAGGATATTTTTCACAATGTCAAGGATACTTCACATAGCACCCATTTCGGAGCCAAATTTTCCTTTTGTTACCTGAGCTGTTCCGCTTGCTTTGACACGTATATGTCCTTAGTTGGAGACATTAAATTTGATGATGTTGGAGCCAATGATGGAGGTGCTCCCTTTCTGTGGAAAGCTATATGGAAGTATCCTGGAATGGTTGTTGAAGCCGGATGTTTTGTTTCTTACTGGTCGCTTTGCAAGGGATATGGAATCAGCAAGAGTGGTCATTGGTAGAAGATTGTTCATAGTCCAAGAATCACAATGAAGGGAATTTAAAATTGATTCCAATGAAATTGTTTCATAGAAATTTGTGAGTTCTCTCATTCTTGTCTTTATTTCTTTTAATTTTTCTCTTCCAAGAAAACCTATTATGAATCCTTTCCTTTTGGTTCTAACATTTAAGTTCGCATTCTCTTTACTAAATTTGTTGTTCATATACTATTTGCATATTTTGATTATTCTTCAATTAGCAGTCATGTACTTCAACACAGAATGGTCCAAAATTTTCCCTGTTCCAAATATCCAGATTAACTTTTGATTCCTATCCTACACTAAAAATAATCTAAAATTGGTATTTTTCTCAAATGTCCTTTTCTCCAACATTTCAATTTGGAATAAAGTAGTTTTTTTTTCCACTTACCATATTTCTTATTCACTTATTTTATAGCTAGAACCCTTCAATTTTAGTTTGAAATTTGCATTGCCATTTAGAGCAACATGTTTTACTGCATAGCATATGTAGACTTTCAAATTTTTGACTTGTCAGTTTTCTAATAATTAGGGCTTGTTATTTGTACAATGTTTAAAAAGATAATATCGCCTTCACGGTTAGGTGTATCTAAATCTTAAGAGAAAAAATGTTGAATTTATGACTATGATTTCTGTAAGCCATAGTTAGTAGCACTTGACAATTCTTTTGATGTAACTGCCATTAGTAATTTCTTTTTTATCAGCGAATACTTTTCCAATGTTAAGGATGCTTCATGATTATTTGGGGCTGGGGTAACTTTTTATCTCTCTAAGAACGGAAGCTCAGGAGCAGGAGTGCTACTACTTACCAGTAAAGCAGGTGGCACACTCACTTTCTATGGAAAGCTAAATAAAGAATTGAAGCTTGAATTGGTTCCAAATTTCCAATCTAATTGTTTCATTGAAATTTATGAGTTGGCACATTCTCTCACTACAAACAGCTTGATTTTTTTCAACATATTTTTATCCACAGTTACTAAAAATTGTTGATAGAAGCTTTAATTTTCTACAGTTATGCACAACTATGGAGGCGTGGAGTAAATTTGAAGAAATTAGCATATGTATTTCAATAGTTATGCAAAGGTTTTGCTTTTTTCACAGTGGCATTTGTTTCTCTCTCTCTCTAACACTCTCCTCTCTCTCTCTCTCTCTCTCTCTCTCTCTCAGAAAAACCTAATTCCATTTTTTCCGTTTGGTAGATCGATTTCCTTCTATTTCGGCTGTTTGGATGGAAAATTTCTCGAATTTCAAGGCTTCAGTAAGTGATTATATCTATTTGTGTTTTGTAGTTCTATTTCTTTTTTTCAATGTTTGAGAATCTCCGTATTTGATTGAGAACCTAAAACCCTTGGAGAATTTTGAATTTTTTCTTGAATAGAGCATTGAATTCGAAATTCTATATGCCAAACTTGACTGTGAGAGGAATAGATTGGTGAAAATTAGGACTTAAGTTGGATGTTATGATGATGAGGTAATCAAACTTGTTGAAACTAAGATCAAACTTGGTAAAATTACCTTTTTAATATTTTTTTTTCTTTATTTTTTTTTAATACTGAGATTGAGGTGCATGGTTCTGAATTTAACAATTTTTATTTATTTATTTTGAATGATTGTTTTAATTTTAGCCTATCATGATGCTCTTACTCAGCTCATTCTATTGATTTTTGGAAATGTACTTTGTTACAAATCAACTTGTTCTTTAAGTTTCAAATCTATGTTGTTGGATTTCTCATTGGTCACATAATATAGATTTAAGATATTGGCATCATGTTCAAGAAAAAAGACAATAAGTTTCTTTAAATCCAATATTTAAGAAGGGGTACACTTTGACCTGTATAAAAATAGAAAAGATGAGGTGCAATTTGTCCAGTATGTCATCCTTAGAAACTACTAGTTGTATATATATATGTCAAAATTCAAATGCCTGAATAAGTATAAATTATAAAATGGCTTGAATGAGTATAAAATTGCTGTTATGTAGATCTGGAACTCTGGTGAATGTACAAAATTCAAGTTCAAGGCTTTAGTAGTTGATCTTGAAGCTTAAGGATGATGGGTGCTTGAGCTCATCCTTAGTAAATTGAGGTTCTTAGGAGACCCTTTTTCTGTATATCAATTTTTACACTGTCTGCATTCTGTTTATTTAGGTCTGCATTCTGTTTATTTAGTAGTGAAGGCTCTAATTGTTGCATGGTAACATTATAGTCATATCAGAAAAGAAAGGTTTTTTTTTTTTTTGGGTTAGCAAAGAAAGAAAATATTTTGGTTTTAATTTTAGCTTGATCACCATTACATGGATCAAAAGTTTGATGGGTCAAGGCCTTAGTGTTGGAATTGATGATTTGGCTAATCTATGCCTCTGTAAGGTTTATATAAAACCATGGTTGTTCTCTAAAAAAAAAAAAAAAGTGTCTCATAATTTAGAAGTGGATTCTAGCAAAATTGAGATTTACAGGGACTTAAATAATGCTAAATTTGGTTATGGGCCAGAGCCAGTGGAGGGATTTTATTAACTTGGTCTTACACTCAACAATTTAGAGATTCCCAATCACAAGGTCTTGCTTTCTCACTTATTTTGTATGCTCAGTTTAAACTCAGTTCATTAAAATTTTGTAGAAGCCACGAAGTTTGCAAATGATTGGAAATCAAGATTGAAAAAGAAGAGAGACGATCCTTCGGAGGTCCTGGCCTTTCTGCAATTTTTATTTTTTAAAAAGGTCTTAACTTTCCTGAGATTCTCCTATGGAATTTCTTTTTTTTATTGTTTTCCTTTTCCAGTCTGCCCTTACAGGGGAGTCACTCCCAGTAACCAAAAATCTTGGTGATGGAATATACTCTGTTTCAACATGTAAACAAGGTGCAATTGAAGGAGTTGTTATTGCAACTGGAGTACATACCTTATTTGGAAAGGCAGTTCATCTTGTGGAAACCACTACAATCATTGGACATTTTCAGCAGATAATTTCAGTATATTATTTTGGATGAAATCTTCACTTAGAATCTGAAAGGCTGGAAGAATGTTTAGAGCTGTAATATTTCTAAACGGTTTCATCTTTTCTGCTTGGAGGTAATGGGGCAATGATAGGTAACAATGTGAAAGAGTTTTGCACTTGTTCTGTGAGAATCTGTCAATGTTTGGGTATTTAATGAGTTACCATTTGCCTTGATCATTCAGGTCGTAACTGCACTAGGAAACTTCCGTATTTGCTTGATTGCCATTGGGCTGGTAATAGAAATCATTGTCACATGGGATTCATCATAGGGGTAATCATGTTGGGATAGATAAGCTTCTTGTTTTACTCATTGGTGGCATCCGCATTTCTATGCCAACAATTCTTTCTATTACAAGCTAACTGTGGACAAGTCACAAGAATATGATAGAGGTGGTATTTCCAATCCTTTTATTGTTATTATTTCCTTGACTGACATGACCTTAAATTATGTAAGTAGGTTGCTTATGGGAAATTGCTTAGGTCACCAATGCTGATAACTTTCATGTTGCACTCTTAAGGCTATGCTCCATATCGGCAGTTCCCTTGTTTAAAGATTTCATAGAAATGTACAATATCCTATGAGAAAGATGTTTATGAGCGGGCCCTTAATGTATAAAAAATATCTCATCTAAAATCCTTTTCAATTGTTGGCTATGTTACTAGATAAAACATTTTGTAGTTTGTGTCATAATGGTTACTCTTGCTTAGTTGGGTACTTCTTCAGTGCCATCTCTGCTGCCACCACATACAAGTTCACCACTGGCGTATCTAGATTTATATGGCAATCTCTGAGAAATGGCTAAGGTTCAAGTACTAAAAAGAAAAATTGGCTCTGTTGAGGTCAGTTTACTAGATAAAACATTTTGTAGTTTGTGTGCTAATGGTTACTCCTACTTAGTTGGGTACTTCTTCTTCTAGCTCTGAGAAATGGCCAAGGTTCAAGTACTTAAAAGAACTCTTTGAATACTTTTTAGTGTACAAGGATTTTAAGTGTACTTTCAACAAATGTTTTGTGTAGCATGTAGTGATTTCTATTTCAAATTTAAGAATGTAAATGGCAGTATATTTCCTATCCACTTATTTTAAAGCGATTTCCCGTCAATTTTTGTGTCAAACTTGTATCTCTATGTACTGCAACATATTCTATTGCATAGCATATGTAAACCTTCAAATTTTTGTTTCAAACAGTTCCCTCAAATTTTTTGGATTTATTTTACCTAGGAATTCTGGTCTACTTGTTACTATTGCATTGTCTTCACTATAATGTTTTGACTTGTCAGTTTTCTAATAATAATGGCTCTTATCGAATATTAAGAAATAGCATTTTGTATGTGCTTTGGTCATAGTCTGATTTCATTTTAAAAATGAAAAGCTAGAATCATATGCTTTCTCAGTCTCTCTACATATCCACCATCTAGCTATCACATCTGTTGCATATGTTTATCTGAGGACTCAATATGCCTGCTAATTGCAGCCAGGAAACAGCTATAAAGTTCATATGTATGCTTATGTGCACAAATGCATGTATTCTAGAACCATGCAAGAATCCCATATGCCAATTCTTGAGCATCATTCATCTCTCTTACATTTCTCTTTCTTATAGGAGATAAAAGGAGCAACAAAACCAACATATATTTGAAGGCATAAATACACTATGAAAATGGCTCTACTTGAGTGCATGCAAAAAAATGGTGACAATACTAAAAGTTCTACCAGCCCCTCTTTGAAGCTTCTCCAAGTTAATTCCAACCATGCCATCATGGTTTAAGCATCCTACATAAACTTGTGTCTTGGTCCTGGTGGTAGAGAGGTTTCTGGTACATACTCAGACCATCACTTTTAAACCATATATAGCATTTTCAGCTTGGTATATTTGTTAAAGGCTTCATTTAATCTTGAATGAAAATTCCATTAGTTGAACACACTTTTAATAAGGTTCAAAGTGGTTGCCTACCTCCTCATCTCCTACATTTCTAAAGGATCTTGACCCAGAAGGAACAAGTTTATCATTACAAGAAATCAGTTCCAACCAAATTGAAGAAGGCCAAGAATTTGACATGCTCTCAGCTTGAAGAAACATAATCAGGATTTTAGCACCACACCTTCTTGGGTTGTCAGGTTGGATGATGATGAAGATGAAGAAGATGCTGAATTCTTTGGAGCCCCAGGTTATAATTTTTACACCCTTATTTTGTTCAACACATTTGTTCCCCTTTTTCTTTCTTTATTTATTTACTGCTTTTGTGAGGTAAAATGGAAACACTCCAACATGCTTCCTAATTCTTAATGCCCCTTATCATTTGATTTTCAGCATTTGAATCAAAGTTGGCTCCTGAGGGGTACAAGGAAACCCCTAGACATAATCCAAGAGCAATACATAAGAATTTTGGGAAGCATGTTTTGGAAAGCACTGTCAATCTTACTATTAAAAAGAAAAACAGATGCCTACAAATCTTAAAAGGACATTAACTGAAAATTTGGCATCAGCTTTTGCCGCGGTATCAGAAATTCAGAGTGCTTTCCACAAACCTATTCTGTCTCTGTTGCTACTGAAAGAGGAAAGCAAGATAAGGGTGAGCAAATATGGGTAAGGTTGTTTCAGTGAAGGAGTATCTAATGCATAAAGCTTGAGCCCAGGGAAGATGTGCTTTCTCCAGTAATATCCAAGGCAATGAATCCAAAGGGAACTTCTGCTGATATGGATATGGTATGAGAGAAGCTGCGACTTTGCTCCAACATGAGGAATTGTCCAAATACATGGCTATGGGTTCAGTTAGAAATACAAAATCGCCCATGCCAATTTCCGCCCATGTGCATTCAGCCAATGACACACCATCAAACACTCGGATCTCAGCCAATGCTCATAATTTTTTTTTATTTTAATGTCAATTTTGATCCTGAATGTATATGGAGATGTGTTAATGAGCTTCAATCAGTGTTTAACTTCCATGTATCGATACTAAAAACCATCACCGTCTAACATGCATGATCTGATACTAATTATTCTATTGAAGTTCCTTTGTACAGTCTGAGGTAACCATGGGTCAAATTTATGTCAATATTTAGTTATCTAAACAAGGCCCTGACCATGCTATGGATTCCGTGGGCTATGGTGTAATTTCCCCTTTTGGTATTATAATTCATATCTCATGGATATTTCTCGTCTGCTTTTGCAGCCTGTAAGTTGAAAAAAGTCCAAACTGATGCATCGAATGTGAATCTCTCTTTATAATATAGGTCAAAGACTTGATTTAATGCATTGATACTACTAAATTACTAAGTCAGTTAACTGCCATTGTGGATTTGTTATTTAGGAAGTGTTACTGTGATCAATCTCATCATAGCCGTTCTTAGTTGGTTTAGCTTGTAACTCGTGTGATGGCCTAAGAGTGGTAAGATGATGATGGTTGTATTATGTAAATAGGTTTACGAGGCAAGGAAAGTGATCAAACCCAACCAATAGCTGGGCCTAGCACTAGGCCTGTAATAAATTATTTGGATCTCAAACCAATCCTACTGGGAACCATTCATTTCATGATGAAATGATTACGTAGAATTGGCTATATTTGCCTTCAGCATATTTGTTGCTTATGTCATCTATATTTAATTTTATTTATTCTTTTTTCCTATGTCCTTTTGTTTTTATCTTTAATTATTATTATTATTATTAATTTTTTGGCTAAACATGCTCACCAGGTTCTGGTTTCTCAAAAAAGTATTGAATTTCATTCATGTAGTGAAATGTTAAAAACTGATTTCTCTTTTGAATAGTACTCATGATTGTAGCATTAGCATATGAATGAAACTGCCTTTGGTATTTGCTGAATTTTAAATAAAATATCTAAGAATAAGAGAATATGAGAATGAATGAACTAAAATAAATATTAGTTATTTTGTGTCATACCATCAAATTTGATACAACACATTTGTTTTTACCCTAATGTGAAGAAAAAAAAAATTGATATATAAACACATATTTCATGAATACAGATGTATAAACACATATTAGTTATATTGATTTCCTACCATAATCCAAGTTCAAGAGATGACAAATGTATAAACACATATTTCATGAATACATGTGTTCTTTCCTTACTTTCTAATTTTTTTTGTTTTTTGAGTAGAGGGGGTGGGAAGATTCTTTACCTTTATGCTATATTGTCATAAGATCCACTACACATTTCCTTCATTTTTCAAACAATTTAAATTGTGTAAAAGAGATTATTTTGGAAAAAAAATCTTACCAAGTGTATTAAACTCCTACTTTTGCGTGCTTTTGGCGAGGTCATGGTAAACAACTTTATCTCCAATTTATTGTTAAGCAAACTAAGGGTTAGTTTGATTATGGGTGAAATTATAGAGGAGGAGAAAAAAGGAGAGCAGAGGGTATTAGGTTGGGGGGAGAAATATGGGTGGAGTTCTAGAGAAAATAAGAGAGAAAATGGGAAAGGAGGGAGTTTGGTTGGGGAGGGGAGAAAATGGGGGTGGAGTTTTCTCCCTAGGCCCACCATTTAAAAGGAAAAAATTTTCTCCTTAATTTAAAAAGAAAACCAGAGAGAAAAATGGGGAGGGAGTTGGTTTGATATGAAATTATCCATCTACCCTCCCCTTTATTTATTAATATTGCTTCTTTTTTCTTTCTTTTTTTTCCTTCTTTTTTTTGGAAATGTTACCAATAATACTGCCTTCTTCTTCCAGGTATAGTCACACATTGGTTGGCTCTTTTTCTTTCTTCTTCTTCTTCTTTTTATTTATTATATATATATATATATATATATATATGAAACTCAACATTTTTTTTATTATTAGCTATTTTTTTGGCTAGATGTTTTATTAGTTGTGTTATTTTGTAGACATTAAAAAAAAAAAAATTATGTACTAGGAGCATAAAAGTAAATTTATAAAAACTATATTTTCTTTCCTCTCACTTTTCTGCTCAACCAAGCAAAAGAGTTTTCAATCTCTATATTTTTCCACTCCCTCAACCAAACAAACAGAGAATGATAAAAGAGGAGTGGAAAATAGAAAAGAAAATTGGTTAGAAGGGTGTTTGGTTGGGAGGGAAAGGAGAGAGAGAAAAAAGATGGGTAGTTGAACTAATAGCCCGGATAAAGAATACTACTTTTCTAAAACAAGAATGAACAAGTTTGCCGAGCCACTTTGACTACTAGCACCAAAACACTCCCAACATGACACACTCTCAAACTAAGAATTATAGGTCTTTCTTCAACCATCTGTTTTCTCTAATAACAATGGGGTAACAAGTAGTAAAGGTACTGGATGGTCAGTAACACAAAAATTGATGGCTGAAGAATACTCAATCACTGAAAGAAGTTCACTTACCAAATATATATATATATATATATATATACTGGATAATTCAATAGTTGAGAATAGGGGGATTTGAAACTTAGATGTGTTTGTTAGAAACGGAGGTGTTAGCCAAGATATAAGGCTCTTGGCCTATCACATAAATTTAATACACCATGGCCTCATCCCTCTCATACACAGGACTGCGACCCAGAATTGCATCCATATTTCTGCATATAAAAATTAAGAAAAGAAAAGCAAATATGTTTGAAAAGAAATGAAGCACACTATTATCATCTTATGGTAAGTCGATTCATTAATATCAACAATATCGCAAGTGAAAGACAACAATTTCATCTCCTGCTTAAACATCTCAACAATAGAGTGGGCATGCAAGCTAAAGAGCGCCAGACCTCATATCCATCAGAATAATACATTCATAAACACACATATATAAAACTACTATACTTCAACTTGCAAGAGATGTACATCACTGCTATATGTAAAAACCACGAGTTCAAGTGCCTATTTATCTATTATTCTAATAGACCACTACTGATAAACAGACCACAGCTACCAATATGACCACTCCTGCCAATGTCGCCTCTATTCCTGCACACAAGAAGTAAAATACTTATGAACGTCGCAGCTTTGCAGGCACAAGAAAATGCAACATATAAGTATTTTCATAATATATCTAAGTCACAGGTTGGTCTGTTATGAACATTAAGAAACAATAATCTAAGGGAAGATATTTTGTTTTCTTTTTCACTATCCTTTCCTTACCTCTCTCCTAGGTGCAACCAAATAAGTGTAAACTCTAATCTAATGGGGTGCATGCACCAAATGTTAATCTTGAAGGTTACGAAAATTAGGCAAGGATGTTATGAATCCAATTCATATGGGTGAATTTGAGACAGATGCGCCAGGTGAATGGCATTCTGAGGTAGAGTTGCTATTGTCATCATAACTACATCCCTGATGCACATCTTTTTGAAGCTATTAAACTATTACATGAAAATATAGATTTATGGGTTTGTCATGTATTTGTCACTAGGAAATTGTCAATGCACACACTTATACATATGCATCGAAATATTCCTTCATTTGTTCCATTAAAATGACGGTAACAAGGCACTGCTTATTTTTCCTCTGACATGCACAAAAGACACAATGTTTATAGGACAGCATTGCGAATACCTTCGCATCTAATGATTAATTTTCTTCTGGTGTCTCACCTCCTCACCACAAAATTAATGGCAGTCCCACAAGGCCACAGCTTAATTCTTGTGCAAGCATAAGAACATTAAAATGACTTATCAATCTAGTTGGCATAAGAACATTAAAATGGCTTATCAATCTATTTGGCGTGCTACTATTGGATGGTATTCACTTAGGTCATTGCACACTTGTAACCATGGACACCAATTAAATCAACCATTTTCTTAACTAATAAATGGAAAGAAGAGGCCTATATTGTCAGAAGAAGGCATCAAAAGAGAAGAGGGAACTGTTTAGATGATGCATGTAAAAACATGTATACCCTTTCATACTAATAAAAATGAAAAAAAAAAAAAATTGCATAAGATATCAATAGATGTATCTATATGCCTCTTAGTAGAGAGATACAGGCCTAACTTACCTCCTCGTCATCGTCATCATCATCACCACCATCTTCTTTGTTCTTCTTGATACGGGTAGTACCACCCTCCTTGGTGATGGGCAGCTTCATTGATCCAAAGGGTGTATCCACATTAATATTTCCTTTCATGCTGTAACCAGTGCCTTTTCCTCTAATCATGTCCCAAAGTGCAGAGCCAAAGTCCTTAGGCCTGAAGGTGATGGGAATATCAATATAAGTGATTCCATTTTTCACAAGATTTGCAGATTTTTGAAGGTCTACAGATCCAATGCTCTCATCACACAGCCAAACCTCATAGTCTAGGTCATTAAGCCCCAAGTCAAAATCATTCTTATTTTCCAGTTTCAAGTGAAGTACTGCAACAGTTTCTTCAAAGGAGAATCTGTCAAACTTTATTTTCTCAATATCAATATCAGGCTTGTAAGGTATAGGGATCTCTCCAGTTTTCTCAAGTGGTAGAGTTATTCTTCCAAAAACAGGCATATCCACAATGAGATCAACCTTGATCCTATATGGAATGATGCTTCCGGGCTTAATTTCAGAATATGTGTTTTTTATGTCATCATAAATCAGAGTAACTGGTATTTTGACAGTCTCCTCACCATGTGCTTTGATCGTTCCAGCATCTGGGATCAACCCTGAAACAAGTTTCCTTCCATCACTCTCAATCAAGTAGTTTATGTCAATCAGAGGGATAGGAACCGGATTTGGGTTCTTTATGAGAATTTCAATGACAAACTCCGCTTTTTCAAGATTGATAGAATTGACATGAAGCCCTGTCACATCTGCAGTTGGCTTCCCAAATCCAATAGCTCCTTCAATCTTCTCGCCAATGTCATGAATGAAATCCTTCACCTTTTCAAGAAAACCACCTTTCCCTTCCTCTTTATCATCCTCCTTGTGCTCCTTGTCCTTAACATCCCTTTCAGCAACTTCGGGTTTGTCATCCTCCTTGTGCTCCTTGTCCTTAACATCCCTTTCAACAACTATGGGTTTGTCATCCTCCTTGTGCTCCTTGTCCTCAACATCCCTTTCAACAACTTCAGGCTTATCGTAGGATGCCATGCCTTCATAGAAATACAATTCCAAGGTTAAAAGAATTAGTTATTAAGATTAACCAGGATACAAGAAGTAACAAGTAAAGTAGAGAAAACGGGCAAGAACTAACAAATGAAATAAAGGCCACTGCACTTGAACTAACAACCATAGAATTAAATTCTGTAATCCACTTGCTAATCACATGCAATGCATATCGAAAGTTTTTAGATGATTAGAGTATGTACAAGAACACAGATGATTTTATCTATGGCTAATACATGATATATGGGCTCAACGTTCATTGTCACTCAGAGGATGGACCATCTGATCTGATACAAGAAGTAACAAGTAAAGTAGAGAAAACAGGCAAGAACTAACAAATGAAATAAAGGCCACTGCACTTGAAATAGCAACCATAGAATTAATTTCTGTAATCAACTTGCTAATCACATGCAATGCATATCAAAAGTTTTTACATGATTAGAGTATGTATAAGAACACAGATGATTTTATCTATGGGCAATGCATGATATATGCGCTCAACGTTCATTGTCACTTAGAGGAAGGACCATCCAATCTGATACCATGATAAATTAGCAATAGTCCCAAAAGTTTAACTGGTTAGAAAATCGTGACAATTTAACCATAATTCTAACAGAATCATTACTCAGTTTATAATTTTTTTTAAAAACCATATTAACTGCTAAAAATATAATCAATCTGGACCATCCATGTTGTTATACAAATAATTGTCAAACCCATTTAATCCCAGATCTTGAATTTTTATTATAAAAGCAAATGCAGATCAAAACAATGAAACAGATAACAGAGGTTTGATCTAATTTGTCAAAAAGTTAACATGTTGGTAGCAATCAATTCAACTTTCAGAGCAACGCTCAAAATTAAAAGGTATTTATTAAGCAGAACGAAGTATTTAATATCTATCATATAAATGCTGGAAATTTAATCATACATTCATATTAGATACAATAAGTAGATCTAAAACTAGGATCTAGATTAGATCTGCATCAAATTCCATATGATCAGAGATTGAAATGAAGCAACAAATTGAAAAAAGTTACAGATCACATAATTTATTTTAGAAAAAGCGAAAAATAATCGACAATAAACGAAAATGAAAGAGTGATCAAAGTGGTAGGAATGTAAAAAAAAAAAAAAAGATCTATGATAAAACGAAACCGATCACAGCAATATAGAATTGATTGTAAATAAAGTAAAATAGAGAGAGAGGAAAATATATACCTGGGAATTGAAATCCAAAGGAATATTTGGAAATGGAAGAAATTAAAAGGCAAAAACAAAAGGGTTTTTTGAGGTTTCGAAGAAAAGCAGAGGAATCAGAAAACAGAGAGACAAGTTACATATGCATGTGGATGTAAGTGTCTGTCTGACGGTCACTGACACCCTATTTATGGGACTGACTGGCTAAGCCTTAAGCCTTACGCCTTAAGCCCATTCAAATTCGGGACACGTGGCAATCCAACTTAGCTTCGCCGGAGACCTGTCTGGTCTGGTATTCCTTTTATGGGCCCCACCTTTTATTTTAAAACATTATAATTATGATTACGCGGCCTGTCCGTGTTTTTTTTTTTTTTTTTTTTTTGTGTGGCCTGTCCGTGTTTACAACTGTGATCGATGCTAACTCAATAATATATTTTGTTTTTCTATCAATATATATATATATATATATATATATATTTTGTGTTATGTTTACATGTAAACGCATATTTTGTAAAGCTTATGTAATCCTATTCACTCTATAATATTACTAGAATCACTCTTTATATTTTTATCAATTCAATGATAATTTGGACTTTCAATACGTGCTTGTTATCTTATAGAAATATCTTTTTTTTTTTTTTTTTATCATTTTAATTTTTTTTTTCTGAGAAGGATTTTTGTTATTAGTTTGGATAAATAGATAATGTTGGATAAAATGTTAGATTAGTTTTTAAATAAATCTTATTTACTTGTAGTAGAAATCTTATTATTGGGAGAATAGTGAACCACATGTTCAAAATAATTTCTTATAACATTTTTCTGCTTGGGGGCTTGGGATGATTTGAGAAACTTTGGAACAAGTTTAAATTCTACAGTTTTATCTAAGTTTAACTGATTTATCTAATTAGTTAATTTGAGCATTTGAAAGTTATTTGTGCCTAAATATTATTCTGGATGCTCAATAAGGAAGGTTGGAAACATGAGTTTAACCACCAAGCTAATAAGCACCTTATTTCCAAATGATTGATTTACTACATAACCACCTTAAGCTGTGACTCTTGGTATGATATAGGTCTTAAATTTGAATCTTCAGGAGTGACAATGTGATGCATATTGGTTCGACTTATGGACTATTGTCTTCATTGCCTAAAAATTACTGGTATTTTGGATAGAACTAAAGTCAAGCTTTGGCTCAACTAACTTGAGCGAGCACTTATATATTGTCCTCATTCTCATCTAGGCTCCTAACACATTGATTTTTCAATGAATAGAGGAGTTACTATAATCATGCCCAAATAAGAAGGTAGCAATATCTATTTTTTTCACTATTTTTCATCCAAACAAAAAAAAAAAAAAAAAAAAAGATTTAGAACATTAGCCTCGTTACACAAACATGATAGGTAGACTTTGTCATAGATTGGCACGTTGGTTGTTTGCTTGCTGTCATATGAAAATGAAGAACAATATATCATAAACGACATGTTTTGTGGACGTTTTTAATTGAAAAATAGGAAAGTCAAACTCTCCTGGAATCATATCTGACCCAGGGGGTGTATACTATTTGGCAAAACTCAAAAGTTAAAACTCGTGCCTCTTGCTGAATACCTCAAAAAAAAAAAAAAAAGCTAGATAAAATTTTCTACTTTTCTATCATTTTCCTTCGGTTTCGCAGGCCCCAAACGGATGGAAAATATTTGGTGTAAATAGCTGCTTATTTTAGTAAGAATCTAAATAGCAAACCTTAATTCCTAGAAGTTTTTTAATGGTTGCATGTTGCGGAGCTACTAATCCATATATATATATATATATATAAATATTATATACTACTAACCAAATGCTTTGTTTTCAATCAATCTCTTTGATGTTTTATTTATTTTGGCTGAAAATGAATCGTTCTTTCATGAAAAACAGAATCAAAGTGATTGTTCTTCTCTATAGTTTCTTTGAACCCTAGGGGGAGGCTCTCCAAAACCCTAGCCACTTAGTAGAAAGTCGTGCTTCCTCACTCCCCTAGTGAGTGTCAAGTTTACTTCTCTTTCAATTATGAAAATGCTCTGTTTTCAATCAAGTGTACACAAATAATTACCCACTAATACGTTTTTAATTTGTTAATGAGGTAGTTTTTTTTTGCCGACAAGTCTCACATTTTGATACCATTGACATGATATCATTTAATACCAAATACCTCTCTTTGCCTTCATTAATGCAATTACACTTCGTTTGTTTCAACGTAAAATATTTGTAGAAGCAAACGTGTCTTTTTATAAAGCATATAGAATAATATTTACTCTATAATATTACTAGAGTAGTAGGCTTGCTCTTTATATTTGTATCAATTCAATGATAATTCTGACTTTTATTTGCTTGTTAACCTATATATTTTTTTATCATTTTAAATTTTTATTTTTGTTAGTAATTTGGGTAAATAGATAAGGGTGGATAAATGTTAGGTTAGGTATTTAAAAAAAAAAAAAAAAAAAAAAAAGCTTATTTACTTTTAGTAGATCAAGAGTAAGCTTGTATTGAATTTATATGTTATGTTTATCTTCTAAACTAGTCATCTATTCATATGACTTCTTGTTAAATATAATAGCAGGTCTCAAATCTCATTATTGAGAATGTTCAAGAGAATTTCTTATATTTAGTGACTTATGTTTCAACTTGGGGGCTTGGGATGCTTTAAAAAATTGAGCACAAGTTTAAAATTCTACAATTTAGGGTCTGTTTGAGATCCACTTATTTTACTGAAATTAAAAATTTTTTGCTGAAAATATTGTAGATAAAGGTAAAAGTTAGTTGAAATAATACAGTGAGACCCATAAATAGTACTAAAAAATGCAGTAAGACACATAAATAGTAACAAAAATAAACTGCATAGTAAAATAAGTTGGCAAAAATAATTTTTGCCAAACATACACTTAATCTAAGCAACTTCAGATTATTTTTGCCAAACATACACTTAATCTAAGCAACTTCAGCACAAGTTTAAATTCTACAATTTTATCTAAGCTTAATTAGTCATGTTACTTGTTCCTAAAACTTATTCTGGATGCGCAATAAATCTACACAAGGAAGGCCGAAAACATGATTGTGGTAAAGGATGAAGTTAATTTAACCACCAAACTAATAAGCACATTATTTTCCAAATGATTGATTTACTACATAACCAACTAGAGATCTTCAGTAGTGACAATGTGATGCATATTGGTTTTGGTTTGACTTATGTACTATTGTCTCCACTGCCTAAAAATCACTGGTATTTTGGATTGAACTAAATTCAAGTTTTGGCTCAACTTACTTAAACTAGCATGCACTTATTGTCCTCATTCTCGTCTAGGCTCTTAACACATTGATTCCTCAATGGATAGATAAGAAGGTAGTAAAATCTACTTTTTCACTATTTTTCATCCAACCCAAAAAAGAAAAAGAAAAAAGATTTAGAACATTAGCCTCATTACACAAACATGATAGGTAGACTTCTTCATGTCATAGATTGGCACGTTGGTTGTTGCTGTCATATGAAAATGAAGAACAATATATCAAACGACATTTTTGTAGACGTTTTTAATTAAAAGATGGGAAAGTCTCCTAGAATCATCTCTGACCCAGGGGATGCATACTGTGTGGACGAGATGGAGCGCATGCATTTGCCCCACTGGCCTATGGAGATGGAGTGGCCCCAAAACTCAAACTCTTGCCTCTTGCTGAAGACCTCAAGGTCAAGGTCCTTCAAAAAAAAGCTAGATGAAGTAGAACCCCACACCTGGTCACCCAGCACCAATGGTGGAATAACCTTAGTACCATGTCTCTGTCTTTATGCAAACACAGTAAACAAGATGCCTGAGGTGGCATTGGTAGCTCCATTGGCAAGAATGTATTCCAGCATTATGCATTCTGAAGAAGCCAATATTAATAATAATAGTAGTAGAAGCAACAATTATAATATCTTGGAAAAAAATGAGAAAAATTTTTTGCTGACAGGAAGAGAATGACCATTGTTGGATTCGCATCTCACAAAAGAAATTATGTATTCTGTACAGGTGGACTATTGCCACAAATATGGGTTGTAGGAAACTCCTGCTACCCTCAATGCATCAATGTTCTCCTCAATCATAAAGCATCAAAAAGAGTTCTAAACTCGTAAGTAAGGGAATTGAAGAGCAACAAAATATATATAACAATTCAAAGTATTGTCCAAATGATTGTTTCAATAAATAAGGGTAGGGAAGATGGTGAAGAAGAAATTCTAACTAGTAGTCATCAAGGAGAGAATTTACAGTGCAATACAGATGTGGAAAATACCAGAATGGAGAGAGTGTAAAACAGAGAGAAAAGTTCTCTGAATTGGTTATTCAAGCTTAATTAGTTTCGTGCACGTACATCTCAATATATAGTATACAAAAGCTTCTAGAAGGATCCTATCTAACAAACTCTAGAAACTCTATAACAGAAAATGACAGCTGTACAGAAAAATATCTCCACTCTACACAAAAATATCTGATGGTCAATCTGGTTGAAAACAGAGGAAGTCAAGCCCGTGCTCAATGAGGAAGAACAGCTGTATAAAACGACACCGTGTGTTGCCTTGAATAAGTTATGCCGGCATAAGGAAGACACGATGCAGTTTATCATTTAGACAAACATCATCGTTTTAAGTCTCAGTAATATTTAAACTCAAGTGACCATTGGAACAATGTGTTCTTGACCTTCTTCATTTGTAGACTTTGGAGAGTCACTGATTCGACTTACATCCTTCCTCAAAACCAAGGGGTCAATAGACACCATGGTTTTGGAACAGAGAAACTGAAATCGAAATGAAGAGAGACTCTTAGTGAAAATGTCAGCCAATTGGTCACCAGTGGCAATGTAACGAACCTGAAGATCATGGCGAAGAACTCGTTCACAAACAAAGTGATAATCTACCTCGACATGTTTGGTAAGGGCATGGAAAACAGGATTGGAAGCAATGGCAAGAGCAGAAACGTTATCACACCAAAGCTTAGGTGGAAAGGAAAGGAAGATACCAAGATCACGCAAGACTTGACAAATCCAACATAGTTCTGTGGGAAATTCTGGTGATATAGTGAGTCTAACGTAGAACGTCACTATCTCCATGCATTTTTAAGCTTAGGTTTGGAGACAGTGACTACAAGAGCCTTAGGCTTAAAAATGCCATCTTTGGATCTGGTAATCATGGGGTGTATATTCTGAGCAGGCACAGCAACAAGCACAGAAGGCACAGTAGGTGAAGGCAATGACTCTACTAGAGGAGGTGTAAGAAGAGAAGATGAAGAAGGAGAGTGAGATGAGGAAGGAAGAGATTCAGAAACAAGTGGTGGAGAAGTAGGTAATGTGTGAGGTAGAGAAGGAGTAGGAGCAAGAGATGAGACATGTGCAGTTGGAATGACCTCAGAACAGGGGCGGCTTAATGCATTTGGGGGCCTAAGCAAAAATTGATTATCTTGTTTTAGATGCAAAATTACTACTAATTAACATGAACTACGTAGAATTTTTTCTTTTTTTAGAAATTTTATAGACAGAAAAAATTTGACAAAATTTTTCATACTTGTTGATGTGGTAGATTGATAGTGGTAAACAAAACAATGATGTTAGTAGTAAACTTAGATGAAAACTAGTAAAAGTTTGCTAACTAGACTCTTATTATTATTCTTTCTTTTTTTTAGAAGTACAACATTCACAATATTTTTATAACAAATCTTAGATTTTAAACTGCTTTTTGTTTTCTATTTGAAAATATCACTATAATTATTTTTTTGCCATCAACAATAGGCTGTAACAACCTGTTACTTAGCATTAGTTGTAAAAGTATTGTGAAAAATATTATGGACGTTGCATTTTTCTCTTTTTTTTATTTGATTTTCATATGGTAAAAAAAAACAATTATTTATTGATTATAAATAACCCTCTTGGTTAAAATTTGGGGGCCTTTTTTTTACATGGGGCCTTAAGCGACCGCATTTCTTGCTCCACCATTTAGCCGGCCCTACCTCAGAATTGACAACAACCTGTGAAAGAGTGTCAGCAGAAAAATGGGAAAGAAAAGATAACCAATGGGCAACAGAAGATGGTGAGGATGTATCTAAGGAAGAACTAGTAGGTAAAGAAAGTGATTGGAAAAAGAAGAATTCAGATTCATTCAATAAGACATGCCTTGATATGTAAATCCGAAGTGTTTGAGGGTCTAAACAAATGTACCCTTCGGAGTAGGCTGGATAGCCAAGAAAGATGCAAGGTGTTGTGTGTGGTTGAAGCTTATGTTTATTATAGGGTCTAAGAAGAGGGAAGCACGTACAACCAAAACTCTTAGATGTAGAAGATCTGGTTTAAAGTTGAATAAGATTTCCCAAGGTGATTTGTTGTGAAGGAGAGGAGTGGGAAGTCTATTAATGATATGGGTTGCAGCAGAGATTGCATAAGACCAATAGGATAATGGGAGTTTTAAGTGTGACAACCTTGTAAGGGAGCATTCAACAAGATGTCTATGTTTCCTCTCAGCAGTACCATTCTACTGAGGCGTATAAGGACATGAAGTTTGATGGATAATGCCAGAATTAGAGCAAAAATGATTAAAAGCATTAGAAGTATATTCACCTCCACCATCAATTCTCAAGACTTTAATCTGTGTGTTCAATTGAGTTTCAATATAAGGTTTGAAATACTTAAAAACATCAAACACATCGGACTTGTTCTTAAGAAAATAAACCCAAGTAAATTTAGAAAAGTCATCAATGAAAACAAGATAGTATCTAATATCATTTATAGAAGTAATAGGAGTTGGACCCCAAACATCACTGTGAACTAATTCAAGGGGTTTAGAGGAAAGAAAAACAGATTTATTGAAAGGAAGTATATGCATTTTCCCATTGAGACAATGTTTACAATGAGATACAGAATTTGACAAGGAATCAGTACATTTCATTGAGTCATTATTACAAGAAGAAAGTACAGTTCTAAGAATACTATCACTAGGATGACCTAGTCTGTGGTGCCACATCCACTTTTTATCTTTTTGAACATGAAAGGAAGTAGAGATAGGCATATGTGATTGTGAAGGGGTAGTGATAGAATGAGAATGATGCTTAACAGGTGGATGATGCTTGATAAAATTCTTGGAATAGATTGGATAAACTCCATTCTCACTCAGGCCCCTGTAGAGGATTCTCCCCATAGGAACATCCTGGATTTTGAGTTCATGAGCATCAAAATGACAAGAAAAACTATTATCCAAACAAAATTTATGAACAAACAGAAGGTTCATGGCTATTCTAGGGACATGTAGGACATTTTTAAGAACAAAGTTATGATATTTTGTAGAAAGAGAAGCTTTATCAATATGGTTGATAAGTAGAGTCTGACCATTACCTATTGTGATCTGCTCTGGTCCTTTGTATTGTAAATGAATAGAAAAATGGCGTAAATGTACTTTTAGTCTCTACATTTTATTTTTACCACTTTTAGTCTCTAAACCAATTAACGTCTGACGTTTAAGTCCTTTCCATCACCCAACTCATGGCAAAAGCTGATGTGGCTGACGTGAGCATTAAAATATTATTTAAAAAAATAATTTGACATTTTTTAAATGCTAAAATTAAAAAAATTAATTAATTACTCAGTTTTCATTATAAAAATAAAAAAACAAACAAACAAAAAAATTACTGGCTTTCAAACAAAAATTTTACATTCTTTAATTAAAATGAATTACTGGCTTTCAAACCAAATTAATCCTTATTTTCTTATCATTTTCTTTTCCTTTCTTGTACTTTCTTTGTAACTAAACACATCAAAATAAAATAAATTAATTAAATGTATTTCTTATTTTTTTATTTTCTTTTTTCTTTTCATTATTTTTTTCAGAAGAACATCTTCATGTTCTTCCCTAGTGTTCTTCGCTATAATCAATCTACAACCAAAAAAAAAAAAAAAACCCTAAACCCAGATCCTAACCAAACCCTAGACATCATCACAAGAACACAAGAGCACAAACCAAGAATCAAACACACTCAAATTTAAAAACACAAAGAACACAATAACAAACAAAAAAGAAGGAATTCAAAATCCTAGGCACGAAGCAAGAATCCTCGAGCTGCATCGTCCTAGTTTCCGCCATCTACTCTTCGCTCAGACCTCTCCCAAACATCACCCACCTTCACTGCCAATAAAACCAGCCACCACAACCCATGGCTAAAAATTCATTGTCCCAAAAAAAAAAAAAAAATTCAATATCAAACCCACCAAAAACAACCACAAATATAATTTTAAAAAAACCACCACCACAAACCCACCAACCACACCACCGCCGACCACCACCACATTATAACCCAGAAACCCAAATCAACCAAAAGTCACGAACCCAGCCAAAACCAAATTCACGGCAGCCCACGGCCTGACCCACAAAGCCCACAACAGCCCACCATCACTGCATGTCCTTAACCCACGATTCACAGCCACCAAACTCGACCCACCACCAACATCAAGAGTAGGAGCCATTAAAGACGAAGGAATCGACCTTGGATCTACCCAGAATGACTTAGCAATATGCTCACAACCACTCTTCTGATCGAACTTTGATTTTGCAACCGCCATCTTCATCGTCGTTATTATTGTTGTCGATGAAGTTGATGATGTTAAGAGAAAGGAGGAAGAAAGAAAGAAAGAAAAATGAAAGGGAGAAGACTGAAACGTTGACGAGAAATAGGAAAAAGAGAAAATCTATGATCTTGTTACTATGTTGATGTTCTTGTGTTCTTCAAAATGATTTTAGATCTAATTTTATTGTTTTTGATTCTATTTTTTCTTTTTTTATTTAGTTAAACTTGATAAATTATTTATAAAAAAAAAAAAAATTAGATGCTGATGTGGCATTTTTTATAATATTTTAATGCCCACGTCAGCCACATCAGCTTTTGCCATGAGTTGGGGTGACAGAAAGGACCTAAACGTTAGGCATTAAGTGGTTTATGGACCAAAAGTGGTAAAAATAAAATGTAAGGACTAAAATGAAAAAAGTGAAAAATGTAGGGACTAAAAGTGCATTTATGCCTAGAAAGATTACCAAGATTGGCAGTGAGATGATCTGAGGTACCAAAATCAGCTAGCCAAGGATCTTGATTGTTTGTCAAGGTTGCATTGGAAGCTCGAGCCATTGCAGCAAGTTTGGTTGGTGGATTCCTACCTTGATAGACAAAATCCATCATGTGATAACAGTCAAGTGCTTGATGACCAGCCTTTTTCACAAATTTGGCAAATAGGCCTATCACCCTTGAAGTTTTGGCTACCAAACTGAAAAGTCTGTGTAGGAGAGTAATTCTGCTGAAGCTAAGGTGAGTAAAATTGTTGTTGTTGTTGAGAAGTGTAAAACTGTTGGTGTTGTCCTCCACCACCATTGTTGGTGTACCTTCCTCCACCTCGACCTCTGTTAGCATTGTTTTTGCCTCTTCCTCGGTTAGATCCACCATTATTATGTGAGTGAAACTGAGAGTTGTTGGAATGCTTATTACCAAAAGCATATATAGCTAGAGAATGAGAAAAATTATCAGAGTTCTTTGCCATAGCTTGTTCTTCGCTCTGCAACATGATAGAGAGTTGCTCATAGGTAATTGGATTACTCCTAGTGTGAATTGCAGAGCAGAAGTGAGCAAATTCTTTAGGCAAACCACAAAGAACAATACAAATAAGTTCTTCATTATCAACAATAACTCCAACAACAAGGAGTTTGTCTTGTGCAATCTTGATCTTCTGCAAGAAGCCATTAACTGAATCAGATCCTTTCTTGAGGCTTTGCAGCTCAAGTTTCAGATTCAGAATGTTTGCCCTTGAGGTTGAGGTGAACCTCTGTTCTAGGGTATTCTACACTTCTCTAGAAGTGGTAATTCCAACTACAAGTGAGAACACTTGAGGAGTGAGAGTAGAATTGATCAAAGATAGAAAGCTTTGTCCTTGATTCTCCAAGTCTAAAAGTCTGGATTCACATTCTTGGTCAAGTTTCCTTGAGTATCAAGAAGATATTGACAAGGTTGAGCAGACGAGCCATCTATATGTTCAACCAACAAATAAGCTTCTAGAATTGTGATCAACTGGTGCTTCCATGGAATATAATTGGTGTAGTCAAGCTTTATGAACATTAGATTTGACATATTGGAAAGAAGTAACAATGGTGAAGGAGACTCAGTAGAAGTAACTGTGGTAGTGGTTTGTGGTGGTGGAGTGGTGCTTGAAGGAGTAAAGGAAGCCATGGATTCAGGCTCTGATACCATGTAAGAATTAGGAAAAGCTTGAAGCTTCAACAATGGAGAGAAAGTGTAAAACAGAGAGAAAAGTTAGGAAGAGAACTCTCTGAATTAGTTATTCAAGCTTAATTAGTTTCATGCACATACATCTCAATATATAGTATACAAAAGCTTCTAGAAGGATCATATCTAACAAACTCTAGAAACTTTATAATAGAAAATGACAATTGTACAGAAAAATATCTCCACTCTACACAAAAATATCTTATGCTCAATCTTGTTGAAAACAGAGGAAGTCAAGCCCATGCTCAATGAGGAAGAACAGTTGTATAAAACGATACCGTGTGTTGTCTTGAATAAGTTATGCCGACATAAGGAAGAAACGATGTCATTTACCATTTAGACAAACGTCATCGTTTTAAGTCTCAGTAATATTTAAACTCAAGTGACCATTGGAGCAGTGTGTTCTTGACCTTCTTCATTTGTAGACTTTGCAAAGTCATTGATTCCACTTACATTTTCTTCGCATAATCGAGAAAAAATTGCGATATATACCATCCAAATAATGTAAGGTATAGTTGCCATTTGCACAGCCAACGTCGTATATGCAATTAGAAGGTTGTTGGCTACCTTTCCATCTGGTTATGTTGCGAAAACCAGAGCCCTTTTCATTATCCAAAAACAATGCTTGATCTCTAAAGCTCTGCCTATTCACCCATTTCATCATTGAAACATTTAGCTCATAAAAGCAATTGCATGCCAAATTTTTCCGTCTATTTTACGAATTTACTTTTTCTATTTTATACTATCACTTTTCTAAAACACACACATTAGTTCATTTATTTTACAATCTATTCTATTTAAATAATAATATTTTTTTAATTTTTTATTATTATTCTTTTGTTCATATCTCTTTCTCTTTTCTTTGTACTTATCTCTTTATCTTTATCTTTATCGTTGTCCTTATCTCTCTGACCAATCTTTTGTCCCTCCTCCGCTTCTTCTTCTTCTTCTTCTTCTTCCTTTCACGGACACTTCTTCTTCTTCCTTTCATGTATCAGATCACCTCCCCTCCACAAGCATCTTCTTCTTCTTCTTTCTCTCTAGTCAAATCAACTCTCTGCCACAAGCACCAATCTCCACCACAAGAATCAAAATCCATAAGCACCGATCTTTGCCACTAGCACCATCCACAAGAATCAAAACCCATTTTCGTCGACCCACAAGCACCGATCTCTACCGCCAACACCGATCCACAAGCATCCAAACCCACTTCCATCGACCCACAAACTCTGATCTCCACCACCAGCACCAATCCACCGATCCACAAGTGGCCAACACCAATACCAATCTCTCTCTCTCTCTGTTGGTTTGTCTGTATAGGTGTGTTTGTATATCTTTGTGTTGATTCGTCTATGTGAATGTGTTTGTGTGGGTGTGTTTGTGTATATCTGAGGAAAAAGAAGATGAGGAGAGGAGAAGTCTGAGACTGAGCTCGTTTTGCACACGAAGAAGAGAGAGAAAAAAAAGTGTGAAATTGGGAAATTAATAAAATAATAGTATTCACAGCTACAGTAACAGTGTATATATACACTATTGCTATAGCAAATATGTAAATATACACAGTTTTAGAATGACTGATGTGGAAAATTTTGTGGCTTAAATGTGTAAAATTGATCTCTTTTTCTATTATGTAAGAGTATACAAGAGTCGGTGCGGATGCTCTAAGGAATTATTATTTCCCATAATAAATGACTATTACATTACATTATTACAATGCCTATTACCTTAGTTTTAAAAATCAAAATGGTTAAAGAACCGAAAATAGGTTCAATTTCTGGTTGAACCGATTGAACCAACAGTTTCTCCAGTTCAACAGTCAATTTTATCGAATTGGTTCCAAGTTTGGTTTTCGGTTAAACCAATTGGTCTGGTCCAATTTTTAAAATAGTGCCTGTTACAGTTTACCAAACATGCCATTAATTCATTCTTCTACAAAAATTCAAATTAGGCAAGGAGAATAAAACCAATTACATGTTCATTTCTTATGTATAACTAATTCACATATTAAAAATGGAGGGACTAGAGTCAAGATCAATGGTCAAGAACCAAATCCGAATGGAAATTAATTTGAAGTCACGAGATCTGGTGTCTATGAAATATAACAAGATAGTCAAGTTGACCACCAAAATGATCCATGCACAACCATAGAAAGGAGAGCCAATTGGAGTGTTAGACATGGCCTAAAATATGATTTGCATTAATGGCTTTCCCAACACTTCTCTAAACAATTGATGGGGTCGAAATATTATATCTTGTATACGGCATATATGCCATCTCCCTCACAGCAGGTGGGTCTATATGCCATCTCCCTCACAGGTACCCACCTGCTGTGAGGGAGATGGCATATATGCCGGATACACAATATGTGGGACCCACTTATAGTGAGGGAGATGGCATATATGTCAAATACACAATATAACATCTCGATAGGGTCGACTAAATTTGATTCAACATGGTTCAAATGGTGAGAATAATACTTTCCAAGTGAGATAATCCCCGACTTACCTCTTAGCTTAGCTCTTTCAGAAGATTAAATAATTTGATTGAACATGGGACAAATAGTGAGAATGATACTTTCTAAGTGAGATAATCCTTGACTTTCCTCTTTTGGAAGATTCAATAATCTAGAATTCCACTCCTAATATGGGTAGTAGCTCTAACGATAATGACCTTGAGAAGTTTTGAAAAGGCTTTAGGGTCTACCAAAGCCTTCTTTGGTTAACACGGATCTCCTATCAACGCAGCTAACGGTTGCACAAATTTCATATCATCGTGACTGAATTCCTAAAGCAATTCTAGATTGATATAGATAATTGGTGCAAAGTTCTTCAATGCAACACACTTCAATAGATGAACCGTAAGTAGAGGTTTTTAATCGATAAAGATATTATATCAAATTTTGTCAATCAACATTGAAGGTGTTTTTATTTATTTATTTAAAGTCTAATTTTATTTATTTTTTTGATTTCCTACATTTTTTTTTTGCTGGGTAAAAGAGGAAACAGATTAATATAGAAGGAAAATTGAATGTTAAAAGTCTCCTAGAATCCATCTCTGAGCAGTGGACGTATACCATGTGAAAGAGATGGGTCGCAATGGAAGGCCCATATGCCCCCACTGGGCCATGGAGATGGAGTGGACCCAAAACCCAAACTCTTGGGTCTTACTGAAGACCTATCAAGGTTCTGTCAAATAACCATACTGCTTTTGCTTCTTGCCCATAGTGCAGACTATTATGAACACTATAGTTGTTGATGTGTAACTCATGCCATCCACAAGCATGGAAATTATCTACAAATATGTATTTCACTAACACATTTTAATTTATACGAGGAACTTGATTCTACTCCACTCAAAGATACATATCTGCCTTCTCCTTTCTTTCTTTGGGTCATGAATACAAATCTACCAAAATTTCAATAACTCTCAATTGACAATCTTCAATTCTCTCTGATCATGCAATGTTGCTGTTGCTTCCTCCTAGGTGGTCTTTGAGAATTTCTCTTAGGTAGTCTAGTTGCTCGGAGCTGCCTTGAAGTTCATCCCACTAGAAAAAATAGACCAAGAAAGCCATTCTATCAGTTGATTTAAATTGGGAAGAAACAAACAGATAACAAAAACAAAAACAAAAATAGATGGACCATAATACTTCATCAGGACTTCAATTACCTTGTCCAGAACATGTAAGAAATAGTATGCCATTGATAATAATCCACAATTCAATTTAAAGATGTTACAAAGTCGTGTTTTGTTCTCATGAGATAGTCATCACTCAGAATCAACACGTTTATGAGGCAATTTAAAAATTGTATGGGCTAAATTTGGGCCCTGCTCAACAAATATTTGAAGATGTGTAAAAAATAGTAGTTGCTCATGTCCAAGTCAACCAGCCCTCTCTCTTATGCGAGACCAAAGATATCTCAATCAAGGCATACAAACTCTAATGCGGGCAATTTTTGTGCCCAAATCATTTTAGTAGATACTGTATCGTTTGATCAATTTGGGAAAAAAAAATTACATAAATGGCAGTGATGACAAAACCAAGCTAATTTTTGCGTACGAAGATTGAAGAATTCTTTCCATTGAGTAGATTCCCTGTTCTAGAATAGCTGGCCACAAAGATGCATGGCAGGTTTCCCAATAATAAGCAACTACCAAATAGAGATCTAAATAAGTCCCTAATAATATGCCCATTTTCACTTGGTTGTGCAATATGTACATAGGTGTCTTTACCACTACTGACTATGAACAAAATGTCCAAAGTGATACTGGGAAATGCTTTCATATTTTAAGATGAGAATTATATGTATGAGTGGAAATCAAAATATCAGTTTTTGAAAAAATGGAAATTGTCTTGTTCCAACACATTTGCTCAATCCTATATTTCTAATGCAGTCTGGTGGTTGACTGCAAGACACTGTATGTATGTATTTTAGGGGGTTGGACTTTGCCATAGAAGTAAGACCTTCAACAACAGGCATTGGTTCCAGCTATGCAACTTATTTACTCCAGGGAAACTGTGTTCATCCACAAAAATATACTACTCAAATGTTTTCCTATTTATAGGACACTGTTTTATCATAGAGCCTATTCAAATAGAAAAATAAGTAAACAAGAAGTCTATGGTGTTCAGTTTGTTTGGAGTTAATTGGGTAATGCCAAAGTTGTTGATTTACTAGCTTGTTGGCAAGGGAGGGTTGGTTATCATTGGAATGGAGTTATTTGGATGGTTGCTCCCCATTGTTTGATGAGGTGTCTTTGGAGGGAGAGAAATGACCAAAGCTTTGAGGATTTTGAGAGAACCTTGCTGGATCTTAAATTATTTTTCTTTTAAACTATATTGGATTGAATGACAGTTGTAGGAAGTTATAGACTATGATTGGTTTGTGATTCGATAGATCATTGTAATTTGCGTGCTTGATTGTATTGTCCACAGTTCTATACATCCTGTATTCTTGGAGTTGGTGACTTTTTTTTTTTTTGGTCTCAAAAAAATTCATTATTATCCAAAAAACAAAGTCTAGATAAGATGGCTCAATTGATAAAAGGGATATTATACTGAACTCAACTAAGCCTTACCTTCAACAAGGGATCTATATTCATCCATGGTGAATAAGTATTATAATAACCATCAATCTACTCAACCCTCCCTTCTCTAGGCTTGAAATTGATTGTGCAAAAGATTAGTTAACAAAGCATGACATAAGTGGAGTTTATGAAAGGGACAACAAATATAGGCATAAACCTTTTCTATGTAAAATGGACTTAGCTATGGGTGTTTGGTGATCACATATACGCCCAACTGTCATGTTTGTTTGTTACAGTATAACATCCACCATTTTGAATTGTTTGACAGCCGTATCTATCTACTCATGTCATGTTGTGTTGACGTGGTACTCAAAGGTGAAAAGAAAAGGGTCTAGCATAACACAAATAATATCACACTACATGCATAAATGATGATTAAATTATATTTATCATTAATTTGAAGATAATCTTCTTCTTTGTATATCCATATAAACAGACATGCATGTGCATCTGTACATATATAAAGTGAGTGCCTAATTAGACGTGGTGTAAGATTTGTTAGAAATACACTCCATAACTTTTGTGGGACTCATATTTTGCCAGAGCCACTGTTGATTACTTCTTCCCACTGCTTTCATGCACACCAAAGATCATCTTGATTGGAGATGAGGGGCTGTTCCATCTGTATAGTGCTCAAGGTTTATAATATATAAGTAAAAACACATGCTTTCACTGCATGTACATGTGACGTGCATATGTTGATATGGCAAACATTTATATAACTGCAGACAGATTATTAAGCAAGGGCAGAAATATAACTGAGCCATAAAAGTCTCTTAAAGATGTTAACTTTTATCACCATTCTTTTTCTTTTTGGCCAAGGCCTTCTTATGATTTTCAAAATGGTTTTATTATGCCATGTAAACCAAGTTGAGAGATATCTGCTAAAGCAAAATATTATCAAGTTTCAGGAGAATGTAAAACATGAAAACTCACCTCTTGATTTGACAATGAATAAACCTTCCAACCGGCAGCAGTAATGTAGCGGCGTTTCAGCATGGTATGCCCTAAAGGCGCCCCTGCAGAGATATGATTAATGACAATCTAAATCATTAGTTGTTCAAATAACTCACTCAAATATCAGCAGAGAGGACATGCTATACTGTTATAAAAGTAGGCAACACTCACCGGTATTCCTTGAGAAATGAGTTGGCCCATCAATCTCCAAAGCAACCTTCTTATCAACCAAAAGTGCATCTAAAGTATACCCATCCACAACATATTCTAGGACCCAATCGAGGCCAGTGCTAACGAGGAGACGAGCTACCTCGTTCTGAAATGATGAAGTTGTTTTCGTATTAAACCTCTTAGTTTTTCTTGCATGAGAAATTTTGTCCTCGAGAGCACTCCTTAGAGATAACTGAAGATGTGAGTACTCTAGCTTCAAGCATTGGTTCACAAGATGAACTTGAGAAGCAAACATGATATCCTCCCTATACTGCTCCGAAATCCTTTGCTCCTCAAAGTGGCTCAGGGTTCTCCATAAATGAGAAAAGAAATTCCGTTCCATTTGTCCAAAAACAGCATAAGACCAAGCTATATTTCCAAGTTGATCCCTATTGAAATTGAGGACAGGAGATCTTAAAGCTTGATCAGAATCAAGAGCTTTATTGCTGTCCAAACTGCTATCTTCACAGAATTTAAATTGGTCAGCATTCTTGAAGACATCATCTAAAGATTCAAGCAAAGGGTCAACAGGCTCATGTAAAGAAGCAAAAGCCCACAAGACCTGAGCAAGTTCCTGCTCCTGGAAAGTGTGAATTATATCCGATGCCCTTTTTGACAATTCTGAAAAGAGTTCAGAAGCAGAGTGCTGCATTGAAGCAAAAGCACCCGCAACATTAGCAACATTCTGAGAATTGAATTCTGAAACTTTGGTTAAGACCACCTCTGCAACTCTATCCATTTCTGATAGATAAAGAAGCTCACCTCCAATCTTGGACAATGCCCATGATATATTCGAGATACCTTGAGCTGAACATTCTGGTAAGGCCGTCATTGCAATACCCACAAGCATAGACATCTCTCTTTGACGGGCAAAAGCCAGCCTACGTGTTTCTGTCATTGAAACCTTCTCCATGTTCCTAGCAATACGATGAAGAGCAGTAGCAATGTTAAAAGGAGAGAGAGGTGAGGGGCTTAAGCCTTTCCCAACAGCCATGATTGTGTCAGCAGTAACCTCCAACACTTCGTCTGCAGTCTGTGCTTCTATAATAGCTTTGTTCAAGTTAATTTCTTTCCTACGATCAGTGGGCCCCGAAAATTGGGACAACCTTTGAACAAGTTCTTCCATTGCCTTCTCCTTCTTCTCTTCAAACATCCCGCCCGCCATCATACTGACCTTCCTTTTTAGATCATCAATATCATCCAAATTTTCCATATCTTGCAATTCAAAGTCATCCTCCGAATCAGAATCCAAATCTTCTTCAACTTCCTTGAGTTTCCTATCAATTTTCTCATTGTTTACCAATTTCTTCTTCTTCTTTTTCTTCTTGACGGCAACCAAATCCTCCATTTTATGACTCAACCCCCTTGCTTCAATTGATCTGAGGGCAACCTTTCTTGCTCTCACACACCAATCCATTCCATCAGTATCTTCCAACAACCTAGACTTAATTTGTTTTTTCTTTTTCTTAGGAGGTTTAACATCCAAAGGGTCAAGCTCCCCAAGGAACTCCAATTCCCAATCCATACTACTTTCTTTTTCTTTTTCTTCATCACCACCATCAACACTCACTGAGCTAATAGCATGACTATCTCTACCTAAATTTATGCAGTTTCTTCTCACAAAACCCAGCTCGGGTTTTCGAGTAAAAAACCCAGTTCTCAATTTTAGCATTGGAAGCTTATGAACTATCTTAGGATAAAAAATGAAGGGTTTAAAGCAAGTTTGGTTAGGGAATGTGTTTAACAACCCTTCCATTGTTTCTCTTCCTGATTCCTATATCTTTCTTCTTCTTTTTCCTAAGCAAAATGATAAACACTAAAGAAACTAATTGTCAAACAGTGAGCAAGCAATTCAAATTACTTGAAGTTGTAATTGAAGACCAAATTGAAGATACAAAGTTTGCTAAAGAAATGTTCAAGAAAAACACATTTTCAGCATATACCTTGATAGAGGTCACGATAGTAACTCGATAGAAGTTGAAACTTAATGTCTCCTCAACAACATCTCGATAGATCGAGATTTTGTCCTTGATAGAAGTCTCGATAATAGCATCTCAATAGATTGAGCTTTGCAAATCAGCAAAAATCAGCAACGCAAAAAAACCTATAACTTATTCGTTTGAAGCCCGAATTAAGATCCATTTGAACCAGTATATAAAGGATATCATAAGTCATCTATTAGAGGGTTTTTTTTTTTTTTTTTTTTTTTGAGGTTTTTTTGAGAGAGAATACTCTGTTTATGTGGATAGAGTTTTGTAACCAAGTTTTCTCTATTTTACCAAACCAAAGAATTCTTGCTGCATTTCTTGTACGCCTTTGGGTTCTGTAACCAAACAAATTCTCTAGCACCAACATTGAAGATCTTATTGGCGTTTTTCTCTGAAGTTGATGCAAATCAATTACAACAATCAAAGGGTTGCTATGGAGTTAGCCACATACTTTGGATCCATGCAAAGGGTTAGTCACAAATTAAAGGTTTGTGCATCAAAGGAAATGAGACTACTACAAGATCAAGTCCAATTGGATATTAGAGTAAAGGTTCAATTGTAGGTTGATATCCGGATAGGACAGGATAGTTGGTAAGATTTCTTATACTTGTAACCGATTGATTGTTGATTAGTGAATTCTTGGGAGTGATAACTTTAAAATCACTCGATGAAATTTTTGCCTTGCGAGGTTTTCCTCATTTGTCAACAAATCATCGTGTCTAATTTATTTTCCGTTGCACTTAGTATTTTTGGTGATTTGTTGATGCCTTCACATTTTGCATATAAATTGAATTTAATTAATCAACTTGGGTAATTGAATAATTAACTAGGGTAAAGCTATCTTAACCCAACAATATATTTTTTTTCCTCAATTTGTTTCTCTATTTTTAAATGAAGGGATTAACATTGACAAAATGTGATTAATGGGTCCAAAGGACTTTTATTTTACCAAAAAAAATTTGAATTATTTTAACAGATTTATGTAATAGAGAAACAATGAAGGAATACACAATAAAATCTGTGAATGACAATGAATTTCATTTCTCTTTTTATTGTTTACAATATATGGGGAGGAGGATTTGAATCAGATTCTCCTCATCCGAAATTTACAGAAACAATGAAGGAATGTGGAATTTGCAAATTACATAAAATAAAATATGTGAATGACTACGACTTTCTTTTCTTTTTTCAATAAATGGGGAGGGGTGATTCAGACCTAGGTTCTCTTTCATGGGACAACTGAGCAATGCCATTAAGCTCTTCCTTTGTTGTTGGCAATGCCTCTGGTAAACAATGCAATATACATTTGCTCCTAAGCTACCAGGTCATTGTTCTCTTTTTTTTTTTGAGTGAAGAATCAAATTGGAAAAAATAAGTTTGACTCATAACTCTCATACAATGCTGCCATCTGGGATCACTGCACAACAAAGAACGACCACTATTCCACCACTGATGATGAAGCCATTAGCTTCATTGTTGCCTTCTTGGACATTGTCTTTGTTAATAATCTGCATCAAACCAATAGTAGGACAAGAAATGCCTCTAATTTAGAACACATGATGGACAATGAACTGTGAAAAAGAGGAACCACATATTAATTCAATTGCAGGTTGGAGGGACAAAGGCACAATTCGTATGGTGGTTTCTAGATAGAGCCATGAACACAAAAAATATATTAATGAAGTTGTTTATCGCGTTCATTCTAAGAATATGAATAAATTTCTTGACAGTTTAATTAGCTTTAGAATGAAAGTTAATAATGCTCATGAGCTTGATTCAATCTGTTCTTTAGAACTATTGACTATTTCTTGTATTTTACATACCAAAACATTTTTGCCAATTCTTGCATTCTTATCTACAATGGCTTTCCGTATTTGAGTATCTTCCCCAATTCCTATAGGAATGTCAATGCCCTTCTTGTTCATGCCACACTGAATATCTTCCATCTGTTGAGAACATACACTTGCACAATAAATTAGATTATTATTTATTAATGAGGATTTGGAAAGAAATTACTTGAAGTCTGTATGGGAAAAAGAGCTAAAACATTTCATTTTTGAGTTCTTTTAAACTATCCAAAATATGTACAAAGTGATCTATGTATAGATGATTTAGATCTCTCTTACTTGATAGACATCAGAACCCATGATCACTGAATCCTCGATTACTGCCCCTTCTCGAATTTTTGCCCTCATACCAACTACCGTACCTTTGATCTTGCACCTCTACTCTTAGAAAGGTCAAAAATATATTAGAAACAGCAGAGTAAAACAACCTTTACAACTAAGAAAACATTTGCATGATGTGAATGTTTCCTTGTTTTATGTATATGTAAATGTTTCATACTTTGTAACTGATTACCATCAAAATTTACTATCAAAACTTAAAGAGGCAAATAAAGCAGTTCCTTACATTGAGAATGCAACCACCTCCGATGACACTATCTGTTATGACAGCATCAGTTATAAGAGTTGAAGGCAGACACCTTGGCAAAGTGTACATAGGAGACTCTTTATCAAAGAAACTGCTATGAAAGGATGGAGTTTGTGTTAGTAGGTGAGGTGTCCAATTTAGGCAAAACATTCACTAAAGTGATGAACTGCCATTATACTTTCAGCCTTTCCCGGTATTAAAGTTACTGACTTAAATCCTATGTTTGCTTTCTTTGTGCTTTCCATATTTGCTTGGTAGAATGCTTCAATGCTCCTCATGTCCTCCCAATATTCATTAAAGATAAAACCTTGTACCTAAACCTCACAAAGGAGGAGAATCTTATCACTGATTGCAAGTATAAAGAGAAACAATTGCTACAACACATTTGAATGGGAAAAGAAAAAAAATGAGAGAGAGCACTTTCATATTTGGAAAGAAAAGCAACAAAGAGGAAGGGCATGCACAGTAAGTCTGACCTTCATTCCTATGGATATTGCACCTGGTATTACTTCACTTGCAAAGTCATTTTCCTTGGGAAAATGTTCTCTTAGGAGCTTTACTACTGTATCTTTGTTAATGAGATATATTCCCATACTTGAATAACAATAAGCAATATCATTGCATTTTCTTGAGGTTTCCTCCTGAATTTCAGATTTGAATCTCCTCATAAAATTCCCAGAATAATTATAAAACCAAAATTTAAACATAGGAGAGCTTGAGTAGAGAGGGAGAGAACTTACAGAAACAAAACTGATTGGCTTACTCTCTGACTTCAATCTAAACTCTAGAACTTGATTTTCAGAATTCATGGTCAGAAAGCCAAAACCTGGGTCTTGATCTCTCGAAGCCCCCAATGCTGCAATAGTTATGTCAGCCTTGCTGTTTCGATGAGCCTCAATGATTTTCTGGTAGTCCATTTTGTAGAGGTGGTGACCAGGAAGGATCAGAAACTCAGACACTGGATACTCTTCCATTACCCACAAGCATCTTCTAACAGCATCTGCAGCTCCCTAACATTGAGTTCATAGAATCATGAATAGCCAAAAAAACATAAATTTATGCATACATGTATTATGAAGTTAAATCTTTGTAATAGAGAAATGTATGCATTTAAACCTGAAACCAGCCTTCATATTCAGGGCTCTGATAAGCAGCAATTACTTCAACAAGGCCTTCTCTCCCAAGGCCTAATCCAGAATAAGCCCTGGAAAGGTGGGAATTGAGAGAAGTTGAGTTGCATTGTGTAAGAGCATATATCTTGTTTATTTTACTATTAATGCAGTTGCTAACAACCGCATCAACAAGTCTGTAATTTGCTGCTATAGGAATAGCCCCTTCCGATCTTCTTTTAGTCAACGGGTAAAGCCTTGACTCCGATCCATCTCCAAACACAATTGCTGCTACACCCTGACAATAATTAAATCATAAATATAAATCACAAATACTTGGTGCCACTCTTCCAGGACCATGCCAAGGAATACGGGTTAAACAGATTACAACTAATGCCTAGAAAAACAAATACAATAACAATTGTCATGATGAATTTATATGATTATGCATGAAAAAAAAAAAAAAAAAAAACATTAGGAAAATCATTCGAAGATTTTTAGTGACACCTCATTAGCTGGCTGGAACAGTGAAAAGGGGTATTGAGATTCATGTGAATTGGTTATGAACAATCTTGGAGGAAGAGTAGAATGGAACTTTGATGAGCGTTTTTGACATGTTCTTGTTAATCCAGTGATGGCACCATTTGTTTGAGGATTTACAGGGGTGGGAAGAGAAAGCTGCAATATCACCATCACAACTCACAAGATAGAGCAATAGAAAGCTATGATATCTATGATATTATATGCAACTTTTGTTGTAACAAAAGTTATGTGCCTCTTCTCTCCTCTCTACTTCAATTGAGATTTAATAGAGAGAATAAGAAGGGAATATTTTGCTTTCTTCTTCCTCATGGCTATTGCAGAGAAATCTTCCAATGCATGTCTAGTGTCTAGGATCTAATTTCCGACCGAATACTGTGGTACTTAATTAACATTTCTTTTTAAAGATAAGCATGCATAAATAAATCCATAAACATGAAGCTTTGGCCCCTTGGCCAGCATAAATCTTGTTGAAGATCTTTGTTTTGAGTTGTGTTATGTTTAACTTTGATTCTAAGCTTCTTATTGCTTTTTTTTTTCTTTATACTTTTGCAATTCCTTCAGTTTGTTCGTGAATATGTAAAGAGAATCATGATTAGTAAATGTCCTAGAACTAGAAGACAAAATACCAAGTTCCATATAAAAGGCCACTTGGAATGGACCACTTTACCCTCACACACGTCTAATAATACAAACTAGGGTATTAGAAACCAGGTGAAAGAGATTGCTTTAATCACATCAGACAATGTCAATAATATTAACATTATTACTCATGAAACACGTGATTGTGTCATACTAAAATGGCTTTTGGTCATTTTGGGGTGGGTTGAGGGGTAGAAGAGAAGGGGATTTTGGTCAAAATAAATAGTGAAGTAGTCACTACACTAGTCAGGTCAGGTTCTGTCACCAAATATTGGAATAGAGTAGTGTCGAAGGAAGGTAGGCATTATTGTCTTAACTTTTGGGTCTCAAAGCTTGTTTACCTCCACTCTCCTCTCTCATATTATTCAATTATAAATAAATAAAATTGGTTTCAATAAACAGTATACACACACGTATATATATAATTTTACGAAATTATCTTTACAGTTATAGTTACAGTTACAGGTATGTGGCGTGGGATCCACATCTTATGCTTCGTAGAACAGGTACACAAACAAAATACTTTTGTGGAGGAGAGACAGAAAAGAAAGCCGCAACTGCAAGATTTCCTTTGTCCTGTAAGTAACTTTTGATTTTGATGTTGGTTATTTGGGAAGTAAGTTAAGTAGTATCTTAAGGTAGGCATTAATGTCCCCCAGCTTTTGAGCTTTATTGTGTCTAGTGTCTACGTACTTGAATAGTATATAACCATATATATCTTAGAGCATTAGCATTGAAGAATACTAATGTCATATCTAAGATCTTTTTGGCATTTTATAGCTAAAAAATCTTTGCATCAAAAAATGCTATACCTTACTATTGCAAAATTTTTTGCAATAGTGCTACAGTACAATTCTAAACTTAGAATTGTACTGTAGCACTATGCTAAAAAATATATTTATATTTTATTCCATCCCTTAGTTGAAAACAAGTGATGATGTGAAAGAAATAATAAAGAAAGATTAAAAAAATAATATTTTAATGAAAAAGTAAAATAATAGAGTTTTTGGATGTAGGATGTATTGTAAAATGGTATGGTATAATTGATAAAGTAACTTTTTAGGATAGTAAATAGGATAGAGTAGCATTCTTCAATGCTGATGCTCTTATTGTCTATTTTATCATGCCATAGCCTCATATTCTAAACATCAAATTAGATCCAAGGTAATGCATTATGCATTATTATTGATCTATATTATCTATTTTTAGGATACGTAAGTTACATGATCACAAAGAAAATACTAGTTACAAGCATTAACATTTTACCAAGCCCTATGAAGTACAAGAAAAAGTCCTAAGGAACTAAATTACAATAATCTCAAATGATCTGTATGTAAAACTGATCTAATCATCTCGATTCTTAGTTTACACGATTAAACAATCGAATTGCGGTTCTCATCAATATTGGTACAACTTTTGGTATTCTTTTATAACCAAACCAATTCAAGTTTGACCCACCAAAGACACATGAAACATTGTCCAAGCTTAAGAGCAGAAACTCATAAAATGGCTTTGGACAAAAAAATGCAAAAGGCAAATGCCATGGTTTAACTATGACATCAAGCAAAATAATCAATGAAAACCACAAATACATCTGCAATATTTGTAGTTAAATTGGATTAAAGAGCATTAGCCACCACACCATCCAGGTGGAACGGTAATATGCATTTGCTTTTTACTGAGAATTGTTGCTTAATGGTTTGCACTTTGCACTTGAAAAAAAAAAAAAAAAATCACTAGCATATGTTATTCAAAATGTCCAATCATATAGAACAACAAGGGAGCATAGTACAAAGATACTTCTCAATTCTCATTCTTCACATAAATATTCAAGAACCTTGCTCCTATTGTGTCTACGTAGCTTCAGCACTAAACTTTTTCAAGGGGAAGCAAAGCAATCAACAAATAACCCATTATTCTTTGGAATGATATGACGACCATTTGGATTTTCCTGAGAATTCTCAAGATAAAGATATTCTGATAGTTGTCAGATGAAACTGCAAGCCACAGAAAAAGAGAAAATCTGGCACAACATGGATGATGTCCAACGGCAGCTAAAATATCTCTTACTTCAGATGGTGCTCAAACAAAGATGCCATCTCAATCTGTAGGAGGAACAAGATTAATTAATCAACATGAAAACTTTGATAATTTTCATGTTAGCTAATATCACACAATTTCGTTTATAGACCTAGAGTAATAAAGAAACAAAGCAAGGGAAAAGCAAGAGAGAGATGAGTGATAAAAAAAATATAACACCACAAATAAAATTATTAGCAATAAATTAGACATAACACAACAACACAACTTCCTTTCATTTTCTTGTAAGATAGCTTTAACATCAACTTACAGCGGTCAAAGCAGTCTCAGAACCCTTATTGCCAGATTTACCGCCAGCACGATTTAATGCCTACAATAATTGTAAAAGGCAACATTTAAATATCCCATCTCATCTAGTGAACACAAAAAAAAAAAGGTGGGGAGACCACGATAGAAAGTTTTAACAAATTACCTGGTCCATGTTATCGCAAGTCAGTACACCAAATATGCATGGAACTCCTATAAAGTCAAATAGGTAATGCTTCAGTCTATCGTTAGGAGGCAAATATAATCAGGTAGTTACAACAATAGGGGAGGGGGGATTCGAACCCTGATTCTCCTTATAAATAGGCTACACCACTAAACTACAAGACTCTTGGTCAAGGCAAGTATAAGCTCATTAAATAGATAGCAGGAATAGAATGACAGTAGGGACAAGTTCATTGATTTAATAGCAAATCTGCATATTTTCTCAACAAATTGTTAATATGCATTCCCATAAATTGATGTGTAGGTTGCTCAACAACATACAAAATAGAAAAAAGACAGAAAATTGATGTATAGTTACACCTTGCCTTCAGCAATAATAAGTGAATAATCAACTGCAATCACACTCAGTTGACTAACTTACTTTAGAGTTTAGACTACAGATATTTTTATCTAAATAACAAAACAAAAGTATGTGCACATACATACGTTTGAAATTTTAAAAAGTCATACAAAGTTGGGAACTTCTGACACATTCCAAAGTTATTTAACTCTTAATAGAAAAATATAAAGAGTAAACTTTATAAAGGTAAAATAAACTTCCACAATTGAATAACTTTAAAAGAGAATAGTCTAATGAAGTGAAAATTTGTTTCTCAGCCAACCCAATTGATTAGGATTTTGCAGTCTTTAGATGATAAGTAAATTTGATTAGGGGCACACCAGGGAGATTTCTATCTTTTCTCTACAATAACATTTAGAACAATCGCATATTTGAGGCTAAAAATGGATCAAAAACGAGCTAGAAGCTAGGCTAATTTGCACCTTGTTTGATTAGTCCTTTGTGTGGGGTCTCACAGATAGTAACACTCATAGATTTCATAGATTCATTTCATTTTTGTTCATAAGTTTTGTAATTCTTTTTGGTTATGGAGTGCTCATCATGGTAAGCTTGCATAACCTATTTCATAAATAAATCTTATACTTATAAAAATATATATATAACATTTAGAACAAATTCTTTCTTTCCTATGTTAACAGTAAACAAAGACAAATTTTCAAGCCCAGTATTGTATATTCAAGTAGACAAAAGGCTCTATATGTAAAGTCTATTTCCAACATGAAAAATAATATGCAACCTGGGGGTCTCAAACAGCCCTCCATCCTATTCATATGGTTGGGGGAATTAACATTTGAGCAAGAGCTCATTAGAACAAGCACACTATTTCCAAAATATTGCTATAATTTATAAGCAAGATGAATGCAATAATTGAATCATAGTTATTTTATTTTCATGTATGGCTATTAAATGAAATCAATTCATCAACTGATGGAAAGACCAACCTGAATTTAAACCTGCTGAAAGTACTCCAGATGCTGCTGAGTTAACAACAACATCATAGTGGGATGTGTCACCTCTAATCTAATCACAACAGAAATGGTTCATAGATTTAGGCACCAGTTACGAGCATGTCCTCAACAAAGCAAGATAAAGAATACTCTCATGAAGAAATATTATATCTCATCAAAATATATTAACTGGTATAATGAAAAGAAATCATACCACAGCTCCAATACATAAAATTGCATGATATTTTTGGGACTTCCCTAGCCTTTCTGCAGCAACACCAATTTCGAAACTACCAGGAACTCATACAACCTGATGGATACAGTGAAGAAAATAATCATGCCTTGTCAAAGTTTGCTCATGCAAAGTCAAAACTGTAGACCAAGCTAACAATCACAGGGCATAAAATCCCTGTAAGCTTTGAAGCATTTATATACAAAGCCAACAAAAAATGATTAAAAGTAATCAATTAGGTGAGAAATGTCCCCAAATAATAATATCATCAAATGAGTCTAAATTATGCAAAGCTAAGATATGGTACAAGAGATTTTCACTTTTTTTTTCTTTAGAAGTTATCTAACTTTAGTGATTTAGGAAGAGCAAAGATGATCCATGTGTTTAGGATTGAAAGCAACAAAAAGGAAATGCTTTTGCATCCGTTGCTACGCTCACAAGTAGAGATTCAGCTTACAAAGTAAAATGAATTAAAGTATTATGATCAGCAATGCTTCAGAACCTTGAATTTGAAATAGACTATGACTGAAAGGTTTGCATACAAGCACAAGTACTTACCCATATGCATGAAATTGTGTGGGTCACTAATATAACAAAACGGTTTAAAACAAAATATTCCTTGACAAAGATTAACAGTTATAACTAGAATGTGACTATTATGTTGATCTTTGTTTTTCTTCTATGAAAAAGGAGGGGGAAGGGGGGGGGGGGGGGGGATTTTGCCAACAACAATAACTATTATATCATGGAAATTAACCCCTTGATGACTTTAATTTTTTCTCAGATAAACCAGTGATAAAAATTAAAGAAAAAAAACTTGTCCAAAAATAATACTTCAAGAAAGTAACAATTACAAACATGACCCCAGGCTGCACATACAGAGTAGCACCATACAAGTTACAATCAAAACTGCTGACTTCAGAACATAAACTAGAATGACTGGCTAAACCACAACACGAACTCATCAACTAAATAACCAATAATCAAAACTAGTAGTTAGAGTACATTTAAAAAAAAATGGTAAGTTATACATGTACCCAAAGGGTCTTAATTGTTGCATAGACAACCTCACCTTCCACCTAACACTTACAAGGGGAGAAGGTGTCAATTGAGCTACAGCTCATTGGCTACTAAAAAGAGTAAATATTGACACCCCATTTACAACATAACAGCTTAGTCAGAATCGAATTACAAATATGACCGTATTAATATAAAAAGATCCCACATTTGGCCACAGAAATACAAGACTTTACAGAGAAAGGCAATTTTCCACAGATAATGCAGTAACTAACGAGTAATAACAACATCATTGGATCGACACAAAGAGATTATCAATTAAAAAAGTTGGTTACAGAGTTAGAAGAGAAGAAATGAAATGAGAAATGACATACATCAACGTTGTCTTCCAGAACGGAGTAATGATTGAAAGTAGACAAAGCTCCCTCTAATAGCCGCTTAGTGATAATCTCATTAAACCGCGCCACAACCTTCAAATAATCAAAATACTCTCTATTATATATATATATGTTATGTTTCATTCAAACAAGCAAAAATTTATTACATTAATTTGACATGAGTGAGTGGAGAGTGGAGAGTGACCACAGCAAAGCGAAGAGCTTGAGTATTGGTGACAGAACCCATTAGATTCCTCACGGCAGCAGTTTGTGCAAACGACGACAACCGATCCTTCTTCCTCTCACTCTCAACAACGGCATTAAAACCATTCCTTCCTAACCAAAAAGATAAAAATATAGAACTGTGAAATAGTGGGTATCAGGGAATGAATGAATGAAATGAAATGAAGAAGGTAGCCTCACCTGCATGCGAAGAAGAAAAGTAGAGAGGCTTTGAGTTTGAGTTGCGATTAAGGTGTAGTGGGATGGTAGTACTCGAACTCGTAGTATTATTTTGAAGATGATGCGTTGGTGCGAGACGCGATTGGTAGAGAGGAAGAAAGCAATGGGCGGAAGCAAACGACGCTGCCATTTTCATCAAACACTTTGTTCTGAGCTAGAATACAAAAATCAGTAGTCAACTCAGAAGACCAGCAGAGCAAGCAGATCTATAACACCATAATATAAATAAACAGATGGAATGCTGATATGGTTATTTTGCCTTTTGGGTTTGCTTGCATACATTGTCATGTCTAGTACAACGTTGTTGTTTTGGGACAATTTTGGTTGGGAATAGTATGTACTACTGATTTGGTAGAAATTAGTGGAATTATAAGTATGCACATTCGTATATATGTTGATGACATAATTCATATATTTTGATTTGAAATTTGTGGAACAGATTTGGTATTAAGTTTAGTGCATTATGCCATTTAAGATGTGTATTGCATGTTCCGATTAAGACAAATTAAAAGAAAATTTCAAGGATTTTTGGGTTAAACTTAATGGTCACTTTAATGATAAAAAAATGTTAAACAAAAAAATTCCATCACATACTAAAAATGGGGGCTAAAATACTATTCAAATGTTTTAATGTATTTTGCACCTAATTAGGAATGCTTCATTCTAATTTCAATGCTTCATTGAATGTAAAATCATTTTAATGGATGGGATGTCAACAAAATATAAATTATCATTACGCATCTTGGAGTGATGGTTACTCCACAAGTATAAGTGCTTGTAAGAGGTGAGAGGGCAAAGACTGGGGTTCAAGTCTTTAGGAAGGAGCTTCATATAAATATGCACTTAGATTAGATTAGAGAATAATTTCTATCTTGTATATAAAAATATATATATATATATATATATATATAAATTAAATTTGATAAGAACTTGGTGTAAACTCTTTAGTTTACATCCTCTAATAAAGACATATCCTATTCGACCCTCTAAATGTAGAAGCTAAGGCTTTTGAGGAAGGTGTTAGTTTTGCATGGGATGTGGGGATCTACGACAGTAGTTTTGAATAAGATTATAGCTAAAGCTGTCCAAGGGGCCGATGACCCACCAGTGACTATTGCACCCATTATTAAGGGGATCCAACAAAAACAATAGGAGTTCAGAACGATACAAGTCTACCAAGTAAAACAATAGGGAAACAAAGCAGCACATATCTTGGCTCGACATGCCAAGGGTATTGATAACTATGTAATTTAAATAAAGGAAAATCTTGGTATGCTTCAGGCTACTTTAGTTCAAGATGCCATGTATTTATTTTCTTCTTAATGAAAGTTACAATATAAATATATATATATATATATATTGTAATTGTTTCTCAAAAAAAAAAACAAAAAAAAAAAAAATCTTATCACATAGGATAACATTTCAAATAAACATTATATTTCAGGTTTTAAGTAAAAGACAGATGTGGCAATTTCTTATTGGATGATGTAAAACATACACATCATTCTTACCAAATTCAAACTCTTATTAATATTGCCTCTATTTTTGATTTTGATACATTTGGAAATCTCAAAACAGCATAGATGTCCTATTTTTTTTTAAGATTTTCACACATTTGGAAATCTCTAAACAACATAGATCTCTAAAAAACTTATTACTCAAAAAAAGTATCTCAACTTAGGTACAAAATACCATAATAAGGTGAACAAATAGATGGAATATATTATATAATTTTGGTAGGTGTTTTTCCCCCCAATTACTTTTTTAATGAGCCTTTGTGGTCTTACTTATATTTCTTAATTTAGACACAAAATAACGTAAATGAGGTATATAAAATTAGGGAAATTATTGTGTACTCCCAGAATACCATAAATGCGTATTCCCTCATCTCACATGAATGATGGGTCCCACTAATTAAATTTATGGTAGGACCCACCATTTATGTGAGAAGGGGGAGTACGCATTTATGGTACTCCACGAGTACCTAATAATTTTCCATAAAATTAGTGGAATTGATGGTGCGCATTTAATGACATATCCTCAGTTATTTTCACTATCATTTATTATTGATGCATAATATTTGACATGTCCAAAACATCTTAAATTTGATCACATGTCGTAGAAGAAGCTAACATAATACTAAAATTAGGTTAGGCTTAACTAATGTGGGTTCCAGTTAGCTCAACTGGTAAAATCTCTGATGGTTGTATAAGAGATCTGAAGTTCAATCATCACTTACACAAAAAACTAATTGATGTCTTTTTTTTTTTGATGCGAAAGATAGATATACTTTTATTGCGGCTACGAAAAAGAGGTTACATCATGGATAAGAGCTTGCATAATACAGCAAGGTTCCTCTTCAATCCAAGCAACATAATCATTTATGCTAGATGCATTTTTTGCTAAAATATGGGCCGGCATATTCCCTTGTCTCCGCACGTGAGAGTACTCAATACTTCTAAATTCTTTGCCTATGTCTTGAATCCCATTAATCACAGCAGCTATTGTGGATGGGGCCCGGGAACAGTTACATAAAGCATTATAAACCACTGTTGAGTCACCTTCCAGTACAACATCCCTTACACCGACGTCCTTTGCAAAGAGCAGGCCCACCTCGACTGCTTTGGCTTCAACCTCTGCTGCTCCTAACGGCACTTGGATCTTCCTACTTAGAGCTGCTTCAAGCCTACCCTCACTGTCACGGATTACTACCCCAACGCCCACTGCTCTCTGTTTTATGAAAATCGCTCCGTCAACGTTGATCTTGAAGAGACCATCCCGTGGAGGAGTCCACCTGACATTCCGCTGAGGCGTCGGAACCACTGGTCGGTCAAGCTGATTCGCCGCTCTGTACTCCCGAAGATATTCTGTTGCGCAACTGAATAACTGTCTCCCCGTCTTACGTACTCCGCCACACCTGACCTCATTCCGGTTGTGCCATATTGCCCATGCTGTCGTGGCAACCTGAGCCACGTGCTCCTCCCCCACATCCTCCTGCATTATCAGCTTCCACATAACGTCGACGAAGGACAGGGATGAACCGCCCAGGTCTGGAACCACCATCTTAGAACACTCCCTTGCCTCTCTAGCTTTCCGACACTCCCACAGGACATGAAACACTGATTCCGGCGTCTCTTTGCAGTCGTCACACACATCATCCTGGACTATTTTCCGGCGCAGCAGATTGTCCTTTGTTGGCAAGGCATTACGACATGCACGCCACATAAAATGGCGAATTTTGTGAGGTACCGGGATGCTCCAAACCCTTCTCCAAAAACTCCTCATTTTGCTAGCATCCGACGGAGCCCCTTTATTAGGCATTGAGAGCAGGTTCACAGCCAACTTGTACGCATTCCTCACCGTAAATAAACCATTCGGTGTTTCGGACCAAATAAGTTTATCCGGTGGTAGTCGGGCACTAATGGGAATGCTTTTGATACTGTCAGCCTCATGCGGTAAAAACACCGTATCAATCACCTCAGTCCGCCACTCCCCTTTTTCACTGTCTAGTAAATCTGCCACCCTGGTATCCGAATGTAGGAAAAGCCTTGGGGTAATAACTTTGTGAGATGGAGGAGTAGGCAGCCACTTGTCCTCCCACACGCGAATGCTTGCTCCATTCCCAACCCGCCACTTCAAGCCTTCTTTGACTAATGATTGGGCTGCCATAATACTTCGCCACGAGTATGATGGATTATTGCCAAGTGATGCATGGATAAACTCGCATCTTGGGAAATATTTCGCCTTCAACACTCTATAAACTAGAGAGTCTTGGCCTACCTGGAGTCTCCACCCTTGTTTCGCCAACAAAGCCAGATTAAAAAGTTTAAGGTTCTTAAAACCCATACCTCCATTTGACTTTGATTCACACATTTTGTCCCAGCTCAACCAAGGGATTCTATTTTCGCTCTTCACTTGGCCCTACCAAAACTTCCTTATCATAGCTGTTAACTCATCACAAAGATTATCTGGCAGTTTAAAACAGCTCATTGTGTAAGTTGGTACAGCTAGCGCCACTGCTTTAATCAATATTTCTTTTCCGGCTTTGGATAATAACTTCTCTTTCCAACCAGACAACTTCTTACCCAGCTTTTCCTTTATATCATTAAAAGTGCTGCGCTTGTTTTTGCCCACAAGAGACGGCAAGCCAAGATATTTTTCATGCTGCTTGATTACTTGGGCACCAAATCTTCCTTTGATCTCTTCCTGTATCTCCTTCGGAGTATTACTGCTGAAAAATAGGGAAGTTTTTGCTCTATTCAGCTGCTGACCCGAAGCTTGCTCATAAACCCCCAACACTCTTTGCAATGCGTCACACTCTGCAATAGTTGCTTTACAGAAGATGAGGCTATCATCCGCAAAAAATAAATGGGAGAGCTGAGGACCCCCACGACATATAGCAATCCCCTCCATGTTGCCATTACCCACTGAAGCTTTAATCAAAGCAGATAACCCTTCTGCACACAATAGAAATAAGTAAGGTGATAGGGGGTCTCCTTGTCGGATACCCCTTGAAGGAATGATGCGACCTCTAGGGCGACCATTGATCTTGATAGCATAGGATACTGTGGTAATACATTGCATGATCAAACTCCTCAAATTAATATCAAAACCCAATTTCTCCATAATTTTCTCCACAAAAACCCACTCTACCCTATCATAAGCCTTACTCATATCAAGTTTAATGGCCATCTCACCCACTTTACCCCCTTTTTTCCTACTAATATGATGCATAGTCTCAAAAGCAACCAGAACATTATCCGTGATTAACCTTCCATGCACAAAGGCACTTTGGGTATCACTAATAATGGATGGGAGGAATTTTTTCAGCCTGTTTGCTATTGCTTTAGAAGCTATCTTATAGGTTACATTGCATAGGCTAATCGGCCTATAATCTGAAACATGTTTCGGTTCATTTATTTTTGGAATAAGCACAATATGAGTCTCATTAAAATTTGGAGGAGACATACCATGATTGAGGAAATCTAACACTGTGCTTGTTACAACTCCACCACAAGTATTCCAAAAATGTTGAAAAAAAAGGGGGGGCATACCATCGGGTCCAGGGGCTTTCAGTGGGTACATCTGCTTCAAGGCCAATCTCACTTCCTGTGCCGTGTACTCTCGGGTCAGTTCAACGTTCATATCAGTTGTGACTTTCGGTTGGACAGCATGTAATATGTCGGAGAACTCTTCTGGCTTGCTTGAAGTAAAAAGCTTCTCAAAATAGGCCACAGCAACTTCCTCAATCTTCAACTCATCCTCCTGCCACCTTCCCTGCTCATCAACTATTCCATCAATATAATTTTTCTGGTGTCTAGCCGAAGCTTTCGCATGAAAAAAACTAGTATTCCTGTCGCCTCCTTGAAACCAGTTCAATCTTGATCTCTGCCTCCACATTTCATCTTCTTTCTCTAGCCACTTGTTAAGGTTTACTCTCGTGGTCCTTAACTCGCCCAGTATACCCGAACTAGATGGCCGTAATTCCAACCACTCCAATTTTTGTTGAAGCTCAGAAATTTTCCTTCCCACGTGTCCAAACTCCTCCTTATTCCATTTCTCTAAGTCCTGTCTGCACTGCTCCAAACAACTCTTCAGTACACCCTCTGCACCGGAATGTTCCCCTATCTCCCATGCCGCTTTAACAATCTCCTCACACCTACTATCCTTCAACCACATAGACTCAAATCTAAAACTCTTTCTTATTTTCTTTTTCTTCCTTTTTGGCACCAGATGAAGTGAGAGTGGTGAGTGGTCTGATGCCGAGGAAGAGAGATGGAATAGTTTTGCAGCAGGAAACAAATCCATCCATTCCTTATTAGCCAACGCTCTATCAAGTCGTTCCCGAATATGCATCCCATCCGCTCGATGATACCACCAAGTGTATTTCGGTCCAATGAAGTCCACCTCCCTAAAACCACAGTAGTTTATAGCATCAACAAAATTCTCCATCTGCCTCCTTGGACATACACGGCCACCTTCTTTCTCCGTGAGTCCTGTTATTTCATTGAAATCTCCAATGGCGAGCCATGGCACCGAAGTCGTTCCCTTAAGGGATTTTAACTTGGCCCATGACTCCAGGCGCTGCGCTGTATCAGGATTACCATAAAAACCGGTGAAATGCCAGCTACCACCATCCCATCCTCCTTCAATCCAAGCATCAATGTGATCCTGAGCATATGTGTTAATCTTCATAGTAATTCCTTCCTTCCACAACAGAGCTAACCCACCCTTACTTCCATCACTAGACACAATTAAACCATGTTTCATCTTACAACGATCCTTCACTTTCTCCAACCATTCCCGTTTCGACTTTGTCTCCATCAAAAACACAACCTTGGGCTCTTCCTTGGTCACCACCCTTTCCAAGGCTTTAACTGTCCGGAGGTTCCCAAGCCCCCGGCAGTTCCAGCTTAAGATACTCATTGGTCTCGGCGGGGTTGCCCAGCAACCTCCGCCGTTTCTGTATCATTTGTTTCCTCTGCAACTTTCTTCTTTTTTCCATGCAAAGTTACGTCAAATAGGTCTCCCTCTGAGCTTCCAATTTTTCGCTTCAGCCCAACATCAACACTCCCCATTTGATCCATATTAATTGATGGGCTTTGTCTCACCATCCTTTTCCAAGTCCCCTCATGTAAGCCCAAAGCCCCTTTGTTTGCAACCATATTACCGGACCCTCCACTAAGACCATTGGGCTTTGTAGTTTGCTTCCCCTTATTTCCACCTTTAATGGGCTTAGTTTTATCTTTCATTCCCTTCAAGCCCGGATCAGCCCAGCCCACATTAAATTCAAAGTTAGTCAACACCTCATCCGCCTTTAAATCTACCAGCTTTCCATTCCGATCTTCCTGCTGAGTTTCGAATCCCTTAACATCTTCCATGATCACGACATCAACGAGATTCACGCTGCAATCAGAGCCCTCTGCCGTTTTTTCAGTAACTGCAGCCTTGACAATCGGTCTCTTTGGTCCGTTACAAATCTCCTCATCAAGTGATTTTGAGGAAACTAATTGATGTCTTGATCTAATAATAAAGAGTTATCATCAGGAGTGGATGCCATAAATTAAAACTCTAAAAAAAAGGGTTAGGCTTAACTATAAATAATATTAGATTAAATTAGATTAGATTGTTGCTATAGATTATATGTTTATATACACATACTTGTATAGACTTGGGACAAAAAATGAATTAATTTCATCTCCACGTAGCATCCTAATACCATTGAGGCATTGAGGAACCTACTTAAATCACGATCTATTAGTAAGAAGAATGCATAAATAGTTGATGACCACTCTGCCAACCAAAATTAGATATTAAATGAGCACTCATCACACTTTAAAAGCAACCATTACTTTGGTTCATTTGGTCCAATCGGTCCACTTCAGTCCATCTCGGTCCATTCAAAGTTTTTTCCTTAATTATTTTTACTTCTTCTTCTTCTTCTTGTTAATCTTTTCAATGTTGTCATAAGTTCTAAACCATTGTAACAGAAACTTGCTTCCTTTCCTGCTGGCTATGAAATATAGTTCCTTCGCATAATCTTGCATTCATCGTATCTGGTCTAAGAATGTTAAAATGCTCATAATTTAATAGACCTCTCCAGTGGTGCCATGTCCAAGCTGATTTGAGCTGTTGGAGCTGAATGTATAAACATCAAACATGTTAAAAATTAAAGAATTCCATTCTGAAATGTAAATAATCTCTACTTGCCTCAAGTTTTGGAAGATCTTGAGGATTCAAATTACACGCTGTAATTAAGGACATGAAGGACAAATGGACAACGGAGGGATTGGAATGCTGATACAGCCATACATACAGGTGTGGCAACAATAGCAATAATTGGCTGGTTAGGAATGTCACAGTTATTGAATAGTTGGGGTTTTACTCCTTGTAGCATCCACGGGCACTGCCACAGTTTGAAGTGCCCAAATTTGGTTGATGAGTAGAAGTTAAAAAGTCTAATAACATTGATAATAACGAAGAAATCTAGAAGTTGGACGTTTGACATGGTCTTACATGAAAATTATGCTACACGGTGGAAAATGCATAATGGAATATTATGCCACGGCGGGGGAGGTAAATTGTTAACCAAAAGAAGTCAGAAAGTCTGAAAACATTGATACATTAAGAAATCTAAGTGGCTATGTGAAAAACGATATTAGATATCAAGTGGAATGAAAGTCCATTGTTCCGTTATGAGTATTCAATTTTATGTTCCACTAGCTATGAGTGTTCAATTTTCTTTATTATCATAAACTTGATTACTTTATTATGAAAAAAAAAATTACGTATTTACATGTAGCAAATTGCAATTCCTAAAAGATAAAATGTAATAGGGGATTTTTATTTTGTCCAATGAACCTAGCACATCTCATCACTTGTGTGTGGTGACTGGTAAGCACTAGAGGCAACTAATTGTTAACACAACTTTATACTTATATAGGCAATAGATACGCCAAAATGAAAGTGTCAGCATTAGAGGTATTCCCATCATTGATAGGTTCATTATTAAAAAAAAAAAAAAAAAAACTATTGGGTGAAAATTCAACTAATACATCTGTAAATAATTTTCTTTATTAGTAATTTATACATGCACTTGGTTGGTCTTATAACCCACCGTTTCACCCTCCAGTTTACACTTTTTAAAAATAAAAATAAAAATAAAAAGATAGTGATTACACATGTACCCATGATCTTAAATCCACAGTCACACCCTTCACCTTTCTTTTATAAAAGTAGTGCTTCACTCACCAAACAAACAATCATGGCAATGTAGAGCACATTACAGGTATAATAAAATTATAATTAAAAAAAAGTCCAAAATAGGTCACCCATATTTATCTCTAAAAAGAAATGTAGCACTCCTCAATTGATTTCAATTGCTTTTACTCCCTTTAATCATAATTAGGCTTAAGTATAAATAATATTAGATTAAATTAGATTAGATTGTAGATTATAAATCATATGTTTATATACACATACTTATATAGACTTGGGACAAAAAAAAATGGATTAATTTCATCTCCACATAGCATCCTAATACCATTGAGGCATTGAGAAACCTACTTATATCACGATCTATTAGTAAGAAGAATGCATAAATAGTTGATTACCACTCTGCCAACCAAAATTAGATATTAAATGAGCACTCATCACACTTCAAAAAAAAAAAAAAAAAAAAAAAATCTTAAGACTTTAATTGGATTGGCCCCCTTTTTAAAGCCTTAACCCCCTTCCCAAACCCCCCAGCCGCCCAAAACAAAAATATTGAAAGCCCCATCCAACATTTCAAGGCGAAAATGGGTAATTACCCATAAAAATGAAACTATTCAGTTAGTTGGCCCGGTTTTGAAAGTAATTGGGAGACTAGCAACTCGAGCCTCAGAGGCTCGATTTTGGCCCTCTAAATCGAGCCTTTGAGGCTCGTTTTACGTGCTTTGAGGAAAACGTTGATGTGGCAGGAGTCTACGTGGAACTCGAGTTTTTAAGACTTGAGTTCCACGTAAGTCCTAAACTCGAGTCTCTGAAACTCGGTTTACGTAAAAAGTTAAACCGAGTCTCAAATTCTCGAGTTTTAAGCAAAAATAACTCGAGTCTTTGAGACTCGGTTTTAACTTGGAAACCGAGTCTTAGAGACTCGAGTTTCAAAGCATTATTCCCCTTGCTGTCTGGTCATATCAAGCTGTCTTTGTTGTGCTGTGCTAGTCTATATTAGCTGAATATGTGCTCTGTGCTAGTCTATTAAGCTTGTGCTGAAGGACATGTGAATATAATTTGTCTGTTGCTTGTGCTAGTCTATTATTAGTCTATTTTGGTGCTTGTGCTAGTCAACAACAGTCTTTGTTGCTTCGTACACTATTAATTGAGTACGTTGCTGAAGGACATGTGAATATAATTTGTCTGTTGCTTGTGCTATTCTATTAGTCTATTTTGGTGGTTGTGCTAGTCAACAACAGTCTTTGTTGCTTCGTACACTATTAATTGAGTACGTTGCTGAAGGACATGTGAATATAATTTGTCTGTTGCTTGTGCCATATTCAAAAAATATGTGAAACTAGCACAAGCACCAAAAACTTCTCTCAGACTATGTTGAACCAATTTTGTCTGTTTAGGAACGTACTCAATGAATATTAGACTAACAATAAAAAACTCTCACACTACTCTCAGTTGCAAAAACACAACTCTCACACCTTCAACAACTTGAATCGCAAAGCCTCAACAACTCTCACACCTTCAGCAACTTCAATCACAGAACCTCTCTTAAGAACTCTCACAGAGACTCAAACTCTCATACATATTTAGCAGCAAAACATTGCTCCTCTCACTCTCATACAATCTCAGCATCACATTTGCACATCATTATGTCAAGTAAGGGTCTCCTCACTCTCTAATTAGTTGTTTAGTGTATATAGCTGCTTTAAAAAGTGTTGCTTGCATTGTTTTAGTGTATATGCCATTTCGTAATAAAATATTTGTTTGTATTAGGCTTATATATTTGTTTCATGATAAGATATTTGTTTGTATTAAAATATGTATATTTGTTTCCTTATAAAAAATACGTATATATATTTATATTTATATTTATACAACTATATAATTAAATATTTAGATATACATATTTTTATTTATATATTTATAAAACTATATAATTAAATAATTAAATAATTAAATATTTATATAAATATATTTATATTTTTATATTTATACAACTATATATATAAATACTTATATAAATATATTTATATAAATATATACATATTTAATTATATAGTTGTATAAATAGGCTAAATATAAATATATTTATATAAATGTATTTATAGAAATATTTAATTATATAGTTGTATAAATAGGCTAAATATAAATATATTTATATAAATATTTAATTATATAGTTGTATAAATAGGCTAAATATATAAATATATTTATATTTATATATTAAATTAGATGATATGTCTAATTTGATTGATTATGATTATATTCACATTAGTGTTTTTTTTTTCTTTTTTTGTCTGATGAACCCTGCTCTATGTTATTTCATCAATAGTAGTGTAATAGGGTATGGCATTAATTTAAAATTACTTGAATGATGTTGTTACATAATTGCACTCATTCATTTGCACATCCTCATGACTTTTGTTGTTTGGTTTGATATTTTTATTTATATTTTTGTTAGAGCTGAGTTTCAATTTTGTAATGGGGGTGAGTTTTGTCTTCAGTTTTTTTATTTGTTTGAGTATGAAATTATAATGATTGAGTGTGTTTGTATGTGATGTGGGGTGAGTATATGCAATTGTTACACTTTTAGAAGTTGTGATTCTTGTACTTTGAGTAAATAGAAAAGGTTTTGTAATTGATGTTAAATCAAAGAGATCAAATATGTCACTAACATAAATTTACTTGGCTCTCTAATAGGTTCACAATCTTTGAAGAATATTGACATAAATGTATACTTCGGTGGACCCCTTTACAATCCTGAAGGGATTGACGGATTTCCATTTAGAAGGGAGGGTATCGAATGCTGCTACATGATGTTACGTCGTAAGTTGAAGACGTTGACTGATTTGAAGAGGAAAATAATGGACGAATTGAAATTGAACCCTGCTTGGTATGACATCAAGATTATTTATCGTTACCCACAAGAAGTTCTTCATGAACGGATAAATTACGGGTATATGGCGATTAAAGAAGATAAACATGTAAAGATGATGTTTAATAGGATCCAGAAAATGTCCCAAGTAAATGCTGCAGAGTTGTATGTAAGTTTGGAGGCGAGTGTAGACAACAGTACTGAGGTGGTGCAAGAAACATCTACGGCTTTACAATTTACAACCCTAGATAATGGATGCACTACAATGGGAGGGTATGCAATGGGAGGTTATACGCTCCCATCTCAAGATTATGTTGCAAATACTGGTGAAACCCTCTACTCTCAAGAGACACATTTAGAGGAGGAAGACGAAGACGAAGACGAAGATCATGCTGCAAATGATAACATAAATAATGATGATATGGATCAGTACGAAGAGAGGATTGAGCAAGGTGACTTTGAGAACGATGTGGATGAGCATGAAGTCGTTCCTAATTTTGAAGAGGAAAATATGGAGTACCATGATGAAGGTGATGCAGATGATGATGATATTTGTGTCCAGCATGATACAGATACGACCATTGGCTACAGACCTCCTGCGGACTCATTCTACGCAAATACTTGGGAAGATATGGTTGATCCTTCACCTCTTCAGATACCATTTCTTTGTACTTGGCAAGATGGGATGCATTTTTGTAAAGGGTTGACTTTTGCAAATAAAGCTGCGGTGAAGCGTGCATTGATAATATACGCAGCAAAGGATAATAGAAATTTCTCCATCCAAAGGTCGAGCACAACTCAATTGTGCGCCGCATGCGTTGACGACAACTGCAAGTGGTACGTTGGGGCATACATGAAGCCTAAATTCAATGGTCTGTGGATGGTCACGTCTTATGTGGGTCCACACAGTTGTATACCCTTTGGGCTGCGAAGAGACGGTAGAATGATGGATTCTAATTTTGATGCATCAGAAATTGTGGGAAGATTGCGAAAAAAGCACACTGCTACTATTGATAAGCTTTGGGAGATCATACGTACTAAGTATGATCATGAGCTTTCTTACTATAAAGTATGGGACGCAAAACAAAAGGCAATTGCTAAGATTTTTGGGGATTGGGAGGAGTCTTACCAAAGGTTGTGAAAGTTGTTGTTGGCATACTTGGATCAGGATTCGGGTACCCAGTATAGCTATCACACCATACCTAAGCCATTAGAAGGTACTACGTTACTGCGCTATGTATATTGGGCATTCGCTCCATGCATTGCTGCATTCCAGTATTGTAGGCCAGTGATCAGTATTGATGGAACTCATTTATATGGTAAATACAAAGGGGTATTGATGATTGCAATGGCAACGGATGCTAATCAAAAGGTTTTGCCTATCGCCTTTGCTGTTGTGGATAAGGAGTCAGGGGCTAGTTGGGGGTGGTTTTTAGACTGTCTCAGGACTTCGATAGAGCGTGTTATTGAAAACAAGGACATTTGCATTATTTCTGACCGACATAAAGGTATTAAATGCGCCATTCGAGAGTGGCCTAGAGGGCAAGACGGAAGAGAACGGGTATATCATCGATATTGCCTTCGACATGTTGCTAGCAACTTCAACACACACTTTGATAACCCGACTCTAAAGGCATTGGCCTTGAAAGCTGGATATGCGACTCATGATGTAAATTTGTGTCTATAATGCAAACCATTAAGGAGGCCGAGATTAATTTATTGAGGGGTGTAGACCCTACTGATCGCCGAATTATACGTTATATGCCATATACATATCTAATGAGTGAGGATGTAGACAAATGGACCTAGTCACATGATGGTGGAAGACGTTACGGGGCAATGACAACCAATACCTCTGAGTGCTTTAATGGGGTTCTTAAAGGTGCCCGCGGTTTGCCCATTGCTGCAATGGTTGAGTTCACTTATTTTAAACTTGTTGCATATTTCCACGATCGACATAAACAAATTACTTCTGACCTCTCTCGAGGTAAGGTGTGGAGTGATTATGCAATGGAGATCTATAACAAAAATGAGCAGAAAATTGCAGGACACACTCTGAGGAATTATAATCATGCAGAGGGTATATATCAAGTGGTTACCCCGTATAACGACCATAGAGTTGGAGGGGGAAATCACAGTCATGATGTGCGCATATTTGATAAAACTTATGGTTGTGGAAAGTGGCAAAACTTGAAGATCCCTTGTTCACATGCAATTAAAGTTCTTAAAGGTCTGCATCTCGATGCGCCCAGCTATATTGACCCATGTTACAGTCTGAACAACGCCATTCTCACATATTCACATAATTTTGTGGTGCCAAAGTCAGAGTCATTATGGGCAGACGTTCGCGGACCACGGTGGGTGCCTGACCCACAATTGTTACGGGCCAAAGGTCGTCCTACGATGTCAAGAATAAGGAATGAAATGGATGGGGTACGGCGAGAACGGGGAAGCCGGAGGGAAGATCCGGAATTGAGGGAGATTCAACCGAGACAACGATGTAGAGTGTGTCATCAAGAGGGGCATAACTGCAGATGCTGTCCCAATTCCCATGGGGCTTCGACAAGTGGTAGTGCTATGAACTAGGCAAGTGCCGTCACTGTTTTTTTATAATATACTCAGAATGTCATTTGGTTTTTGTTCTTTGCATTTTGAAACTAATAATCGTATTTAATGTTTGTCAGGCAAGCGGAGACTTGATTTTCGTAAGTCACATTGTACGTGGGACTTGTCGTGATCTTCTGCATGGACAAGCTAGGTGATTATGTAGAGTATGTTGTATCAGTATGGACAAGTGTTACGTGAATATGTATAATATGTTATATCAGTATGGAGCTTCCGCTAGGTGAATATGTAGACTATGTTGTATTAACTTAGTTGTTATTTTGTTTATTGTTGTAAATTACGGATAATTGAACTATTTGCTATCCATTTTACTTGTTACATTAGTTGCGTGATGCAGCTTTTTCCTATAATACGAACAATGATATTACTTTGGCAAGTTCAATCACAAGGCCCTTCTAGTATTGAACTGCCATTGTGTGCTAAGACTTTGTCCAACTATAATTTTATTGAATAGTTAACCTTTTAATCTGGTTGTAGAACTTTAATGTATGCTCCCTTCGCCTATGGAAAATTTGGTTTGTGGTTGTTTGATGTGTTCTAGGCCCTGGAAAATTTGCTGCAGGGGAAAAACTAATTCTGGTCCCATTATGCCTGCGGTAAAAAGAAAAAAAAAAATCACAGTAGAACTTGAGTATCTCATACTCGATTTCCATAAATAGAAATCGAGTCTTACAGACTCGATTTCTACTGGGAATTATTATTATTTTTTTACCCCAATTTGAGATGTAAAAAACATAATTCAAGTACAGAATAATTCTGGTCCCATGACCTGCGGCAAAAAAAAAAAAAAAAAAAAAAAAAAAAAAAAAAATCACAGTAGAACTCGAGTATCTTATACTCGATTTCTATTTATGGAAATCGAGTCTCTAAGACTCTCGATTTTCATTTATGGAAATCGAGTATAAGATACTCGAATTATTACGTTTTTCAATTGGGCTTAAAAAAAAATTTAATAATTCCCAGTTGAACTCGAGTATTTTATACTCGGTTTCCATAAATAGAAATCGAGTCTTAGAGACTCGATTTCCGTTTTTGGAAATCGAGTATTAGATACTCGAGTTCTGCTGTGATTTTTTTTTTTTTTTTTGCCGCAGGCATAATGGGACCAGAATTAGTTTTCTCCCCTGCAGCAAATTTTCTAGGGCCCAGAACACATCAAACAACCACAAACCAAATTTTCCATAGGCGAAGGGAGCATACATTAAAAGTTCTACAACCACATTAAAACAGTAACTAATTCAATAAAATTATAGTTGCCAAAGTAATATCATTGTATTATAGGAAAAAGCTGCATCACGCAACTAATGTAACGAGTAAAATGGATAGCAAAATAGTTCAATTATTTGTAATTTACAACAATATCTCAAAACTAAGACCCAGTACAGATATCTCAATTATCCATTTTACAACATTATCCGTAATTTACAACAATATCGGTATACATATACACAACCTTGGCACCACCATTACTTCTTCAAATCCTTTGATGCTGAGACCCAGTACATATCTCAAAACTGATGGTGTTATGTCAGTTGTCTGCAAGGTAAAGATTGAAACTAAGATTTTCCACTAATCAAGGCAGATCTCTTCCTCAAGTATCGTGCTCCATATGCTGCACTAGAACCCACTGTTGTTGATGCCACTAACCAACTGCACGGAATTAAATGGACTTGAGTTATTCAACATTATCAGATTCAACATTCAGACCAACAGAGTAGTGGCTGCATTACCTCAAATTATTGATGTATGGCTGAGTTTCGTGGGTCCAAATCCTCACAGTTTTGTCATTGCCAAGCGCACCAGAAGCAATCATATTCTCAGTGGGGTGACATGATACTGATATAACCATGTCGGTATTACCTTACAAATGTGCAAGTTCATTAGAGAAGCTTATATGTGCAGTATATTGCTTAACATACTTCAAAAGAAAATCCTTTCTTAGTTCTTAATGCAGACACTATCTACAAATACATATAACCAAGTTAGGGGTAATGCAGCATTTAAGTGCAACATCATAGACATCCCCGTCATAATCCTGAAAATTTCTAGAATTTTCCCGGTTTTACTAGTACAAGCTTTCCGGACCTTTTTTTTTTTTTTTTTTTGATAAGTAAAAAAGGTGCATGAATTGGCAGAGCATAGATTAAAAGGAATGCCTTTTACAGACATTGTGCTACATGATATTATTTACAAGTATGTTTGAATCCTGTAAATCTATTTAGTTGGTACCAAATAGAACAACTTGACATAAAAAGTCAGCACATAAGTACACAACCAAATCTTTATAATAACATTCTTAAGTAAAGGAAGAATCAAGGATTTTAGATTTTGTTCCAAGTCTGTTTCATACACTTGTAAGAGATTTCTAGATGAAGCTAGTGAAGTAATTGATCAAAATAAGTCATTCCACGGTTTCATTATAGCTGTCTTCAGTTTTCAGTTTTTCATCAACAGATGATTTAAAGTTACAAAAATTTTGAAGACGGTTCCTCCAACAAAGATAGCTTCATTCCAATAGAGCAAATAATGCTTCCTGTAGCTTATCTAGAATCAATACACAGGGTGTTGTTTGAGTAAAATTGACAAAACCAGTAGAAACAGACAGAAACTATGTTTCCAAACTTTGGAGGTCATACAAGTAGTTTAAAAGTCCCATATGAAGGCAGAGGAGAAAGAATTGAGGATTGCTAATAAAATTCGTGAGCTAAAATTTCAATCCATAAACATAGGATAGAAGAGAATCTAAGTAGTGTAATCATTACTGATTCTAAATATGAAAGAAAATAAGTTCAATTTTAGTTTCTTCCAGGACAGCAACTTTGTGTTCCCAACATCTATTATATTTAGCAATTATCTATTCACTACGACATTTAAACAAACACATAGAGAACAAACAAAAAAACACAAAGACAGCAATGCCAAAGAACCAAGACAAAAACTTTAAACCCAAATTGCAGAGAAAGGAAGTAAATGAAGTTACCAAAGTATTACCAAAGTGACTCAAGCAGCGTATGACGCTTCATGACAACTGTAATACAATGAATAAAGTCAAAAATCATACAAAGTGAAACCCAATAGAGCTAACAGCTAACTTTAATGCTAAATCTCGTTATGCTAATTCAAGGTTGCAATATTTGGGAAACAAGCATACCTTTTTATTCAATTAAGGTTTCAAAACCTTCATTCAGATTAGCTCCAACGAAACTGATGAAAAAGCTGATGAGGTTCTAAAGTCGGATATTCTGGATTGTTGGACTCCAGAAAATCATTACCGATGGTCTAAACCCAACATGTTTAACACTTAGATTCAGTCCATCCGTAGTGATTTTCTAGCGTCCAACAATCCAAAACATCCTACTTTAGAACCTAATCAGCCTGTTCATCAGTTTCCTTGGACTGCATGATAATTATCAAGTATCTTTCCCAAACGACTGCATGAGAAGGGACTGTTGCTGAGCCAGCATCATAAGTTGTTGTTGATGCAGAGCAAATGGAGACACCATATTTGACTGCAATTCAAACCATAATTTTTACAAACAAATGGTAGAAACCTAGTAAAAAATTAGTTCATACCCATTCAAATAAATAATGCAAAGCATTTACGTAGACAAAAAGGCTCATAATATCATTTGTTACATCTTTCTTGGGTTTCTCTGAAACAGGAGGCATTACTGAGGGTGAATCTAGAAAAAGATCCTGAATTGCAGAAACTAACTGGGGGCTGCTTTCAACTGGCTTTGTTGGACCAGTTTTCTCAGCTGTTGATGCTTCTTCAGCAGCTGCAACAACCATAAACAAAAGCACAACCATAACCCTTAATCTCAAAATGCAACATACATGTTAGGAAAAAGATGCACAAAATTAGGAATACTGTTTTGATGATCCAGAAAGTGAAAATATGTACTCCGCAGAGACGTACATTGAAAACCAGCCCAAGCATTATCATCAGGTGAAGCTGCCTCTGAACCATTTTCACTTGGACCATCCATGGATAACATGTTGCTCCTTGGTTCTTAAGTCCAACATAACCAGTCTCCTTTTTTGAGTCGTAAGTCCAATAATCCACAACCCTACAAAGTAGAACCTCAACTTCAATTATGACAGAATCATTGACAAGAAAACCTCTACTAGGATCAGATACTTCGCCAAGAGGCATATAAAACAGCCAAGAAGAGAGACAAGCATCTTGGAGAGATCATGGTAGGTAGCCTTACTCCTAATTTGTTTTGGAGAGTTTCTTGGACTTGAACATCACAACTTGTAACTTTTGGTGAAAGACACTTGTCATCGCACCATGTCCCGACCTCTAGCCACATCAAACATAACAGTGAAAAATTCCAAATCACCGAATAGTGCATCCCAAACCAAATCCTCCACCTAGATAAAAAATCAACTACCCTCCTTGGCTACCAACGTTATTTTAGGTCTTCCTCTACCCCGTTTCACATTTTTTATATATAAATATAACTAGAAGATAAAAAAGACTCTCACTTATGATGCAAATTCTATAAAAGCGTGAGAAAAATGTCCACAAAAAGTCCAAACACACACAAATATATATATATAGCAATTATTTTTTGTGTCAGAAAATACCTACAAAAGCATTTTATAAATGATTTATTAAAGTCACCCAAAAACCCAATTTTATCACAAACTTTTTTCTCAAAGATAAAAAATCATTATCCTATACTGCAACTCAATCACAGCTAAATTGTAAACCTAATTCAAATTTAGCACAACCATGAACCCCCCACCCCCCACAAAAAAAAAAATAAATAAATAATAAATAAAAACATTAGTAGAAGCAATAAAACATGAAATGTCAATTAAGGAGGTTACAAAGACCGATAAAATAGAATGAAAGAAAATAATACATGTGGTCAACCTTGACTAATTTGTTGACAATCCATAGCCAACCCAAAATTTGGGACTAAGGCTTTGTTATTATTTTGGTTATTGTTGTTGCACACACTTACACCTAGTGGGTTTTGTACCCATAACCTGACCCTCCACCCATTCTTATTGGAGGAGTAAGTGTCATTTGAGACAAAGTTCATTAGCTTGCAAAAAAGTTTCAAAACAGCATAATAGAACCACATGCAGGCCTGTTACATGAACTATAGAAGGTTTCTAGAATTCACCATTAACATTCATATCATGATCCAGTGAGTTCTCCTTGCTATTATTGCACTTCGAAACAGCCCCCTGTTTCTTTGAACTCCTTTTCTTTTTTACAAAGGACAGTCCTTCAGAGGCAACTTTTTGAAGGACAACATTGTCTCCAACTGATTTAACAATCTGACAAGCGGACTCCTGAAGATGGAAATTTTAGTACAACAGCATAAGCTTCCATTCACCATTCTAAATGAGATCTGATAGGTACACAAAGAAGAATGTAGTCCACCAAAGAGAAAGAACAGGTTTAGAACTTACAGGACCCAGACCATGAACTCCTTGAGAGTAGTCACAGCCAAGAAGTAGTGCAAGGGTAATCTGAAGATCAAAAGTTACTGAGTTACTTATCCAAAAAGTTACTGAGTCACCTAGCTTGTTACAAGTGGAGGAAGCTTGACTCAAATGGAATATATAAAGTAGAATCTTAGATAAAAGATTTTATAAATGCCATTTCTTAAGGAGAAAATGAAGCAGATTGCAATCAATATTATTGAGACAAAGCTAGACACCCATGTATCCACACAAACATACACGCGCGCACACACATGTGATCAGTTCCATATGAGAAGCCCTCACGGACAACAATTCCTAAAACAGAGCTATATCATTTCAGGTCTTGTAACATAGAAGAATGTAGTTTCTTAAAAGAGTTAAAGGAGGGCTTGTCATATCTTAAAGCCAAGATGTAAATGCTTTTGCAGCTTATTATCACCCTTTTGTCCTTCTCTCAAAGTTGCTCATTATCATTGCATCAGGAGAACAATAAACTTTGAAGATATTACTAAGTATTATGGATGCAGTTGTCTATGGCAGAAAAGTATACATATAGCCGACTGTGATTAATCTGTTAAGGATCAATAGCCAAGCTCAAAACAATTGGGACTAAGGCTTGGTTGTTCTCATTGTTAATCAATTGCATAGCAAAGGAATTATCATTTTTTTCTAAAAAGCTTCGTAAATATTTTACATTCACAATTAGAAACTTACCAATGAGTTCCTTCCAAATCCAAGCTGTCTCTCTACGTCTGTCATTTCATAGCAAGTGACATAACCACCATCTCCTAATTTATTAGCAAAATGGAAGCATAATTAGTTCAAAAAAAAAAAAAAAAACAAGTTACTCTAAGGAATTTCAATATGCAACCAAATGTGAATCTACTTACCAAGGCATATATCTCTGTACACAGTCCTTGCACCAAAAAGAAAGACATCCGAGTCCAAAGTGAAACATCCATCCTGATGGTCATTATAGTAATGTTAATGAAAAATGATAATGATGATAACAATGTCAGTGATTTTTTATGATGAGAATATGATAGTGCACAGTATGCATCTCCTATGGAATAATCCTGACATGACTGATAGTAAAAAGTGTACTCACACATAACGATTCAGAGTTTAGCAATGCACATTGTGCTTCAGCTTCCTCAATCCTAAATTTTAGAAAAATAAAATAAAAATATATAGAGTTAGTCAATGTCTTTTTGTTTACAATAGAAGAAAAAAAGGGGTTGCTAATATTTTTTCACAAAAGCATTTCCATGAATCGAAGCCCTTCTCTCCCCTTTTAAGGAAAACATATTCCCATATATATTTTTATTAAATAAAGTGGTGCATCATGATTTACCATAATATCATGCAAAATAAACCATACAAGACCTGAAAAGTCTAGATTAGACAAGAAATTTTTTTTCAAGATTGGTTAGATTAATAAGATAAAATAAATTTTTTATATTTATTTATTTCATTCTTTTGGCTTCCATTTGTTACACTTTTATATTCATTAAACCCATTAAACTAGTGAGTTCTTGCTTCCATAATCCTATATTAAAAAAAATTTACTTTAACAGTAGACATTACCCATCTAAGCAAGCAATGCCAAGTGCCATGCCCAAAACTTTAGCCTCTTTTATGATGTATGAAAACTCAGATCCCATATTTCTTCGTAGAGAGGTAACATTTTGCAAGTTTCTATCATCTTGAGTAACCTACCTTCATAAACCAAATCAAGTTAGTATGAAGAACTTTCCACCCAAAAAAAAAAAAAAAGGACCCAAAATAAGTTTAAAAGAAAGTAAACAACATACAGTGATTGCATGTGCACACAAGGTTTCTCACCTCACTTCCTGAATTTAAGCGGCGTCTATAACTTGATGACTTAATAGCAGGAATGGATCCATCTACAGGCAGCAAAGATTAATTAAAATTAAGATATGTGGTCAAATGCCATGCTCTGAAAGCAATGACATCTTAACTGAATACATTGTTTTTATATACTTCATAGATAAGCAAGAATTCATACATTAACCACTACAGGGGCCAAATCCCATGTACATAGTGTGTATACAGAGAACAGTGACATTATAAGAGTCTCATTTTAAAAAAGAAAAATCGCCAACACAAACATCTATGCAAACTATTCCTAAAAATCAAGTGCCCCATTAGTCATTGTTTGACAAAAAACCAAAAACCCAATCTTCACAATAAGTAAAAGATTAAATTAAAAACACACATCTAGTTTTAAAAGTAAATGGCAGAATTGAAGAAAACCCAGAAACACAAAAGCATATGAATTAAGTACCTGTAACAAAAACAATGGTGCAATTAACAGCAATGAGAGCTCTGAGGCGGTGAAAGAGACCTCTGAGATAAACCTTCTCTTTCATACAAGAGTGTGATTTGCTAACGTTTTGAAGCTGAACCATCCAGCAACAGAGATCTATGCACACCCTCTTGTTCCTAAAAACCCATAATTCAAATTTTAAAAACCAAACATAAATCCCAAAACAAAAATAACCATTAGGGTCTGTTTGGTTGGCGAGAAAAAGAGAAAAGAAAAGGTGGGAAACTTACTGGAGATGGTGAAGTGGTAGAGTTTTCTTGCATGATTCCAAGATATCCCACAAGTTCTTCACACCCATACTAACTACTGAGACTGAGACTGAGAGAGAGGGAATTTTGAAAGTTCTGTAGTTTTATTTATCCGTCAAATAGGGGTCGCAGTTGGATTGATAGGTGGGGCTGCCCAGGCGGGAATTGGTGCTCTTTTTTCTGGCTAAGTAGCTTGAAATCTAATTTCCTGGCTGCCCTTCATATAGTACGTGCAAAAATCTTAGTATCTAATAAAGGGGTACATGCTACATATGCATCATTTTTTAAGGATGGAGCTTATGTATATTGGGCTATCAATTAAGTTCAAACACATTATTGTAATAAATTAATTAGGAAAATGATTAAAGGAGTTGCGTGTGTAAGTTTGTGGGTAATAAATACTCCCACAAATTTAAGTTTTATCCTTTCAAACACATTATTGTAATCACACTTTTGATGACGTTGATCTCCTTCGTGTACTTTGTCTTTTTTTTCTTTTCTAAAATATCTATTACTTAACACAAAAAGAGTTCCGCCCTCCCCCCCCTAAGCAGAGCATGTAATACTACATAATTTTATGATCTTTATCATCAACAAGCATCTGAAACCATCAATCAAAAAGAAAATCAAATGATACCCTTTGGCAGAACTACATGGTCCAAATAAAAGTAGCAATGAACAGGGAAACAAGGCAAGTTACAAACACCTCTATCAATAAATATTGTAAACATGGCAATTACATTGACATGCAGTTAAGTATTTTAACTATATCAAAACCTTTGCAATCAAAGTGTTGATACATAGGTGTAGAGGTCAAGGGAAGCAGCCACCGCCGTGGATCTGTGCACCACAGCATGCTCTCCGGCCAGTATGACTAATACCTTACATATTGTATCAAAACCAACATTGGTCTCCACGAACTGGTTCTTCAGATCTCCATTCAGTGTAACAGGTACACCAATCACCTGTCAAATTAATAGAAGTTCTATTAATAGACTGTGGTATCATAAAAATATATCTAGATTAAAATAACAAATGATGCAAGGAATAAAATTGCAACAAATATCCTTATTTGAGGCATTCACCTAGTTCCAATAATGTAGGTTCAAACCATATTGAAAACAAAAATAATCTTATGGAAATGTGAAAAGAGAAATAATAATGGAATACAGTGTGTTGTTTCACATTAAGCTTTCAGATACCTTTTTGAATCTTACGCCGTCTCGTATAATGAGGAGGAGGTCTTGCATGTCCTTCGTCAGATGCCTCGGGCCCAACATTGTGTCCATGTTTGTGCCCCCCTGTCCCATACGGAGGTGCCTTTGATATGCGTTTAGGCCGACCTTCAGCCGCTGTAGGTAACCCAACTGGCTGCTCAGCCTGAACATGGGGTGGGTCAATGGTTGAAGAAGGGGTACTAAACAAACTATGGGAGGGTGGCTCCTGCTGCATGTCAGGTGGGGTACCCAGGTCAAAGGATGGAATGGGTGACAGCTGAAGAAATGACTGTGGGGTGGGTGGACGGACGTCAGACCCAGAACAAGGAAGTGGGGTGGGTGGAGGGATGGTGGGGCAAGGAGACGGATGGTGGGCGGGTGAAGGGATGGTGGGCGTAGGGGCTGGATGTGGGTTAGGTGAAGGGATGGGCGTAGGGGCTGGATGTGGGCTAGGTGAAGGGATGGTGGCAATAGGAGCTGAATGTGGGTTGGGTGAAGGGATGGTGACGGTAGGGGATGGATGTGGGGTGGATGAAGGGATGGTGGGGCTAGCGGATGCATGTGGGGTGGATGCAGAGGGATCGGGGGTAGGGAGAAGCTGAGGGGTAGCAACAGGCGGACGGGATTGACATCCGGCCGGAGCTGTGCTCGTGCTTGGGCCGGTAGGCATAGCTGCCTCCTCAATCGGGGCCTCAGGGATAGGAGGTTGGACACGTGTCATCGCCTGTATTGCCGTCAGCACCTCAGTAATGTCGTTGTGGTCCTCCGTGCCCACTGGATGACGCCTCAACAAACGAACGTATCCTTCAATCTGCACATGGAAAAACCACACATATTAGACCTGCAATACGAAATCAACAATGCCAATTGATAATAAAATAAATGTTGGTTCTGCTACTAATAATTGCAAATTAAAGGGAGATGAAGTGGTAAGCAAAAAATGTAGTAACAAACATCATGCTCTCTAAATAGTGGTTTCATGGTAAGAAACACGGTAACATGTAGAAGAGATTGAGAAGTTACCAGCAGAGTCACTACAGCACCAGGCCTATCGATGAACCTCCGAGTCACCCTTTTGAACCAGTCATGGTACTCGTGCTCTGGAGGCATATCACCAAGCACTGCTTCACAACGCCGATCAAAGCGATTACCCCACTCAAGGATATGCACAACATGCTTCTGCATCCAATTAACACCGATCTTCCCCCTCAAATCAATGCCATGAAGCACTCTGTCAGTGTTAACAGCGCGGGGAATTTCTTGGATCATCCCGAATTGACGAACAACACGATCTGGTGTATGTTTCTCTACTAGGTGGAAACATACAAGCGACATCGTTGCCGTCCATACGGCCCTCCCTGCAACACACCACGGCGGGAGGTCGTCAAAATGAGCTTCATATGACTGCCACACCACCTACAATAGCCAAAAAAGAAGTACACAACACATTAGGGAACAATGTTTATATTTCAAAGTTCACGAAACCTATATGGACGTTCGTAAAAGCGTAAAATAAGGCATTTTCATACCTGGTCTGGCAACATGGAAGCTAGTTGCTCGCATACCTGTCCCTGAAGATGTGGGCGGGCCTATTTTTCTTGTTTGGGACCCACAACCACCTACAATCAAGAAGAATGGATCAATAAGTACTGAGATAATGTTAAAACTATAATGTAATCACATATATTAAATAAAAGGAAATAAAAGGAAATTGAAATTTGAAGAAATAATGTAATCACTTAAGATGAAGAAATAAAAGGAAATTGAAATTTGAAACTCACAGCATCACTACATTCCAAACTCACACGTTTGATTTCATCTTTGTTTTAGTAAATATGTTTGTATAATGATTTGCTATTATCTAGTGCAGGATGAGAGGGAAGTTTTGCCTCCAAATTCAGAGGTTACAGGTGCAGCTACTGCTGTTACTGCTGCTTCTCATGGGATAGAAGTAGCAGTGGAGTTTAAGCCAGTTGAGCATCCGAGTGAACCTCTTGACACTGATAAACCAATTCAATGTCCATTACCTGAACCTTCAATTCTTAATGTAAGCTTAAAACTTGGTGTGCCTTCTAGAATGTTCTGTTATACATTGCAAAGGGTGCAGGCAGATGTGTGTGTGTGTGTGTGTGTGTCTGTGGCACTTTGTTGGTTTGGTTTGCTCTGGATAGACTAGTTTGGATAGTTTATATTAGAAAAGTTTTTTTATTTGCGTCTCAATTTAACATTTTTGTCATCCGTATTAGCAGAGGAAGTATTCTCTAGTGGAAATCTGACCAAAAGATTGTCAAGAAAACTAAATATAATGCTGGCAATTAATAAGCTTCACCACGAAACAATTAATAATTTATAAACATCACCACGAAACAATTAATAATTTTAGATGACTTGTCCATTCTGTTTTGTTTGAAGTTCTTGTATGGTAAACATATTCTTGAACATTTTATTAAAGAAAGTACATGAATAAAGATGGTAAAACAAATTTCCAAATATAGATGCATTTGTGTGTGTGTGTGTGTGTAATGCATTGTAGTTGTCAAATATAGAATCATATTGGGAATCAATTATTATTATTATATTCTTTTTTGGTATTGTGCATCATAATGTGCAGACATTTTGAAAATTTATATAATACTATAATTCATATAATAATTATACATATATAATAAAATTAAAGCATTTATGCTGATTCACCTCTTACTCATTATATGTAGTGTCTTTTACATTCTTTATAAATAAACTAAAGAGACTCTCTCTATGAGTGTTACTGATTACAATAAAGCCTTTATAAATAACCTAAAGAGACTACGACTTCAAATAGCAAATGAAAATACTCAAGAAGAAGTTAGAACCAAATAGAAAAAGAACTCAAAACATAATATAAGACTCGTGCTTTGGTGAAGACAGTATGTTATAGCAGTATGAGGTAGAGACTTACTTCAAGGATAGTGGACCACGTATTGGAGGACCGTAAGCACCCACTGGCGGGCCTCGCTCAACTGTCGGGCACAAATAGGGGAACCTGGCCCATGCCCAGTACTGGAGCAACAGCAAGCACCCACCAATCTGACTGGTGTCCTCGCTTGCCCTGCATAGCTCTCGATACAACCATGCAAGGCAAGCACTTCCCCAACTGTACCTCCGTGGATTGTGAAGGTCTTCCAACTGCTGCACCCACATTAGATGCACCCTATCGCCGGATTTGTCCATGAATATTGTGTCCCCCAATAGCGCTAGGATGTAGCATCGTGTGTACTTATGCAGCTGATCCTCTTCAGCATCAGGCGGCAATGGGTTAGCAACTTCCTCCAAAAGGCGGTTGATGAGAATCCTTTGCCCATCAAGTTGCTTATGGTTATTTTGAGTTACAAGTTGAAAGCCAAGGAAGTCCCGGCACACATCCACCCAAGTTTTTTGTGTGCTCCCTGTTATAGCGTCACCATCAACAGGAAGCCCGAGAAGAACCTCCACATCCTGCAATGTGATGGTCACCTCACCATGTGGCATGTGAAAGGTGTGAGTCTCGGGCCGCCATCGCTCCACTAAGGTCGTTATCAGGCCATTGTCAATCTCTCTACCCGGGACCCACAGGAGTCCCTCCAAACCAACTGTGGTGATGATGTTCCTCACTCGGTCGTCCACCATTGGAGGTTGCTTGGAGAACTCTGAACTACGACTACGGCAGGTAATGGACCCTGGATCCTGCACATAACAAAATCATGGATTAATATAGTATATGCAAATATGTGTACATTGTATGGATTAAATGCATGTGCACAAGTTACTGTTTTAGTTGAGTGTTTTACCCGCCCATTCCAAATAGCTTCGAACCGATGCGTCGCCTGCTGTGTCAACACTGAGTCGTCAATGGGTCCAGGCTGTGTATAGTCAATGCGTCCAGCATTTGCAGCAGCCATACTGAAGAAGAATGATAAGCAGTTAATTTCAAAATTGAACACACAATATGCTTAAATATATAGGTATGAGTTAGAGCAACTAAAGCCACTTTGTACAATGAGAATTCAGTAAAAGATGAAAGACTAAACCAAAAGAGGCCAATATGAACACAAAGCTTTTTAGACTTAGGATTTTATTTTTAAGGTTACAGTTTTGAACACACGCAGTTTTTGTATTTATTTTTATTTTTTAAAAGAAGATCACACACAGAATAATGCTTAGTTACAAATACCCCAAGACAATGAAGGGCTTTGATAAACTTACTATCAAACATGAGATTAAAGGGTAATTGAGGAACATAAAAAAAGAAAAAGAAAAAAGAAACTAATGTATTAAATACTATTGATTGATTTCATATCAACAACTAAATAAATTAATTTTTGAATGAAAGAAACAATTTTTTTTATATCAATTTTATTACAAAATGCTTACAAATTGACATGATAATTCTTCTCCAAAAAAAAAAAAATGACATCATAATAATTGCGATTGATGTCATGACAACCACATAATAAGTAAATTTCTTAATTACTTTTTTTTTTATGTGTTTTAAATATCAAAATTATTAGACTTTAATTATTATCTCATTTAAAAGTATACATAAAACATAAGTTCATGGATTAGACAATAAAAAAAATCCTATTAATACAAAAATAGGTGTCCATAGTAAGAACAAATAAAATATATAATACAATTGTGGAATTTTCAATATATTAATCCAATTAAAGGTTATTAAATAGTGTGATAATTAGCAGCTATTTCCTATTATGAAACTGTTTATACAAATTCATTATGACACAGAAAGGTTACTAGTTATAATTGAGACACGGCCTTGTAATTACGAGTTTCATCTTTTTGGCTCAAAAGATGCAGAATCTGTCATCACTCAATTTCTGCATCCTCTGTTCATTTTTGCACTAATGTATAGGCATTGTGACTTTGTTACCCAGAGGAGCGTGTTCTGCATAATTTATCTCAGAGACCTCTGACCTAGGAAGCTGAATACGTACTTGAGTAAATTTTTGGTATATGATAAGACCTTATTAGAAATCTTGAAGAGGGCATAGCTCTAGTACATGGGAGGTATATTATTGTTCATATACTATTGCTCAATAGATTTTAGTGATTAGGCTATTTGAAAATTCCTCTTATCAATAAAAAATGCATTTTCTGGCTAAAAGATACTAATACCCTAGCCATATCTGTTTTGCCTGCACAAGCAAAGACTTTTGCAAACCATAAAACATTTTGTCCCCCTTTGTTTATTTGTTTTCCTTGAAGGTGAAGCATCAAGAATAATTAACATAACTTATCTCTCCACTTCCCGCCCACCCCACCCAACAAAAAAAAAGAAAAGAAAACAAAAAGAATAGAAATACAATAATCGTTATTGAATATGATTATCACATAAAATATATTACCGAATGATGTTATGCCGTCTCAAGGGCACGAAAAATGCTTTGTCCATTTGAAGTGGAAGTTTGTAAGCTTATTTGCTTCCTATGGCTTATTTGGAAGGGGAACTTCACCAGAGTGCCAGGTTTGTCGAAGCTAACTAGGAATGAATTATATGATGCCTTTCCTAATTTGGAATATGTTATGAATGATTTTGGTAATATAAGAGGATGTGATGTGATGAAGATTACATAAAACAGTGCTTGAGACAGTAGTAAGCCACAATTTTGTGGTTTGGTCGTCTCATGAGGTTCTTCAGCAAAGTTAGAGCAATGCTTTCCCTTGGCAAAATATTTGTGATTTGGGGTTCCCTTGAACATATCCTTCTTAGGCTCATTAAAGGTTTGTTGTATATACTTATGGTGGAAGTATGATCAAGAGATGTCATTTTATCACTTGTTGGTGTTCCATGCATTGAAGTGATGTTTTGTGCCATCTTTGGGTCCACTCTACAGTTCTAGGAATTGTTTTCTCTCTTTTTTGTTTTGCTCTGTGCCTGTGTCTGTGGCAGTATACCTAGATCACTGTTGGATTTGGTGGCTAACTACAGAGGAAGGTCCTTTGTAGTTGGTATGGTGTATATAGAGGAAGAGGGAAAAGCTGTACTTATTGAGGGCAGGGAGCTTCCTGTTTACTGACTTCAGATGGTGCTATAAAGGTCCTTTTTTAATGGCTTTTGTTTATCTTCTTCTTCCTTTTTATTTTTATTTTTGATTATTGAAACTAAGATTTTTAAATGGGCAAGTCATACACGACCCAATGGGTTTTGAAACCACAACCTCACTATCCTCCTGCTTTTAATGGCTTTATGCCACACCTGACTTCTCTTTTCTTATTGTTTGAGGAAACCTTAATTTGATTGGAGAAAAATCACTAGCAATAGACTGGTAATACTTCAAAAAATGCAGGGTGGAAAACCCATGCTCATCAGATACATATAATGACAACCCCAAGGCAACCTGCGGATCACAACCTGATAGCTATACTATAGTCTTTTTGTGGTGTATGATTATGTTTTGTGTAGGCTACATATATTTTGATGGGGAAAAAAATTTCAGCTTGTTATATGTTTTTAGTTGTGCAAACAGTACTGAATTTTTTGATTGCTATTGATTAAGTTAAAAAGTTCAAAATTTTAAGGGTATTTATTAACGCTTTAACAAAAAATTTAGGGTTGGGAACACCTTTTATATGAATTATTAATGTCTGTTTAAAGTTAATGCTCCATAATATTTCCAAATTCTTCCATCCTTTCTCTGTGTTTTCACAAAAAGTTGAACTTTTTCTTTTTTATTCCACCGTATTGATTTTGTGGCAAAGGACTACTTAACTAAGGTCATTGTCACTTTGTGTTGAGCATTTGAACTATTAGTACTTATTTTTTTATTACATTTTCAAAGTTCTTATTTGTTATTATAATGGAAACCAGCTGTTTGGAGATGCATCATACAAATTTTTCTACTCTCGTAGATACTAGTTTGCCCATATTGAGTGCAATTTACTTAAAGTGTGTGGATTGAGGATTTTTCTAAGTTGATATGTTCCATTATCATGTAAGTTACACAGTCGGGACATTTTTATTCTGAAGGTAACAATAGTGCTTGCTTTAATTATGTCTTTTAATCTGTTCTCATGCCAATTATTTCATTTTTATTTGCCTATTTAAGTAAGTTATCTGAGAATCTTATTGTAGGACCTCACTAAATACAAGGAGCCTACCTCACTCTTTGAACACTTTATTGTTGCGGGGCTTCATCCAGATGCTAATCTTGAGATTGTGGAGGATGCATTTGCTAAAAGGAAGAAATGGCAGTTACAAATGGCAAATTCTGAAATATTAGAATTTAAAAAGCTGCAGCATCGGGCGCCTTCAATTCCAACATTGGAACCTCAGGTTGACTGCATGACTAAATTCTTTCCTGGAACCATTTTATATTTTTTCTATTTTCAACAGTATATGATCTGATCTACTGGGTCATTTTATTTGTCACACATATGCATTCAGGTTCTTTTTTAAAAAAGTATTTTAACTAGCTATCTTCTATGTTGCTTTATTACTTGCCTCATTTGATATTCTAGTTCTATAATTTTTTTCAAGATCTCTACTTGTGGCATTTGTATAGTGATCTTGTCTCTGCTTCATGTGGCACATGATTTTATAGGCACTACATTAATACACAGTTAATTTGCTGCCGAGAATTTTTTGCCGTAATTCAATTTTATTTTATTTTATTTTTATTCTTTATGGGAAGGCTGTTTTGGTTGTAATCAGAATGGTCATATCTGGTTGGTTATCCATCATTGTTTGATGTGGTGCATATGGCATCTCTGGAATAGTAGGAGTTTTGAAGACATGGAAAGTTCTATGCCTAATCTCAAGTTGTTCTTTTTTAGAACATTATTGGATTGGCTATCAGCCATGAAGAGCCTTTCCTTTTTTCTATTGTTGATTTATTAGATTTATGCAATTTTGTAATTGATTGTTTACCCCATTATACTTCTTGTGTACTTCGGTGACTTGTTTTCCTGATTTATATAATTTTATTACTTATCAATTTTTATTTTTATTTTTATCTGTTGTGTTTTCTTCCCTTATAAACTCTGATGATTTATTGGTTGGTATATCTTGAATAATGAGTTTTTGGTCCTCTACTCATATTGGCTGACATAACTATTGTTTTATCTTTCATCTTCTCGGGTCATAGATACTTTTTAGATACCCTCCTGGAAAGAGGTTAGCCATTCGTGCACTTAACTATTTGCAATTGCAATAGAGGCTTTTACTATGATTATGCAGCTAAGTGTCAAGGAGTACAAGGAAAGCAGGTTGCTTTTTCGGTACCCATTAATATCAGGGAGATTGAGCTTTCATGATCATCTCTGATTGATAAAATTATGGTGGACAGCTAAAAATCTCTCAGCAAGAAGACCTCAGCTCCTTCAATCAGTATTCTATACAAGTGCTAGGTGATTTGGCTAGTTGTTTCAACTGCCTAGGAGTTTGTAAAAGCTATCGAGCAAGAATTCAGTAGCTTTTTGTAGAAAATTTGAGAGAAGTATGTTGGGATGCTACAGTTGTTTTGGGCTTGGATTGTGTGCCAATGAAAGGAGGTTTGGGGTTGAAAAGGATAGAGGAATGGAATAAGGCAGCCGTTCTAAAGCATAATTAGAATTTTTTTGTACAAGCAGGTTCTTTATGTGTGACCTGGGTGCACTATAACATTCAAAAGGGGAAGAGCTTTTAAGTTGTTACGGTCCCTCAATAGTGTACCTGGGGCTGGAGGAAGATCCTAAGCTTGAGAAGCCTTGCTAGACCTTATCTGAAGTTTCAATTGGGGATGGGATCCTTATTTTCCTTATGCATGATTGGTGGCATGCTGATGGGGGGCATATGAAAAATATGGATACAGAGCAGTATATGGTTCTGCTAGCAACATGGATGCCAAGGTTGCTGTGTGTTGAAGGGTTCTGACTGGTGTTGAAATCATGCAGGGCCAGATGACTTAGTCTCCATCCAAAGAAAATTATATCTAATTAAGCTAGAAGATGTGGATCAGCCTATTTGGGTGGTTTCTCTCTCTCTTTTTTTTTTTTTTTTTTGGTGGAGAATCTATTTCGGATGTTTTTAATTATGCTACATTTTAGTCATACTGAAACCCGGAAGGATTTCTATCCAAGCCTCCTATGGTTAATTGGTGGAGGTTGGTTTGGCTCCCTTTAGCCATCCCTTAGCGTGCCCTTTATCGGGTGTTTAGCACTTAGAAACAGGTTGGCCCTAGAGATAGGCTCCTTTGATGGGGATACAATGGAGACATAAATTGTGTATTTTGTAGTGCCTGGTTGGAGAGCAGGAATCCCATTTTTTTTCAGTGTTCGTTTAAAAGGAGAATTTGGAAAGAGATTATGTGATGTTGTCAGGTCACTAGTCCTAAATATTGCTACATCACATCCGTCAAAAGTAAGACATGTAATCTCTAAAAAAGTCAACAGAAGCTATTAGCCACAGGGCTCCTCTGTTTTAAAAAAGAAGGAACAGAAATAATCCTAAGAGAAGCAACCAAGCCCATTCCAATATCTCCTAAATGTTTCAATCAATCTATTATAAGTATATTTTGATCATTATCCAATTACAATTACACTAAGCATACGCTTCATATGGAAAATTTAAAATTACTAAATGCGAAAAAAATTTAAAATGACAACCCAATTGAAATATTTAAATGTAAATAAAATTTAAAGGAGCACAGATGCAGAATTCACAAAATTAGAAAAATAAAAAGGGGTTTAAGACATTATCAAATTTACCAAGAAGAAAGTCATCAAACTTTCAATAACATGGATCAAATTAAACACTAAATCATCAACTTTAACAAACCCTATCATCAACTTTAACAAACCCTAACATCAACAATTTAATTTAACAAAGACCCAGTTAACTAACCCTAACATCATCACTGCAAAACAATGCATAGTTCAAGATTTGAGTATGAAATTTCCCTCATATCAACACATCAACCCACGAACAGAACAAAGCACAAAACAAAACAAAAAAAAAAAAAAAAAAAAATTAAACCCACAAACCAATTCAATCTCAAAACACAATAAAGTTTCGCTCTTTTTTAGCAGGTTTAACAGTTTTATTACAAATTCAATACAGAACCCAAAATAGAAAACAAATTCGTGACTGATGACTTTCTTTAATTTTTCATGCATGTTTCTCGGCAACCAAATAGTAAACGGTGGGTACAAAGCAACTCACCTTTTTCTTTAGTTTTGAGAGACCGCGTAGAAAGAAAAAGGTTGCTGTGGCTTGATCAAAGCTTTTGGCGAAGGCTGACTGAGACTGAGAGTGAGATTGACTGAGAATGAGAACAATGAGATGGAGAAGCAGGTGAGTGAGAGCGTGAGTGGAGAAAGTCAGTGACGGATCAGTGTGTGAGAGGGTGAGACAGTGAGTGAGAGCGTCACCTTAAGCGTTTGCTCTGTGTGAGAGAGAGGGTGAGGGTGAGGGTGAGTGACAGTGGAGAGTGATTTGTGTGAGGTGAGTGAGGCGTTATTTTTGAAAATGTATTATTTGAAACTCGAGTCTCTGAGACTCGGTTTTACTTTAAGTAAACCCAGTCTCAGAGACTTGAGTTTAACATGTGGCATCTACGTGGAACTCGAGTTTTTGAGACTCGAGTTCCATGTAGACGCCACGTGGATTTTTGCCACATGAAACAACCTAAACCGAGCCTTAGAGGCTCGATTTACGGGCCCAAAATCGAGCCTCTGAGGCTCGAGTTGCTAGTTTCCCAATTACTTTCAAAACCGGGCCAACTAACTGAATAGTTACGTTTTTATGGGTAATTACCCATTTTCGCCGCATTTCAACTTAACCTAATTCAGGAAAAAAGAAAAAGAGAAAACTTTAAGACAAGATATAGAGAAAGTCGAGAGAGAGAGAGAGAGAGAGAGAGAGTAGAGAAGATAGTGACTCCGTCAACCACGTCGCCGCCGCCGCCGCCATCGGTCACCCATACGAGTCTCACACCAGCTGATCAACCCATTGCGGCAGTGACTAACCCATCCCGCATCTCATCTGCTTCAAGTATTTTTTTTCTCTCCTTCAACTTCAAAGCCTAACATTGATTTTCATATTTAATTTGAATATGTGAATCTGTGTTTTTTCTCTCTCCACTCCTTAATGTTTGTGAATCTTTGATTGTGGGTTCTTTTTTTTTTTTTTTTGCTGAGGGTGATTGTGAATGTAATTGTGTTTGGAGTCTCTGTGTTATTTGTTTTTGCAGCTGCTGAGTGTTTGAGATTGTGAGTGTGTTAGATAAATTCATAGTAGTGGTTTAATAGTGTGTTAGATATAATCAATTTTGTTACTTTGGTATATGCATATTCCTATTTCATTCACTAGGAATCTAGGTCTTCTATGATTCTGCAACCACAAAATTTGCACTGCATTTTGAATTTTGTTTTTGCGTTTTCTTTTGTGTATTTAATGGGTGTTATTGCAAGTGTGATGATGAATGTGTGTATTTTGGTGATTTGGGGTTTGGCTAGGAATGAAAATACCAATACAAATATAGCTCTCCTTGAAAAAAAAAAAAAAAAAGCTGACTCTGAAGATTGAATTAAAAAAAAAAAGCAGGCAATTGTAAAAATGGCGGTGAAGGTTCCGATTAAGGGTAAACGGAACATCCTCATCACCAGCGCCTTGCCTTATGTCAACAACGTCCCCCATCTTGGAAACATCATCGGTTGTATGTATCCCTTAATAATTATAATATTCCTTTCCATTATTATTAGCAAGCATGTAGGGAACAAAACAAAACAAACCCAATTTTCCTTTTATCTGTATTTGGTGTGTTGGCAGGTGTGCTGAGTGCTGATGTGTTTGCTCGCTATTGCCGACTCCGAGGCTACAATGCCTTATACATCTGTGGAACTGATGAGTACGGGACGGCCACCGAGACTAAAGCTCTGGAAGAGAACTCCACCCCTAAGCAGATTTGCGACAAGTAACTTTACTTAATCTTCCCTTCTTTTTCTAGTTTAACTTCTCATTCAATATTGTTTCCATGACTTACTACTATTCTTTTAGTATACTAAATCCAAATGTACCCATTTTAAGCATTCAATTCCCTAGGGACATATTAAAGGCTTGTTTTGTTGTGTTGTTTAAACAACACAACACGTATTTTCACAGCACTTTTTCACCCACATGTATTTCCATAACACTTAAACAACGTTATGAGAACAACATTACCAAACAGGCCCTAAGTATTTGAATATGGCAATGTTTTTCAACAGAAATGAAGATGACAGATTACCTTTCTGTGTGAGATTGTGAGATAGATAGAGAAAATGAAAAGACACCACAGTCTGTTTGGTTCATGTTTTTAAAACCAGTATTTTGTTTTTAAATAAATAATAATTAAAAAAAAAAGAGAACAGTTAAAAACACGTTACTGAACTTCTACTTGTTGTCTAGAAACTGTTTTAAAAACTACTTTCTGAAAACACACAACCAATCAGCCCAAAAATGTACTTTTCTTGGTTGCTAAGTGAACTTTGCAATGAATATGGTGATCAAATTATTATGGGATCATTTGTAACTCCATTTATGCTTTAGGCTCAGGCGATGTGAAACTTGTTCTCAGTTTTAGTCCCTGAAGATCAGAAGAAAAATAAAAATATAAAGGAGAGATCGGTAGAAAATGAGGTTCAATATGTTTTCTGGAACTTTCTCAAACACAGCGACTGCATATGTTAGCATGATTGTGATTTCATGGCCCCACACTCATCTTCATAACCTTGTCCAAGACTCCAATTGAGTTTTAAGAGAAAAAATGACCATGATTATTATAAGTTGATTCTGTTTGACTTGATCATGCTATACTGGGCTTAGTAGCTTGAGTAATATTTGGGCTTACTTTTCTGGAGTTTTTCTACTTTCTTTATTCAATGTATGATGTTGAATTTCAATTTTTTTGCTGATACTTTTCAATATACTAAGTTACTTATTATTGGATAAAGTGGTATGTTTCCCTTAGCTATTCCTTGTCTTTAATGTTTTTCATTTTTTTTCTTCTTCTTTCAATGCTTTTATGGATGTTTTAAAATAATATACTCCTCAGGCTATTCATCAGTCCATCTTATGTGTTCTGCATTTACAGATACCATGCTATTCATAAGGAAGTCTATGACTGGTTCAATATAAGTTTTGATAAATTTGGGCGTACCTCAACCCCAGAACAGACGGAAATATGCCAAGCGATTTTTAAGAAAATTTTGGAGAACAATTGGCTTTCTGAGAATTCAATGCAGCAAGTATGAGTTATTTTCTTGTTAATACTTGGTGTGATTCTGTACATGATAGCATTCGTGACCACTCTATTCTTTTATGCAAGAAAAAGAAAAAGAAGACTTCTCTATTCTTGTTTAGTTGTCCAATTATTGGATATCGTTTCTGGTGTCTCCTTTTTGTTCTACAGCTTTTTTATTGTGGTCAATTATAGGCTTAGTGGTGATAAATGTATTTAACCTCTTGTTACTAACACTTTATTCATGCCATATTCAGCTTTACTGCAATACATGCAAAAGGTTCTTAGCTGACCGGCTTGTGGAGGGTACTTGCCCAAAAGAAGGGTGCAATTACCAGTCTGCCCGAGGAGATCAATGTGAAAATTGTGGCAGTCTTTTGAATCCGACAGAATTAAAAGATCCTAGGTGCAAGGTAAAAAATTTACTTCTAATATTGAGGTCTCTATTTTGTATTATCAAATTCTAAATGAGGAACCTGATTGTATGAAATATTATACATGTTGCGCATTCAGCTTTTAAAATATGTAGTTTGTCCAAAAAAGACATTTTATCTCAGACATTTCATTGTTTCTCTTTCAATTGAATAAATTTTTCATCCTCTGATCCTTCTGGTTATTACCGTTTTGAAGCTATAAACCAAATTTAAATCATTGTGAAACAAGGACCTTTTTCTGCAAGCCAATTATATTGCAAGAAAACTAGTGCTTAGTAATCATTTTCCTGACTAACTTATGAATTTCTAGTCAGAAAACTTACTTTAGGGTTTAATTGAGTCCTGATTTGGTTTCTTGGGCCTAGCTCTTTTTGGGGCCTGTTTCAGAGCCCTCAGCATCATATTTTTCTTCCATGATTTTCTGAGAAGAAGAAAAACTAAAAATAAAAATAAAGAAAGCTACTGTCAGTAGATGTATGATATTATGCCATTTTGTTTTATTTATACATTTTATATAGTTGATCCATGAGCTTTGTGTGCTAACAGGTCTGTCAGACGACACCTCACATTCGTGACACAAACCACTTGTTTCTTGAACTCCCCTTGCTGAAGGACAAATTGGAAGAATACATCAACAAAATGTCGGTGGCTGGATCTTGGAGCCAGAATGCCATTCAAACAACAAATGCCTGGCTTAAAGAAGGGTTGAAATCACGATGTATTACCAGGGATCTGAAGTGGGGGGTTCCAGTTCCACTTGAGAGATTTAGTGATAAGGTTATTAGTTGTTGATAGACGAACATGCTGAATTCATGCTGGCCTCTTAAAATTTTATCTCAAATTTTGGCAAATTGACCCTTTTTTTTTACTTGTGGTGGATAGGTTTTCTATGTCTGGTTTGATGCGCCTATCGGATATGTTTCTATTACTGCTTGCCACACACCTGAGTGGGAGAAGTGGTGGAAGAATCCTGAAGATGTAGAGTTGTATCAGTTTATGGGCAAGGACAATGTGCCCTTCCACACTGTAAGTGATTTTTTGTTAAAATTTTCTGATAACTCTAAGAAGAGGGCAAGATACTAATTCAAAGTACTAAGATTAGTTAGAATGTTAGATTTTGTTTTTTTGTCAGATATATGCATATCGATGTTTTTCCCCCCAGCTGAGAAACTGAAGTTTAATTATTTTTTAAAGAAATCTTCTTACGGCCACACATCTATGTTATTCTTTTCAATGTTTTCAGTTTTTGCCGGCTACTTCTAATTTTTCTTTTTGTCTTTTTGGTTAGATATTTCCAGAAATGTACGTAGTCTTTGCATCTTGTAAATAACATACAAATTGTTATTGCATCTTAATGTTTTTAAAAGTTTACAGTAACCATTGTATCTTTTAGATAACAATAACATACAAGAGTTATTGCATTTAATTTTAGAACCTTTTGGCAGTCACTAAGTTGGTATGTTTTCTTGTAAATCTTGTCTCACCCTTATGAGTATTTATATCTTGTATCATTGTGCTAGTAACTTGTTGACTTGTAATTTTAGTGTAACCACACGACCAATTTTCTTTGTTAAAATCCTCTACACTTTCCAAATATTGATTGCTATCGACTTAAGTTAGATGACATGACACTCGAATCTAAATTGCTATTAAATCAAATCTAAAGAGATGAGACTTTGTGAAGTTATTGTACTAATGGTTAAAATAAAAACTGTTGTTTTGTCATTGGCAATGTTAATGCAAGTTCAATAGCATGGAGCAGCGGAGTTTTATTAGTTCACCTAATTGGTCTCATAGATACTGCATGCAAGACTTGTGAAATTTTTGGCTTCAGAATTTAGGTTATTTATTAATTATTTCTTATGAACTGTACATAAGGTGGCAACTTGTGGCTCCCCTCATGAAGTGGGGGTCACTAGTTCAAATCTCCCCTTTGGGGTATAAAAAAAACCTTAAGTTGTAGTGGTAGATGTTTTGAGCTTAGTAAATGTTTGGTTGTCCTTTTTTTCCATCATTGTCATGGAGACTTATGGTTTGGCTTGGACCTCATGGTTGTGGGGACTGCTTTTTTTCCTTCCCCCGCACCCTTTTTTACTGTTACTATATTCTTGTTTTAGGTGATGTTTCCATCTACACTTCTTGGAACTGGTGAAAATTGGACTTTAATGAAGACTATCAGTGTCACTGAATACTTGAATTATGAAGCAGGTTAGCCAACTATTTTGTAGCAGTTTAGCTGATGCGCAATGGTGGTCAATTTATTGGTCATTTAGATGGATGATTGATCAATTACCTTCTCTTTTACATAACAATGGTGTTTCTCATTCAAACATCTTGAACTAGATGAATTTTCATTTGGATGGTTTCTGTAGGAAAGTTTTCTAAGAGTAAAGGTATTGGAGTCTTTGGCAATGATGCAAAAGATACAAACATTCCAGTAGAAGTATGGAGATATTACTTACTAACTAATAGGCCTGAGGTAAGCAGCATATATTTATTACTTTTTTTTTTAATAAGAATTAATGCTGGGTTCTACTAATTGCTTTCTGGATTGATGAATGGGTTTGTGTAAACTAGGTGTCAGACACATTATTTACATGGGCCGACTTGCAAGCAAAATTGAACAACGAGTTGTTAAATAACTTGGGCAACTTTATAAATCGAGTTTTGAGTTTCATTGTTAAACCTCCAGGTTGGTTGGCTGTGTACCTTAAGTTCCTTAAAGTTTTGTTGTTCAGCTAGTTTTTTATTTGATTCTCCTGATTGTGGTACATACTTATAATATTTCTGGATTGTTGTTATAGTACAGAACACAAATTATAGAAGTGGCACATTTTAATTAGTGCCTCACTGAATTAGAACCATTCTCAATGCCTATTGCATATATGTGTACTAATGGCCTTCTGGCTTAGTGGCATGTCCACCTTTTTGGCAGTATAATGTTTGGGGTTCAGTCTCTAGTAACTTTACCTATTAAAAAAAAGCCTATTTTTGCAAGGCATTTATATTTTAGAGAGTTCAAAATGGTGCCAATAGTCCATCTTACATTATGCCATGACCTTTAATATTTATGAAATTCCAAATGGTTTTGCCATTTTTATTATAATGGGCTTGTCTGGTATGAAGAGAAATTGCAAGTGCATAACTGAGTTTCTTTTTACAGGTCAAGGATATGGTTCCATTATTCCTCAGCCTTCAGATGCTGACCCAGATCCATTGCAACATGAGCCAACTAGGAAATTGGTTGGTAGCATTGTTGACTATGTGGGGCAATATGTAGAAGCCATGGAAAAGGTGATTGAAATACTGGCTAGTATACTGTCATGCAACCAGAAGCTGCCCCATGCCCACTTTCTCTAATTGCTTTTGCATTATATTGACATTCTTATTTGCATTTTGTATAGGTTAAACTAAAGCAAGGGCTTAAAATTGCAATGAGCATTTCTAGTGAAGGGAATGGATATCTGCAAGTAAGTCTAGAACATTTTTGTTTGTACTGATTTGGATATTTGTTTAATATGTTCTTTTATGAGGATGTTGGTTGGAAATTGCCCTTTGGCTGCCCATGAAACAAAATTTCTCTTTCCTAAGGTGTACTTTGCTCATGATTGCTATGTAGGAAAGCCGATTCTGGAAGCTTTACAATGACGATCGACCTTCTTGCTCTCTTGTCATAAGAACTTCAGCTGGGCTAGTATATCTTCTCGCATGTTTGTTAGAACCTTTTATGCCATCTTTTTCACTTGAGGTAATTTAACCTACCAGTAGATCTCTCTGAGGCACTTAGGGTAATGCTAGTATTCTTTATCGCGAGTTAGCTAATATGGTTGCGCATGCTGACAATATTTGTATTGTTGGTTGTGTTGAAGGTACTTAAGCAGCTTAATTTGCCTCCTGATACTCCAATTTTGCTTGAAAAAGGAGATATTGATAGGGTAAGCCGACCTTGGGAGATCCTACCTGCTGGTCACAAAATTGGGACACCAGAGCCATTGTTTAAGGAATTGGTATAACTCTCCTACTTCTATGTTTTGTTTTGTGAGTTGTGATGGAGATTTTGTGGGCTTTGTCTCGTAGTTACTAATTTAGCAAAAACAAATGTTCAGAAAGACGAAGAAGTAGAATTCTTCAGAGAGAAGTTTGCAGGAAGCCAAGCTGATAGGATTGTGAGGGCAGAAGCTGAAGCAGACAAGATAGCTGAGAAACTGAAGAAAACAAAAGTTTCAGGTTGCATTTTATTGATATTATGTTTATTTACTCAATTCTAGTGTTTGCCAACTCAATTGCTACACGTTGCATGGTTGGGTGTCATTGATGTGCTATATTTCTAGGGGTGTCAAATGGGTGGGTATGGGGTGGGTATAATTGGGTTGGGTATATAGAACCCATTTACCCATTAAAACTCATTTAACTAATTGCTTCTAACCCAAATTCAACCGAACTCAATTATTATGGGTAAACCCCAACTTACCCAATTACTCAATTATCAAAATTACCAAAATGCCATTAAATTAAAAACTTCAACACTTTCTTGGATTCTCTTTTCCACTCTCTCTAGTCTCCATTCTTGGTATTAAAAAATTCCACATAAGCACATCCACATCAGCAATTATATTAAAAATCCAAATAAAAAAATATTTTCTTTTCTTTTTTATTTTCTCTCACTTTCTTGACAACCAAACAGTGCAACAAATACAAAGAAATGTTATTTCAACCTCAAAACTTTCACTGTGAATCCAAAAATAAAAAGAAATAGTATTCCTTGCTTTTTCTCGAGAAATGAAATTACATTGGAAAATAGAATTAACCTGAATCGCTTCCCAAATGGCATAACCGTAGGGGTGAATAACCATGGTGCCACGCACAGGACCATAGTCAGCGAGCTCAACGTTGGCAATGACATCCAGGTACCAAGCGTTGAAGTCCTGCGACCAAGGCGTGATGACTCAGTCTCTGTCCGGGTTGGCTCGGCTCTTCTCGTTGCTATTGACTCGTTGCTCCTCACTCGCCGTCTCCGCAGCTGCAGTTCCCTGAGCTGAGAAGAATCAAGCAGCGAACAGCAGCGGCGGCAGCTGCTGAGACTGAAACCGGTGGCTCTGACTCCGTCGTAGAAACGCCGGAGATCGCCACCGGAGAGAATTTGACGAAGAAGAGTGAAGGAAAATGAAAACCCAAACACTGAAACGTGAGGGTTTTTTTTTTTTTTTTTTTTAATGGGAAAGGTTGGGTTGAATTTGGGTATATTGTTTTTGGGTTAAATGAGGCTCAATGGGTTTTTAGTTAAAACCCAATAATCACTGGGTCTAATTGAGTTGATGTCCATTTAACCCAACTAATAATTGGGTGGGTTTGGGTAGGCAAATGGGTTTGGGCTTATTTTGCCACCTCTATATATTTCCAACCAATAAGTTCATAAAAGCACTAATTAATTTATCTTTTATTCTTCTATAATTAGGTTCTTCACAGGTTTTCTCTGTTCAAATGCTAACTATTTTGTTTTGATGATAAGTGTGGCTTCCACATTTTGCTTGACAAGTTGATATTACAGGAGTACTATGATTAGTGTGTCTTTTCATACCTCTCATTATACTTCTTGATTAATCATAGGCACTACTAATTTGTTAGTAGTAGTTGCTTAATATGGTGAGGCATTGTATGGAACAGATAGCAGTGGAAAAAAGCAACGGCCTGTAAAACCTGCAACTGAATCCAAAGCTAAGGCCAATGCTGAGACAGAAATTTCAATTACAAGACTTGACATCCGTGTTGGCCTTATTACGAGTGTTCAGAAGCATCCTGATGCTGATTCCCTCTACGTGGAAGAGATTGATGTGGGAGAAGGACAGACCCGAACTGTTGTTAGTGGACTTGTGAAGTATATACCTCTTGAAGAAATGCAGGTTTTTGTTCACTTCCCTTACAGATCATAATTTTGGAATGTATTTATTTTATTTTTTCTTGATAATTCATCTGCAAGTCTATTAGCTCACACATATGATTCTTTGGCAGAATCGAAAGGTATGTGTTCTTTGCAACCTGAAGCCGGCAACCATGCGGGGTATAAAGTCACAAGCAATGGTTCTTGCTGCTTCGGACAGTGACCACACCAAGGTTAGCAAACCCATGAAACCTTTCCATTAGGGTCTGCATCTTATCTGATTTTATGTGTAAACCATTTTTGGAAGTGATGATACCCTTCATCATCCCTTGAAGATATAGTTCGGTGTTACTGATTTAGAAAAAAAAAAGAAAGCAATACAGATGGCTAACACGAAGATAGCAACCACATATATTGTTCATCTAATAGCTTTAAAAAATGGCTTAATGGTCATGAGTATATAATTTTGGTTGAGATTGTTGTGATGGTGGGTAATGACACATTTTAGCATTTTTGTCGCAAAAATGGCTGCATCATTTGTTGCGTGGTGTTAAGATGTTTCAGAAAATGGTTTTATGATACCCTATAAAGCCCATGGTTGATTTTGAATAAGTTTCACTTTGAAAAAAATTTCTGGCTTTGTCATTGCTTGTTTAAGTCTGGATCATCAAACATGAACGCTAATGAGATTTTTAATAATAAAAAAATTCAGGTTGAATTGGTTGATCCACCTAAATCTGCTACTGTTGGAGAAAGAGTTACATTTCCTGGATTCAGTGGTGAGCCTGATGATGTCCTGAACCCAAAGAAGAAAGTCTGGGAAACATTGCAAGTGGATCTGAACACTAACACGGAACTAGTGGCCTCATACAAAGATATTCCATTCACCACATCTGCTGGTGTTTGCACTGTTTCATCTATTGCCAGTGGGTCAATCAGATAGTTAGGTCTCTTGCTTTTTTTTTTTTTTTTTTTTTTGAGAAGTTCAATTATTGAAAACAAAAAAAACATCCCCCTAGATTTTGATACGTAATTTTATGTTATTCTTCATGATGGTATAAAAAAAACTAATTGTAGGAGTACCTTATCTTCATGTTGTTACTAGTTATTTTGAAAAATAGTAGTGATCATAATTCATAAGTTGGTTTTTTTTTTTTTTTTTTTGGGAAATAAAAATTTAATTAAAAAAATTAACAAAATACTCAAAAAAAAGGGTAGGGCAAATACTTGGAAGACGGAAATGAGAATAGCTCGGACACCTTACACTCTTAAGCCCATCGGCCTTCCTGGATTATTTTATCAGAACTGGCAGTTGAATCCTTAAATCGGTAAATCGTACAAATTTTTTGGTTTGTATGAAAGAATATTGGATTTGCAAAAAAGGAAAAAAAAAACCAATTAAATCATAGAAAATCAGCAATTTTTTAGAAAATTATCAAACTGAACAATTTCATTTGAGTCATCTAGCTTTTTAATGTTTAAGTTTTTATTATTATAAAATAGCTATATTTTCCTTCAATTTTTGACATTTATTTACGGAGTTTTTAAGTCTTTTGCTTTTAAACTTGAAATAAGTAACAAAGAACTCAATTGCCCTAACTTTTGGTCATTTTTATATATAAACACACATTAAATTCTATAATTAAATAAATTTTCTGAAAATAATATTCTATTAGTTTTAATCTTTGTTATATACATATTTATGTTTAAATTGAATTCCAAGTTTATGTATACTTAAAAATAATTTAATTATTAATCCAACAGTTGAACTAATGATATAACGATTAAACCAATGAACCATCCTACCACACTCTTTACTATTTAATTTGCCCTAAAGATATAAAAGAGTCAAAATTTGAGTGCATTCAGCTTAGTTGCCTTATAGGGTTAATTAGGTGTGACTTCATTAGTTTTGGTACTTTATAACTATATAAAATATAAATGGATGATTCCCTCTCCCTAAAATTTTTCAAATGTCAATCCTCAAAACTAAAGTGTAAAGGAGATATCCCTTGATTTTGAAATGGACAATAATAATTACATTAGTAAGTAAATATTACCTCCCAAATGCATGTAAAGCGTAAACTCCAACAAAATGTTAGGAGTATAAAAGTTAATATTGGATGGTTAAAGTATTATAACTAAGCATTTAGAATTTTAATTAACAATCGGTCATGGATTTTAACTACCTTAAAGTTTGTATTGACAATGCATATTGATAAATTCTACTACATTCTTGAAACTCATGTGACAGAGCTTACGTAGAGCAAAATATTGGTAATAAATTTTAATCAAAGATAAATTATTTCAATAACTAATAAGAGTTGTAAAAAAAATTATGAGTGTAGAAATTTGTGGGAAAAATAAGATTAATTGACACAATCACAGGTTCATAACTTTTAAAACTTAACTTTTATTATGCAGTATGAAATTTTCCTTGACTCAACTTTGACCAATAGCCTATCATGCCCCACTTATAACTTAACCAATAAAATTGTAAGAGTCCGTACTGCTGTTCTTAGGTTTTTGTTGTTGAAGGTAGGTTAATACGTTAATTTATGATAGCTATTTTTTTTTTCTTGGCCTTCGAAAAAATTACTTTGTGTTTAAACAATATTTTTTTTAAAAAAAACAATGAACTCAACAATTAATTTTCATCCATATCAATTGAAATTTGTCAATGAAACCATGTTCCACCATTTTTGGGTAAAAAGTAAAAATGCACATTATTATAGCCATAAAGTTTTTAAAATAGAGTAGATTAATAGTATTAGAGTTAAATTAGATATTAATTTTTATTTGATTTTAAATATTTGCTGAGTAATTTAAGAGAGCATTCGCAATTAGGTTACTAAAAAATATAGTTTTTAGCAACTCAAAACACTACTTTATCTATTTTGACACCTCATTTTAATATTAAACATATTAAAATAATATAAATAACACAATAAAATAAAATATCCAACATAATAAACATCAACCTCAACCATCAACACATTAAAATATATATATATATATATATATATTTTTTTTTTTTTTAATTTTAGAGATGAGACTTTACTGTAACTCAGTTGTCAAAAGTTTTAGGTTTGACAACTTTGATAAAGATGATTTTTTTTTTTTGGGTGTGGTTTTGGTGCTAAAACGACAATATGGTAATTTTCACATTTTTTACGTGAATGCTCTAGGATATATGACTTTTATCTTTATCCTAGGATACTAGGATTCAATGAGACATGAAAACCTTAGCCAGTTGGGTCTTAAGTCTCAACCCTGTTTTTCAAAGAAAGCTTACCAAACCTTGGCCTATAAAAAAACAAAAGAAAGTTGCCAGTTGGTTTATACTTCACAAGGGGCGTGACTCTTCTTTTTTTTTTTTGGTTCTTTGAGTCTAACACAGAGACACACACACAGTAGGACTCTTTTCTCTGATTCTCTCTCTTTCAACCAAATTTCAGCCCTTCCTTCGTTCGGGGTTAAAGGGGTAAGTCACTCTCTTCTTCTTTTTGCTTCAATATTATTTTGGTTCTGTTCTTTTACAACTTTAACAGTATAGCACAAACAAAGCTTACATTTTTTTTTTTCTTTGCTTTGTCTTTTTGGGTATTTAATGGGTGTTATTGCAAGTGGGAGGAATGTGTGTATTTTGGGTTTAGCTATGATTCCCAAATGGGTATTATATGGCATGGAAGGTGCTCATTCATTGGGCCTGCCTGTTATCTGTTCTTCATTTTGAGGAGTTTGCATGGGCATTTTCCTTTTGATCTTTGATAAAACTGGGGTGAATGAATTAATGTACTTGATATTATGTTAGTTCTTGCTTTTAGTTTTATTATTATTATTATTATTTGTACAAGATGAACACCATCTGTTTGACAAAAGTCCTCATCGGCTTAAGTGTGACATGAAATGCAATGCAAGGGTTATTGAATCTATGGATGTATGGTAAGACATCCTTGATGTAATCACAAAGCGCACAGCATGGTGGATGTGTCCCATTTAGATTCATTTAATAAAAAATTTATCAATGACCTTTGTACACTGTAATCTAGTGGAATATAAATTGTTTGATAAAAATACTGAGTGAGATTTGGAAAAAGGAATTTTTAAATGTGGCTTAGGATATTAAATTAGTTTGAAAGTATTGTCAATCTAATACTATATATAAATTTTAATTAACTATCGTTCATGGATTCCTATTACCTTAAGTTTGTATTGACAATGAATATGATTGAATGTTTCGTGAACCACTGTTATGAAATACTAATAGCTATCACTCGTCTTTGGACAAATGAGAGCAATATTATTGGACAGTTGCAAGAGTTGGACTAACTTTATCAAGCAGTCTTTTCAGGAGTTCATTTGATATGCTACCTTTTTAAAGGATCCATTTTAGTAAAATTTTTTACATAAGAAATTGTGCCTACTGAGCCTCATGCACCTCTTTATATCTTGCAGAGAATGGTGTTCTTGCTTAAAGTGAACCATCAGCAACACTTTGCGGTTTTCTCCAGTGGTATTAGACCCAACAACAGGACCTTTCATCGCAAGTCATCTTTCATCTCAATGTCTTCCAGGTCACCCACAACAATTCAACATCTTCACAATACAGTGTCATCATCTTCGAATCACAACCTCGACATTCCCATCATGGTACTCTTTACATTTACAATGCTATCCATATTTAATATTCAAATTGTGCTGCTGTATTACTTTTTATCTTTGCTTGCAGTTATAAGTTTTAATTTGCAACCATTGCTCTGCTTAGCCCTAGATAGCACAGCAATTGGTTTTGGTGGGTGGGGTTATTTGCCAGGTACAGGGCTCTTCTTTAGAAAGGTTCCTTACATTATTAAAAAAAATGCAACCACCCTAATACTTGACTTATCTTACTGTGCTAAGCATAGTAAAAAAAAAAAAAAAATATATATATATATATATATATTTTTTTTGGTTTGTTTTGTTTTAGGCCACATTAACATAGTAATTAGTTTCCCAACTTCTATCTGATTTACTGAGATGACCTAGATGATTGCAAAATTTGAGATGCTAAGTAGTCATATTGAGATCAAATACTTAAAAGGTTAGTGAAGAGGCTTGTCACTAAGCTACAAGGCTCAGTGGCATAGCCTATTCTGCTTTATTAGAAGAACAAGGGTTCAAATCCCCCCCCCTCCCCCCTCCTCTGTTTCACCATTAATTATTAGAAGACAAAAAAGATTATTGAAGAGGCTTAAAATTGGTTTATTTTCAAAACCTACTGTGATGGGGGTAGTTGTACATTTTTGGATTTTATGAGTTTTAAAAGCCTAGTATTAGTATCTCATGGTTGAGATTCGTGTTACAACATTTATTTCAGGTAAATGGTTGTTCAGGGAAAATGGGGAAAGCTGTTATCAAAGCAGCAGATTCTGCAGGACTTAATATTGTTCCTCTATCATTTGGCTCTGCAGTGGAGAATGGAAAAACTGTGCAGGTGTGTGGGAAGGATATTCTCATACATGGTCCTGATGATAGAGAAAATGTTCTTGCATCTGTCTTCGATGAACATCCAAATTTAGTTGTTGTGGACTACACCGTGCCGTCTGCAGTAAATGGTAATTATTATGGAACATACAATTTGAAGGCTGAGAAAAAGGAACCATAAGTTGGAATCTAGTGTTTTTGTGTGCATGTGTGGCAAAGGGAGGCTTGATTTACTATCTTAGTCACCATTTTTCTTTGTCTCCAATATGAATTCTATATTATCACGCATGGGAAATTTAAACAATTTCTGCTATATGATAAAATTTTGAGGCGAAGGAGCTGTCCTAAACATTTCTCCTTTACCTTATACCATCTGTTGCTTTATGTTGTTGTATTGAATGTAAATTGTATTTATGTTCTATCCTTATTCTAAGGAAATTTGACTCAAAATAAGAGTGCTTAATCCATACCTATGGTGCAAAGTGTGCATTACTTGACTGATATATTTTCAAAGAAATCTTAATTATTTTATTAATTTTTTTGAAGCACTATAATCTGATTTTGTTTGCGGGTGTAGTGGATGATGCCGTTCAAGGTGATATATTTCTTTTCTTATCGGAAAGGGATGTATGGTAGGCAAAGCAATGATTTCCTGTGGTTTGTGATTCCTCGTTGTGTTATGCGGGTTACGTGGAGGGACTGGAATAGCAACACATTGTGCAGAGATATTTGATTGAAATTGGGTCTATTTTTTGTGCATTCCTTGTTTGAATCGTGCAAGATGAGTGACAAGGTTTTTTGTAGTTCTTTAGTTGAGTTCATGGATCATTTGAGTCTTCATTTGTAATTTTTAGGAATCTTGTATTTTTAATTAATTAATTAAGTATTTAATATCATATACAACTTTACAGTATTGATACTTACACTCTAATGCTTCTATGTATCTTTTGAGTTTGTTTAGTTTCTTTAAATTTTGTGTTGTGGATGTGTAGATAATGCAGAGCTATATTGTAAAGTTGGAGTACCCTTTGTGATGGGAACTACTGGTGGAGACAGGGACCGGTTATATAAGACAGTAGAAGACTCTAAAGTTTATGCAGTAATTTCCCCACAAATGGGTAAACAGGTGACCAGAGTTCACTACACTTAATTGGGTCTAGTTTAACACTTTGGGAATTTTTTGTTCTTGTTTTTGTTCTTATAGATTGTTGGTTTGGTCAGGTTGTTGCATTTCTTGCAGCCATGGAAATTATGGCAGAGCAATTTCCTGGGGCCTTCTCAGGTTACTCCCTACAGGTTTCGTTCTCTCTCAATCTTGGGATTTTTCTTGGGGGTGAAGATGGAGGCTCAAGTAGTTTTAATTCCTTGATTTTGATTTCTTATTTGTTAATGGTTATTTCAAGCTATCATTCAAAAGAATATTCTACTCAACTAAGCCATACTAGTAAGTACAAAATTATAGTCCTCATAAAAAATAAGTACAAAACAATAATGGTGCTGCAGTTGCCCCTTATTTGATGAATTCAAAATAGCCCTTACCAAACCACTAGATGTGAGATTTATTTGTTGGTTTGAGTTTGGGAATCAGCCTCTCCAAAATTTAGGGTAAGGCTGCTTGCCAATCGCCTCTCATAGACTCCACAAACACAGGAGTCTTATGTACAACTAGGAGGGACTAAAGGTAGCTATTTTAACCTATTTTTTAGTTTGATGTTTTAATCTTGGCATGCATGCAAATTGTATGAAAATCAAGTTGACCTTCTTGTTGCTTGGTTTGCCTTAGGGTTTAGGCCTCTTAGTCTTCAAAGTTCTTTAATCATTTATATTGTGTTTTCTTTTATGCAAGAAGAATAATATCTGTTGATAATAAAACAAAATTGTCTTAGAAAAAAGACTGGAGATGTAAAATGGAGACTTTGAACTTCATTAGTAGCTGTAAAAATCTAATTAGGTGACACTTGATGGTTGGGCATTGGGTTCTGCACTGAAAAGAAAGAAAAGAAAAAGAATAAATAGTGGCTGCATTCAAATAACTATACAACAGAATGCACAGAGGGAGTGAAATAAGGATCTAGATGACTCATCATGCGTCACAACAAGAGTACCTCATGCTGAAGTTTTCCAGACAATTGTGGTCCTAGATAAAGCAGGGAGCCAAAAAGACTTTGCATGACACTTGATAGTAAGCAATTTTGATAGGAGTAGACTAGGTTCTTAGGCCAGGTTTGGGCCTGAGCCTATTAAATAAAGTTAAAATCTTGTAAACATGTATGCCTATCTGGTTATAGCTCCACACCCTTTTGCAGGGTTAGTTGTACAAATCACTAGTGTCTTTTTACTCTATATAGGCCAGTAAGCAATGTGGATAGGATTAGCCTAGGTTCCTAGAACTGGTTTGGCCTGTGCCTGCTGAATAAAGTTAAAATCTGCCTCAATCTTTTCGTAAACATGTTATAAACTTATAATGTGTCAGAAGTTGATGAATGCTTAACTGGTTGTTGCTTCACTCCCTTTTGCAGGGTTAGTTGTACAAATTACCACTGTCATTTTAGTCTATATAGGCCATATTTTATTTTCACCTAAAGTCATGGTGCCTTACTTCACATCATTTTTTTCTGAGTCCTTTTCAGCACTCATTGAATGGTTCTTTTAACTTGAGCGTCAATTCTTACTACTGGGCAGTAATTATGTATTCATTTTATTTTTGGTGAGTTATTTTCTTTGTCGCACTTGATGAAAACATGAGATAATCAGATTTTTCAAATGTTGAAGCAAATGGAAAAATAGGCTGGAAAGGTGTCAGATTGTATATTTTGCAATTGAATATGCTTGCAAACATAATTTGGACACTTAATTATAATTGTAATGAATGAGTAGTCTTCAATGCTTTTGGTTATCTCAATTTGGCTTTAAGCCTAGCAATTAGAAAAATGCTCAGCTTATGACTGCAATATAGGACCATAAAATAAGATAATTTTGATTCTTTTTTTAATTTTAAAAAAGAGTGGAAACTTGTTCACTTCAATAGCAAGAATCCAATTTCAGGATTCTATCAGGATCATAACAATTTGTTCCTCAAAAGCTTCCAAAAGTGAATAAATATTTCTGACATGTTCAATATGATGGAAGCTAAATGTAGAATAGGAGGATTAATAGTTATTTTTCAAGTTCTACAACTTTACTTCGTTCTTGGCCTGATTTTTTATTTTTTATTTTTTTAATTGATAAGTTACACAGACAATCAATGGGTTTTGAACCCATGAGGTCATGACCTCACCCTCTATCTTGCTCTTATAATGGGAGGAGGTGCCATTTGAGCTAGAGCTCATTAGCATCGCTGGACTGGTATTCATTTGTAATAAATCTTATCTCAGTATCTTAATCACTGCACTCTTTACATGTACCAAGAAGTCTCACAATTTAGCTTTCTTTACCCATTGTATATCCTTTTAAAACAATTTAAACTTATGGAAGAGTTTGAGTTACTTTGATATATTCTCAGTTGTGTTTGATGCATTAATTTCAAATTTTAGGTGATGGAATCCCATCAAACAAGCAAAGTGGACACATCTGGAACTGCTAAAGCTGTTATTTCTTGCTTCCAGAAATTGGGGGTGTCTTTTAATTTGGACCAAGTAAGTTAAAAGAATATGTAGAGTATTCTTTTTATATAGTATCTGATTAATTTTCCTTTTCCAAAATAATTCTTATGAATTAGTGGATGAATATGCTAGTGCTAGGTCATAAGTTTCTTATTCAGCATCAATTTTACAGGTGGTTCTTTTTTTTTTTTTATAAGTAATTGTGCAGGTGGTTCTAGAACATGCATATGCATAAGTACATTTTAAATTGGCCTATTTTGTTTTGGTTCTTGGAAGCGTTTGCTCATGCATGTTAATTTTTTATTGACCTGAAATAAACAAATTTTTAAGTCTGGAGGAATGTACCAGAATCCAGTTAGACTGCCTTGAATCCAGGTGGCCCAATTCCACTTTTATAGCTCCCAAGGTTCATTCCACAGTATTGGTTTAAGGCTTTATGGGAAATATGTGGGCAGTTTCCTTGTTGCTTTAGCCTAGTCTCACCATTTTATCATCTCCATACTTTTTTATGATGACAGCTAACAAGTATCAAGTGGTCATGTAGCTATATTTTAAATAGGAGGTAGAGTAAAGCTAGGGATCAAATTCAGGATCTCTTGCATTGATACCATGTTAAATTACCGATTGTCCCAAAAGTTTAAGCTATTAGAAAATGATGAATTTAATCATTTAACTAAAATTCTAACAATCTCACCCCCCCCCCCCCCCCCTTCTTTATCTTTGTTCTTTTTGTTCTGAACTCTCTTTTGTGTAGGTATTGGAAACTATAAATTGCACTGGCATTTTGGATAGAAATTCTATTTAGCTAGTTTTGGCACTAATTGTTTGACACATGATGCATGTTGAGCGGGAGAGAGAATGGTCTTTGCTGTTATGTTGATCAGAAGACATGTATAAAATCTTACAGCACCCGTCCAATTTTTTAGGGACAAATTTTTTTCCAACCCACTACATGGCAATTCAAATGACTATTCACACATGTTTTCTTAGTCAGATGACCTATTTAATAATCATATGATTCATTTAAATGACTTAAAGGGTCATGTTATTTAGTATACATGGATAATCATCTATGTGGCCTTGTAATGGGTTAGAGGAGATTCCTTAAAACCAGTTTAGAGGAAAACTGTTCTTTTCAATAGAAGTGCCTGGGTGGCAGATATCTAAATTATTTTTTGTTAGCTTGTTGGCTTAAGCTTCTCTATTCATAAAATTTAGAACAATCTGATTTTAAAGCTTAATTTTCCAATTTGGTACAAAATCTGTCCAATTGGAGTGTTATTTCTGACTGACTGATTGTTTTTGATTGAACTTACTTTGCGTACGTTTGGAAAGCGCGTTTTGTGCATTTCCCAGTGCATGGGACCCACAAGTACGGATTTCTGCAAATTTTTCTTTAAAATTGGGTTCCACGATATTATTCATACATTTAAAAATTGTTTTGTTACAGTGTTTTCAGTTCTCAGCAATAAGTGGTATCTAAACAGACCATTTGTGGAAAAACAGTGTATATCCAAAATGTTTTCTGAGTTTAATCCTCCTCTCAGTTCTGTTTAAAACATTTTGTCAGATACAGATGATACGGGATCCCCAGCGACAACTTGAGATGGTGGGAGTTCCAGAGGAGCATTTGTCTGGTCATGCATTTCATATGTATCATCTGACATCACCTGATCAAACGTAACAATAAACATCCTCAGTTTTATCTCTATTGTTTTCTGGCTTGTACTCTTTTACTGTTTCAGCTAATATGCTTTGAATGATTTGGTTTAATTCTTTTTCCTGCAGAGTTTCCTTTGAGTTTCAACATAATGTTTGTGGTAGATCAATATATGCAGAGGGCACCGTTGATGCTGTAATATTCCTTGCTAAGAAGGTGCTAATCCATTCCTCTCTTTATTTCTATTACAATTTAAAAAAAAAAAAATTTATGTTATAATGTTTTATATTGATGTAGACCCTGATGTAATCTAACTTTAATAGAAGTTATAACTGCTGTACCTTTACCTCTTTTGCTTTTTTTTAGGCAATATCTCATTGATCAAAGATAATATGAATATCCTTTTTAGAAAATAATTACTTTTCTCAAAATTATATAAAAACATGTTTAGTGGTAAGAAGAATATTAATGAATCTCTGATTATGATTGTTGTGTTTCTCCAGAGTCCGTTCAACCATGCTCTCATTTTCACTGTTTGATTGTGCAAATATTGTGTAATTGCAGGTTCAATCAAAGGCAGACAAGCTGATATACAATATGATTGATGTCTTGCGGGAGGGTAACATGCGATGAAGTTGGATCATTCAGATTTGTATTAGTATTTAACTTAGCTGAAGATTATTGGGATCTTGGTTAAGTAGCATGGGGGTGGCAATTTTGGATTCATAGATTTGGGCCTAACCATTTTCTTGTTTTATTTTAGAACTATGCGATTAATTGTGGGAATGATAGTTTGGTTTGGTGGGATATACTAAAATGTCCAGATATGAACCTCTATTGAACACAATGATTGCACGCATAGATTCAAATACCGAATTAAGGTTTTATTTGGCAGGGAGGATTGAAAAGTGAAATAAGAAAACATGTAAAAAGAGATTAATGTCATCTATTATAGGTGTTTCATAGGAGGTATAAAAAAGTGGGGTAAAAAAAGAAAAGAAAAAAAGAGGAAGAATCGTGTATTAAAGTACCATTATATTTTGTATTGAACTGTTTTCAATAAATTAAATTATAAAATTGTCAAATCACTTATGTAACATTTTTTTTTTTCTCTCTTATTTAAGGAAGAATAACAATGGTGGGCTTAGGAAGAAAATAATATATATTATATTTTTGAAAAAAGGAAAATTAGATGCATATCAATCCTCATCTCATCTTTTTCTATTATCACTTTTCACCCAACCAAAAGCACTCAAGTTGTTAGCCCAAAGCATGGTCCGGCACCCGCACAGTTCACATCACTCTGCCCATTACAATGACAGTAGTGAGTGTCTAATAAAAATAGACCTAAATGAAAGTCGTATGTTGTAGTATTATTTTCTTTGAATTAGAACTTACAAATCCATTCATCTACTATTGTTAGAAAAAGGAAAGATGCAATTGGTTTTCTTAAAACCTCCTTCTGGTGAATAGATGTTTGATAGAGAAAATATTGGTAACAGCATTTTTTCTGACTTCACAAACAAATCTACTTTTCGTTTGACAGGAGTGATAAAAAAAAAAAAATAGAGAGAAAATGAAGGAGGAGATGGGCAACATGGGATTCTTGGGGGCATTAAAACAAAAAGAAAATTTGCAACTTTTTTGTGCACAGCCTTTATACAAAACTAATACGTCTATACAAGAACTTATTTGTGATCTTAGAGGATTGATTGATACAATAGAATTTTAACTTATGACGTTTATTTCATGATGAGGTGCTCTTATTATCAGATTAAGACATTAATCAACTTTTGGTGATTACAATTTAAACCTTGTATCTCTTATTTATTCACAAAACAAAGAGATTTTTGCCGGTTAAGTTAGCCTACTATGAAACTCATTTCAAACATGATGATGTGTCTTTTTGTCCACTCCTGTTACATAGACCAACTACTGTTTGTTTGTTCCATACTAAAAAGAAAAATGAGCAACCAAACAAGTTTTGCTATTTAAGCAACGCTAAACGTTCCCACGTCTTTCTTCTTGAATTCTCTCTCTTTCTCTGACTCCAACATTCATATTTCCAATACTTACTTTTACAAATTATAGCAATTTTCTCATAAGACAGAGAGAGAGAATGGAGAGCAGAGAGGACTTGAACTCGATACTACCGTATTTGCCACTAGTGATGCGGTCTTCGACTCTGTTCTGGCCATCTCAGGTGGTCGAAGCACTGAAGGCCATCGCAAGAGGACCCATTCACAGCCGTGTCGACTCCGGTGAGCTCCTATTCCTCGCCATTTCCGATCTCAGACACTCTCTCTCCCTCTCCAACCACCACTTCGCTCCTTCTTTCCCACAAGGCTACGCCCTCTTCTTCGACGAGGTAAATTCTATTCTTTTTTTCACTTTCACATGCAAATATTCCAACACCTGAAAAGTTGAATGTTATTTTATGTATCAAATTGTAACTGGGTTTTGTGTGCTTCACGATATTCAAACACTTTTCAACTTCAGGTTAATGTTTTTTCATCAGAATTTTAGTGGGTTTGTGTAGTTGATGGATGATATTCAAACACTTTTCAAATTAGTGCCATGCTATGCTTTTTCATCAATTTGTAAATGGGTTTTGTGTTGTTTGATGATATTGAAACACTTTTCAACTTCAAGTTAATTTTTTTTTTCAATGAATTGGAAGTGGGTTTTCTGTTGTTGATGATATTCAAACACCTTTCATGGCAGAAGTTAATTTTTTCAAATCAAAATCATGAGTTGGTTTTTGTGTGTAAGTGCAGTTGATGTCCCGGGAGGAATCAAAAAAATGGTTTGAAGAGGTTGTCCCAGCGTTGGCTGATTTGCTCCTACGCTTTCCCTCTTTGTTACAAACTCACTATCAAACTGCAGATATTGCTCATATCAATGGGGTCAACACCGGTCTTCGTTTATTGCGTTCACAAGAACCGGGCATTGTGTTTCTCAGCCAGGTATCCATGTTATTTTAGCTTACCAGATGATAGAATAGAAGAACCCAAAGCTCATACAACCCATGTATTTACTAGATGGGTGCCAATTCTTGTAATCTTGTAATTAATAAGTTGTTGTAATTACTGTATTTCTGAATTGTTTGTTGTCATTACATGGTAATATGAATGAAACAGAAAGAAGGAAGTGGTAAGAGTCAGTAACATTTGCAGTTTAAAGATGGAGAAAATGGAATGTGATATATGAATGTCTGCTGCTGCATAATGATTCTTGTGTTTTTTATTTTTTATCTCTTATATGATAGAGACCGATGAATGCGTGTGTATATAAATATTTCAAGCCCATATTTTAGTATTGACACAGGAGAACTAAACTGGATGTCCCATCGATTATATATGTATGATAACTTCAAGTGACCAGTTATATGGCTTTCACATACCTAGCAGTTATTGGAGTGGGTGATCTACTATGGGAATCAGGATCAGTACTTTCATTTCATGAAAGTATGCAATTCTTTATTTATTGATTTATTTTTTTGAAATTACAAATTTGACTCAAATGGCTGATTTAGATATTCTTGAAGGACTTCAGGGGCAGCCCTCATGCAAAATACCCCAAAAGAATTCTGAATTTCCAAATGGGCATGAATTTCTCTTTCAAGTCAGTGGGGGCACTTAGCTGATTTATTGTACTTTGTTAATTAAATATTATATAAATTCAACCATTTTTTTGTTACTATTTTCTCTTTATGATAGAATTATGAAATTAATACATTTCTTGATTTCCAGGAATTGATTGGTGCTCTTCTTGGATGCTCTTTTTTTTGTCTGTTCCCAGTCACTAATAGAGGTGTTGAACATCTTCCAACAATCAACTTCGATCAATTGTTTGCGTATGTGAGCTTGACCTTTCTTTTGTGAAATCTTTTATCAGTCTTGTTCAAGAAATTATAGGATATGAATCATCCTTGTGACAATATGTTTCAGTTTTCTACTTGTATATATCTGATCCCTTTCATAGATATAATATTATGGATGAGGAAGAGCATTTTTATGTATCATAGTTGATAATGCCATTCTTATTGGTCTAGATAAGTAGAAAATTTTATTCAATAGATTAGAAATTCTGATTGGTCTAGATAATATAAAATTTAACAGCAGCATTGTTAAATTTGGCTAACAAGTGGCTGTCTATGGATAGCATTTTTACCGATATGCACAAAAGTTTTGAGGTGACATTGAAGAGTATAACACTAACCATGTGCTATTTAAATCCCAAATACTTGTTTTATTTGCTCCAAGAAGAACACCATATGCTGTAGAAGGTTGCTGCAGTAGAGGGTTTGAATTTCCTTTGCATCTGAATGTCTGGTAGGAATTAACATACATGTGGATGGTATAACCTATATCACCCAAATATTCTCGATTTTCTTTAGCACGTGTTGAATGTTGATAGAAAGGATCGGTGTAGAAAATGACAAAGCTATACACTTTTTAGTCCATGTAATTGTATGGGTTTATTATTTTATTCTATTTACAATTGATTTATATTCTTCAAGTTGTTTTATCATTTATTAGAATTTTATATTTTTTTTATCTGAAGGCTTACTTATATTTTGTCATGCTGAATTCAATATGTTTGAAATTCATGGATCTCCAGGAGTCTATATGACAATTACAACGAAAAACAAGAAAATAAGATACGGTGCATCATACACTATTTTGAAAGGATATTTTCACATATGCCTATTGGCTTTGTCTCATTTGAACGGAAAGTACTTCCTTTGGAACATCTTCCTCAATGCATTTCCTATCCCAAGGCTGAATTTTGGAGCAATTCTGTCATTCCTTTATGCTGCTTTGAGGTAATGATAAACAGATGTAATAAAAAATCTTATTTAGAAGATCTATTTATAATGCTTAATCTAATTTTGTTGATTTAAGATAAGCACAGATTATCCTGTGTTGTGTTTCCATATCCTTGTAGGTCCAAAATTCAGGCTTGATAGAAGATCAATCCAGTGAAGCTCTTGAAGTGGATTTTGCAAATAAGTTTATTGGAGGTGGTGCTCTACATAGGGGTTGTGTACAGGTATGCCTTACAATATTATTAAAAGAATATGCCTTTTTTTGTTGTTTGGGGGGAGGGGGGGGGGGTCTTATTGTTTGTACTTTATCAGGCATTTTAATTTCATATGCTTAGATTTATCATTCCTGATATGTGTTCCTACAGCATATGTATGTCATGCAGGCCATGAATTTATTGCAAAATGTAGATTATTTTTGTTTTTATCATCTTATGTAGGAAGAGATCCGTTTCATGATCAATCCTGAATTAATTGCTGGTATGCTTTTCTTGCCTTCCATGGCAGATAATGAGGCCATAGAAATTATTGGTGCTGAAAGGTTTTCAAGTTATACTGGGTGAGTATTACTTAGGGAATGTAAATCATAAGTTTGATTTAATAGGAACAATGGTATTTTATCTATTTCCTTTTGCTTTGTCTAATCTTTATATTTCTTATGGAGAATAATTTATGTCAATGTGATGTATATGATTATTGATGAATAAAAATTGGTTTATAGGAAATTGTGTATCCTGATTTGTTTTAAAACTTGTATGAAGTCTATGTCCCTTGCACATGGCATTCCATATGGTCTAGAAAAACCAGTAGTCATAGTGAATATCTGGGTTATGCCCCTTTTAGTCTTATCTTATTTAATGAATTTACTTATTATGAATGGGCATGCATATCTAGTTCTTGACAAAATTAATATAATTTTCTTTACAAGTATAAGATTGTTATGAAAATTATGAACGGGCATGCTTAACTACAAGGATAGTGTAAATGAGATGATGAAATAATCATAACAATGGGTTCGAGGCCTTTTTATTGATTTTATTTTTATCTTTAGGGTGACTTATTCGCTTCTCTCTCTCTCTCTCTCTCTCTCTTTGAATTGCTTGTTTAAAATTGAGATAGAGTTCAGTGGAAAAGTACCTCCCCCAAAAAGAAAGAATGAAAAAACATTAATGAGGTGCTCAATTTTAGGAAAATTTTAAATTAAATTAAGAAAACCCATGAATATTTTCCTTAGTTCTTCAGAATGCTATTTACTTCATAGACCAGGCTTCTATTGTGAAAAAGTGCTTCTTGAGCCAAATATGTTAAAAGTGACTTCAGTAAATGAAACCCTTTCATTTACTTATCAAAAAAAGTAAATGAAACCCTTTATAATGTCTCCTCCAGACATGTCATGAATTATTTGTGCAAATATTTTCCCATGATGTCAGTGCCATATTAAAATTCCATGTTTGCCTCCTTATATTGATGCTATGGATGTCCAAGTTTTGACTTATAAAAAGAGATCTAAAGTTTATGTTTATTGTAATTAACTTGTGCTGCAATGGAAAACTAATTCAAATATCATCCATACGTGGTGTAGATATGCTTCCTCATTCCATTTTACTGGTGATTATGTGGATAAAAAAGATGTAGACTGTTTTGGAAGACGTAAAACCAGGATCATTGCTATAGATGCATTATGCAGTCCAAGGATGAGACAGTACAAACAAGAGTGCCTCCTAAGGTATGATAATTCTTGCTTCTAGCACCACTGGAACAAACATAATTCATGGGAATGCAAAATAGGTTTATTTGGAGAACAATGATGTGAAATCTTAATCATGTCTACCATCATGTCTGTTTGAGCCAAGTGGACCACCACAATACTCAGCTGAGTCAGCTCAGCTTGTTTACTGCTTTTAGGGGCACGCGTTTAGGGTTATTATTTTTTTTTTGGGGTGGGGGGGGGGGGGGGGGATTCATACCTGTCATACCCATGAAATTTGTTTTACAATCTTGTTTTGCTGCTAGGATTTTGGGCTTGTAAAATGACAATACCTAAATTTGGAGTTCAATGTGGCAAGTGCTAGGAAAGAAAGAGACCTATTAAACAAAGCATTAGCCAAGAAAGAGAAAGTTTATTTAAATTTAGGAGAGAAGAGAGATGTTTTCTGAGAGTTATGTATAAAATTTGATGATTACTGGATAGTTTTGCGACACACATATGAGTCTAGCTTCACTGAGCTTATAAGATGACAAATAATTGAAACAAGATGATGATTACTAAAGCTTATTAAAAAAAAGATGATGATTACTAAGTGCTAGCCTGCTAGGCAAGAAAAAAGACTTGAGTAATGCCAGTTGACGATAGAATGAAAAATTATTTGGATGAGATGGATTGACTGTTGGCCTTGAGAATTACTAGATGCACATATGAACTATGAAGAGACATGGTTCTGCTTGGCAACGCTGCAAGGACTAGATAGTTTTAAGGGACATGGGTGACATCAGTGAACATTTGTTTTAACAGATTCTATGGACATAAATGAAATTGAATAGCTTCAGAGGGATATGTGTAGCCAATGTTTTTTTTTTTGTTGCCTCAATTCAATTTTAATTCAGAACAGGGCCCCAAGTAAGTAGAACCAGAAGCCAAAGAGTTTTCACTCTTTACTTTCAGTTTCATTCTCTATCAGGGAAACCCCACAGTCTGGATAATTGAAAGGCACTGCTTTCACGGTGCTTATCCACTGTAAGGGTCAATCATTAACATTTTACTGACCACAAACACATTTTTCTATACCCAACCCAACCCGTTAGATTAATGCGTTGTTGGTATATGGATCATTATTCTTGACATTAGTGGGATGGTTTCCCTTTATAATAGATTAATGTTTATATGCAATCTCATAGCATAGGAGTTCTCTTACATTTTTTCCTCTTTGTATATAGTTTCTTTATCAGAAAATGTTATTATTCCAATTTATTTGTTTTGGAAGGGAGATAAACAAGGCATTCTGTGGCTTTTTTGCTCCATCTAAATGTCAGCAGTACAAGAGACTGTTTCCAGAGAATGGATGTTCTAGAGCTCAGCTTGATCAAAACATAGAAGACCCCATTGGCAGGTCCAGGAGTAATCTTTTGGTGCGAGTTTCTCTATGACTTCTTTTCTAGTGGTTGGATTTTGTTATTAAGTCACTTCTGCAAGTTTTTGTGGTATTCTCATTGCTAACTTTTGTTGTTGATCTGAAAGCATTTAAAGTTATTATTAGCTTAGTGTGGTTTGAACTCATTTGTGCATGTTAGAATTGGTTGTTGCATCTGCTATCAATTTGATTGCTTGATTATTGGTTTTCTGCTTTTCGACAGTCACATGATAATGCCTCAACTTCTGATGAAACAACTGAAGAAAAATCTGTAAATCAAGTGATCAGAAATTATGAGGAGAAGGGTTGTGAGAGTCTGGGCCATGAAGATAACAATATTGGGATTGTGACTGGGAATTGGGGCTGTGGTGCTTTTGGAGGAGATCCGGAGCTTAAGACCATAATTCAGTGGCTTGCTGCTTCTCAGGTAATTTTAACTTGAGTTATAAAAAAAAAAAGGAACAAATAGGTGATCCTTTTGTTTTTCTTTTTCAAGGATGGTTATATATAGCATCTGATGGAATAGAAATAAACCCATGTTACATTCTTTTTGACAAAATACACCTTAATGTATTTCCTCTTAGTGACAAATGTGCTTTCTCTCTTGTTTCTTATAAAACATGTTAAGTATTTGCTTCATATATGTTCACTCTTGTAATCATCACCCCCTGTATTTTCATTAACAGTTTGGAACCCTGACAAACAGCTTCGCCCAATCTTAAAGTTTATAATTCCCATTAATTTGTGGCTATGGGCTGTTCCATTTATGCTGATTCACATCATAAGCATCATTGTATCATTTTTGAGGGCACCACAAAAATCAGGATGAAATTATTTAAACTCTTCTTTTGCATATTTTTAAGCAGATTAGTTGTACACCTCTTTCAAATAAATTTTTTACATAATCAGGGGAAAAAAGGGAGTAGGTGAAATTGCTATATTTTGAAAATGAGAGGGGATTTGAGACAAGGTCTGATGTGTGAGGAAGTGATGGTTTTAGAAATGTCCTATCAAAGGCTAATTGCCTTTATACCAAATGGCATCTCCTCTCCCCTTCCACCCCGCCCCCCTCTTTTTTTTTCTTTTTTTTCTTTTTTCATAATACTCTTCTGCAAAAAATGAAAAGATACATTCATTCAGAAACCCATCTAGTAGATCAAACAGAAGAGCTTAGGGTCTGTTCTAAATATCAAAGAACTCATTTTAGGTCCCAGGGCAGATTTTGGATTGGATATTATAATGTGATTAGTTGAAAATCAAGGAATGAAATCTGCATGCAAGGGATCTGATAGAGAAGGAAGTCGAACTTAGATCTCTGTTTTAGTGCCATAGGCAAAGCATGGAACTTAGATAGTTGTATAGATTTGTTTGTCTCTCTCTCTCTCTCTCCCCTTTTGAGCTATAATTTGCTTCTCTCAAATAATCACATATATTGAATGGGCAAAACATGGATTTTAATAGTTCACTCTAGCAGAGGTCCTCATTTCTTGCACACAAGCCTCTTTCACAGCTGTTATTAGACCAAAAACCGTATTTTAATGTGAGAAATCTTCAGCTTTCCCATGCACAATAGTGCTCAAGGAGAGACATCTGTGTGGGAACTGAAATTGATAATGATTGGTTTTAGTGATAATAAATGGAGATTCTTTTTCTCACAGATACTGATCTTTCTTATAATCTTGGTTCATTTCTTTCAGGCTCTAAGACCTTTCATTTCATACTATACATTTGGTTTGGATGAATTACAGAACCTAGATCAGGTATTTACTGTCCTTTATATGTCATACTATTACACTTTTACAGCTTTACACTAGTATCAGTAAAAGTTTAATTATATTGCTTTACTTGTAAAAAAATCAATACTATTAATATTTTACTGTTAAGAGTGTAATGGAACTAAATCAATTAAAATCAATATGCTTTCCATTTCTATATTATTGTGCATTCTCAGAAAATGTTCTGGTCACAAGTTTAGCAGTAAATAGTCATGTCACAGATCATGTATCTTGCATAATTCAAGCGTCCTTCAGACCTCTTAGCCACTTGATTTTCAACCTTTTCACTCTATATTTTAAGTTATTAAACAGTTTTGAAAATGTGCATTATATCTTATGAATTTCTCACTGTTGTCACTGCCAACAATTATATCTACACTTACAAATTGTGATCTTTTGGATAAGATGATCAGCATCTTTTATGCTCAGTTCCGGTAATAGCCAAAAATAGTGGTGGTCTTGCTATTAATTTTTATGTGCTGCATTTGGTGTTTTATGTCTAGCTTTTATCAAAGAATATATTACCTTTTGGCTTGACCAAAGCCTTCTATCATCTAAGAGCTACCAATTTAGCCTTCAACTTTTCCGTGCATTATTCCAGGTTCCGAGACTTACTAACGGGTCTGTGTTATTTGGCATTGGGGGCAGGTGAGTCGGTGGATTTTGTCCCAGAAATGGACTGTTGGAGACCTGTGGAATATGTTGGTGGAATACTCGTACCAGAAATATAAGGGACAAACAGTAGTTGGATTCTTTACTTGGCTACTTCCATCTCTATTTGGCCATGATACTGAGATGTTGGACTTGCCGAATACGCCTTAACACTTCTGGACCATTGAATTGCTTATGCATCCTTCACTTTTCCATTTAGCATGTTCTTTGACCTATTTCTGTAAAAAATAAATATTCTCTAAAAAAAAAAAAAAGCGAATGCAATCTTGTAGTTTTTGCTTGGTCTCCTGAGTTATTGAAGTCCCTTCCTATATATCCATCTCTCTGTATATCTGTTTATTTTTATGTATTTATTGGGGGACTTAAAAAACCAGCAAGTCTAGAGACAAATTTTCCTCTCAAATTTTCACAATTGTTGAAGTAGCAAGTGGTAATGGTAAAAATTAACATGGTGTACATGGTGTTCATGGTAAGTCCATATAAGAAATTTAATGAGGCTCGAGATTCATGTTTGAGGAGATGCAATGTTCTACCTGAGCAGTATGGACATGCCTTTGTTTCCCTATGTAATAAATAGTAACAGGTTTAGTACATGCACGAAGAGGACTAGGACCACGGCTAGCTGATCCAATATTATAAGTCCAACCAATTCATCTTTTGGCTACATCTAGATGTATGACTATATAGATAACTGCAGTGAAAGATATTCTGATCTACCTTTTGTATTGTATTTTAGGAGTAATTCTTACTCTCGAAGCACGGAGAATGTTGCTACCTCCTCTTATTAGATAATTCAGTAGTGAAAGAAATTCTGATTTACTTTTTGTATTGTATTTTAGGAGTAATTCTTAGGTACTCTCAGAGCACGGAGAATGACATTACCTTCTCTTACAGTTATGATAGGGTTTACTCATTAAATTCATAGTGAGTCCACCATAAATGTGAGAGGAGAGAACACCATTTCTTCGAGCTCTAGGAGTACCTAAGAATTTTCTGCATATTTTAGGAGGTACATCATGAATCGGCTACATGTACCTTTTTCCTTGTTATTTAATGAAAATGCTCCAAGAGTATAATAATGATGTCATCCCTTTATTATTATAGTTAATATGTTGCTAATTCCGTAGTTTGAAACTTTTTTCCCTAAACCTCTTAACATTTTTTGCATAGGGAGGTGTCAATTTAGTTTACAAGGCCCTTGGCTTCATTTTATATGAATAGTGTGTTTCACTAATTAAATTTATAGTGTGATATTCTATTCATATGAGATGATTTTTTTGAAATATTATAATATAATTTTCCATTTGGGGGGGCATATGGCTCTCAAAATTAAACACTAAGCATTAGTGCCAAGTTAATGTAACAAAGAGAATAAATTAGAGCGACTTTTTTGGGAAATAGAGTTGCAAATAAAGAATCAATTGAAATAAAAAGGGTATTGTTCTTAGTTTTATAATATTTAATTAAATGTTTCACTTATCAAAAAAAAAATTTAATTAAATGTTTTTTTAAAAAATATTAATAACATGATAAAATTTGAATAACATAGTAAATTATGGGAAGCCAAGTGATTCAATAAATGAACAGTGGTGAGATAGGTGGGTTAGATAGATCAAATGACAAAGTTTTCTTCAAATTAGTTTAGAGAAAAATTCTTTCAATTTCTCTATATATAAATGTTTAAATTTCAAATTTTTGTAGTCTTAAATTATGCATAAAAATATATTTATGAATTGAATTGTAATTAAAATTTGATTTAAATTAAATTTGATATGTATGCAATCCAATCGTTAAATTTTCAAAATATATAACCATATTAATTTTTTATTTTTTAAGAAGGAATTTGAATGTTTTCTGTACGAACACTTTGTCCGGTTACATAAATGGCCTATCCTTATCCACATGGTCTAAAATGACTCTAAATAATATAACTATCGTATCATATGAGCTGTGTGCTGCCTCACCTCAGCGTGTCACACGCAAAAACCTTAAACCTCTGTTCTCAGTTCTCTGCTTCTGAGGGGAGGGGTGTAGCTATAGCTAAGGGCTTTTACCTGAACAAACTAACCGTAACTAACTTGAGCTTCATTTCCAGGAAAACTAAAAAAAAGGATACCAAGGTAAGTTACTCAAAACAATAACAGCGTACGCTTGTTTTAAGATTTATTTATATGCTGCTCAAGTGTTTGCTTTAATGTCGAAATGAATGGAATCCCCCCACCCTTTTATTTTTTTTTCAAAACTTTCGATACTCCTTTGAATTGCAAACAACTTTTGAACTCTTATTTCTGCTTTGGGTCATTCTCATATGTTCGTTTCTGCTAGTTACTCACTCTAAACTATTATGCTAATTAGGAACCAGTTGTGTGTAGAAATGGCACTACAACATGCCATAAGGCTACCATTGTCATATCCATTCTCACCTCTCAAAGAGAACATGTTCAGACTTCCCAATTCACTGGCTGGTTTTAGTCCTGAAACTGAAGAAAAACGATCCAACAGTTACTTGTCTTCCTCAAGAATGGAGCTTTTTAGTCCCTCATCGAACTTTCTTAAGTCTCCTTTGCCGGTGTGTTTTCAAGTCATGTTTAAAATCTAAACTTTATTGTACGTTTGAAATTTTGTTAACACATTGTTACATGGAATCAATTGTTGTCCAAACACAGAGTGGCAGAATCAGAACAAGTAGATTACGAGCGTCTAAAAGTGTAGGAAAACTCAAGTCTAATGATGGAAAAAGAGAGCGAGGGGAAGCATCTAATGACAGTGATGAAGAGGATGAACCTCCTTCAGGGAAGGTGGATGACCCTAATCTTATGGATGCTGAAGAGAGACGTGAATGGAGGAGGAAGATTAGAGAAGTGATTGATAGGACACCAGATGTTGAGGAGGAGGTTGACCCTGTAGAAAAGAGGAAGAAGATGCAGAAGCTTATGGCTGAGTACCCACTTGTTGTGGACGAGGATGATCCTGAGTGGCCTGAAGATTCTGATGGGTGGGGATTCAGCTTGGGTCAGTTCTTTGACAAGATTACTATCAAGAATAACAAGAAAGGTGATGATGATAATTATGATAGTGACAATGAAATAGTCTGGAAAGATGATAATTATATACGCCCGATCAAAGACATACGATCTGTAGAATGGGAAGAGACTGTGTTCAAGGACATCAGTCCTCTAATCATTCTTGTGCATCATCGCTATAAAAGGTCAGTAATATTATTTTTCTGTTATGTTTTTTTTCCTATATTACCTTACCAACTTTAAATTGTTCTGTTTTTCAACTTCCTGTTGAGTATACACATGATTGATTGTGTAAAAGTTTCAGTGTTTTATTTATCAAGTGTAATGTATCTTTCTTGGTTTTTGAAGGGTATGTTTTACCCACAGGAATAGTCATATTATTCACACCATTGACACTTGAGATTTCAGAGCCAAAATGATGTCTTTAGAATCTTGTCAAATTTTTGAAAAAAAAAAAAAGGATGTAGATGAAATTGATGCCTTATAGTTTCTTGTGATGTAAAATCAATTGGCATGAAATAATACTATCTAATACCCCTTCTAGAGCCATGTTCGAAGGTTCCTCATGGATTTTTACTTCCAGTGTTATAACTACTGCACTGCTTTGACTGTTCTGTTGCAGGGATAAAATAAAAAAATAATAAAAAAAAAACGTCAGGAAGTACCTAGTGAGGGGAGAAATTCCACCAAAAATATCTTCCCAATATTTCACCCTCCATGTCATTTGAAATCTCTGGGTCTAGTTTTTATTGATTTGTCAACAACTTTCTCGTATTGGATGTACCTTTAAAGAATTGAATTTGTTTTTCCTTGTAAGTTTCCTTCTTTGTGAGTGTTCATGCTTTGACATTTTCTATGTGGAGCATAAGGTTAGTGGTGGAGTATTAAATGCTTTAATTTTTGTGATGTCTATCAACATTTGCTGTCAAGCTGGTATACCAAATGCTGAACTTGTATCTGATCAATTGATCGTCGAGTGTTTGAATAGATCAATCTTTTCAAATTAGTCTTTTATATTTCTTCGTTGCTTAGTATTTTTTTTCAATGGCAGATTGATTGCTTAAGTTTCTATAATCAATTTCAGTGATCATTATAATTGGATTTAAAAGAAGAACTGAGTGAGTTAGTTATCCAAAAAAAAAAAAAAAAAAAAAGAGGAAAGAAGAAGAGTTAAGTGAGCTGTCATTGTTGTTGAGATAAATATCAAAGATTTTGGAGGACTATTGGAACATTTTGATTAATTACTGTGGGTGATGTGTCTGAAGCTGTCATACTCTTTTAAAATAATGTCTGAAACTGAATTTTAATACCAGCATTTGTGTTACTTTTGCAAGCTATAATACTACTTTTATTTTCTCAGACCAAAGGAAAATGAAAAAATACGGGATGAATTGGAAAAAGCCGTCCAGATCATATGGAATTGTGGACTACCGTCACCAAGAGTGAGTAAAGCCAATAAATTGCTTCTGTCAACATCCATCCCTATAATCAAGATAATTGTTTCTAATATTTGTAATTGTTATATCAATAGTGTGTTGCGCTTGATGCTGTTGTTGAGGTTGGCTTGGTCTCTGCATTACAAGTGCCTGTTTTCCCTGAGATTATCTTCACAAAGGCAGGGAAGATTTTATACCGTGAGAGAGGTTATTTCTAAAATTGAATGATAACCTTCAATTTCTTGCATCCCTGATGTATGATTCTAATTCTTTATATGCTTGTTCTTCAGAAATTCGAACTGCAGATGAGTTTTCAAAAATAATGGCATTCTTTTATTATGGGGCAGCCAAGCCACCCTGTTTAAATGGCCTTGGAGATAGCCAAGCAGCAGTCCCATCTGCTCCCATCAATGGTCAAGTGCGCTGATAGCCTGATATAACAGTTGACCTATGTGTGGAAATGATCACTAATGTGCATTTTTCTAGGCTTGCTGAAGAAATATTTTTGATGGGGTTGTTCCACTTACACATTTCTTGATGTACCTTTGTATGAAGAATTGAAAATGAGATGTATAGTTTACATTTACTGGTATGCAGGTAGTTGATACGATGAATAACGTGTTATTTTTTATAAAAACTTATAAAGAAGAAATATTGTATCATACTTTTATTGAATTGCTAGTTTGCTACATCTTGTGCTTGGTAAGAACCAAGGTAATGTCTGATTTCCCATTTCAGCGTATTGACAAGAATGAGTATATAGAAACAATTTTATGTTTTCCGATACAAGCTGGATGGTTGATTGTAGTTAAAATGTGGGAAAATTGAAGCCATTCATGAAATTTCAAGGGTCTGATACTTTATTTTCAGGCATGAATGCTAAGGTACATCGCAATGATAAAAATTATATCAATTTTCTTCTATCATTATAACATTTTATGTTATGTATTGTGATTGAAATTGGTACTGACTTTTGATAACCAAGAAATTACTCGTTGTGAAGTCCACAACAACAAAAGGCTTTGTGATAATGGAAGCGGAATGCAAAGAGCTGATAGGGGTTTGAGCCATCCATCTTGCACTCAGCTACACCCACAGTTCGTTTACTTGTCTTGCCTCCCACCACAGTTAGACATTGTCCTGTACTACGTGAGAGCCAGAATCGGAATTCACGGTGGTTGAACTTCGTTGGTGGGTTGATGGATTTCCAGTCGGCCTCAGCCAAGCTCTCCAATGAGTTCAATGAGCGAAGGCTCACTTTGCCTTGCCTGTCCACTGTGAGATAGCTTTGACCCCCAGAGCATTTATCCATATAATTGCCAAACCTGTCATAGATAAAGGACACAGTCTATGTTTTGTTAATATTGTCTTGTCCATGTAATGAGATGCGGTCAATTTTGGACCATAAATCACATTCATTGTCATGACAAGTCTGCTTATAAGATATTTGTAGTAAAATTGATAACTTTAACATTTGCCAATCTATAATGTTGTGCAACTCTGGAAAATCTCAACCTTTTGATACAGGCTCATGATGATTAGTCTTTTTTAATTAGTCTAAAAGATAGATTTTCACTATTTTTCTCAAAATGTTCAGGAGAATGAATGAGAACTATTATAATAGAGTCAGCTTCTAAGCCAATGAGCCAATGACAACATGTATATTTTTTAACGGTAAATAGTAGGGTAGGGGGAGTTGGGGTTTAAACAGCAAACATCAAGCACCACAGATAGTGCCAATGACTAGTTGATCTAATTGTACTGTCCCTCTTGCTAGTGTAAGGAGTCGTCTTTGAAGGCATTGCTGTTTAGATGTTAGAATAATCAATAAAGATGACTTGGCGCAAATGGGCTATCCTGGACTTAGAACTGGAGACCTTGCTTGCGGAGTGAAGCACAGTGCATACGGTCCAACCACTTGGAAGAGAGAAAAGGGGAAGGGGCAACCAGCATAGGGAGCTAGCTTGCCTCCATTGGCAACGGGTGACGAAGGGTCCAAATTAAAGGACACGCAGCTGGGGCAAGCCATAAAATCCAATAGTTCCATTTTTCTTCTTGTTCATTGATTGAAACTCAAGACTAATCAGGCTTTAATGTAAAATAATCAACATAGGAGATGTAGCCCTTTGGACCTTGGACACTAAGGCACTGTCAGAATGACATGTCATTTCATTCTATCTTCAATTTATCTTTTTTCTAATTTGTCTTTTAAAACAATTTTAATCATTTTCCTTTTCATGTTCTCCTATAAGTATTAAGTATAACCTATATTAATACAATACAAAAGATTATAACTACCTAAGATAGCCGGAAGCTGAACCAGAAGTAGATTGCCAACCATAATAAGCATTGTATGTTGTTGACTCGCCACCTTTAATATTTGGAACTGAGTAAAAACCTCTATCATTCAAATCCACATAATCAGATTGCAAAGCACCGGCAATAAAAGTGTCATCAAATGCTGTCATGTGAGGGTAAGCTTCACTTGGAGGGCATTCACTTGTGTCACATTTCGAGCACTGGCTGCATAGCCTAGCACTCTTCAAATCTCCAGCACCATTAACAAAGGCATGAGGCATCACCTGCAGCACAACTAAGCACAAGAAGAGGTAGTTTTTACTTTTTAGCCATGTTTGAACCTTTTCTTGCCTAGTAGTTTTTCCAAAGTATGATTCTTAGTTGAGATTCACATGTTTATATGTTGTCACTTTTTCTTGGTTTTATCCACTATACTTTTTTCTTTCCAGGTGAATGAAATTATTTGTTAATCTTGTATGGTTGGCATCTTTGTTTTGATTGGATATTTTAGTTTGTACCATTAGATGATAACAACCATGAAGCCTCAACTATTTTTGGTCTTATTAGAAAAGGCATAAATATTCTCATGTTTTTTTCATTCTTCTATCTTATTTTATTTAGTGATTCTGTAGCTTTGATTAAAACCTCAAGGCTGTGACCCTAAGAATTTGCCGAATAGTACCAAAACTTAGCATAATAAATTAACCTTAACAAGTGCAAACAAGATATTAGGCAACTGTGTGTCAATTGTTTTCCTTCATTTGGCAGCATTAGATTTTGTACTAGCCAAACGTACCTAGGTTCAAAATTTGTAACGAAGCCTAGTGTGAACATGTGGTATCTAAAGTGGGTAAAGCTGTAAAAGTAGTTGAGGACAATATGCTCATCGAAACATATTTGACAAATGCTCAAGTTGTTCACTGTAATTGGTGGACACAAATTTTTACATGAACCAACAATCATTTTTTTTTTTTCCTGAATAACAACCATAACTTTTTTTTTTACCACTCACAGTTTACCATTGGAAAGAAAATATGCATTTGTAAAAAGATATTGTGAAAAAAATAACTTTCTTTTTTACCACTCACAGTTTACCATTGGAAAGAAAATATGCATTTGTAAAAAGATATTGTGAAAAAAATGATATAGCGTTATTGAAAGAAAGTATATGTTTAGATAAGATATTATTATTCTCAGCCATGTTATTTGCTTCTATTAATTGGTGGGAAAAAAAACATGTCGTGCCATTAGAAAGAAAGGAATTGCAAATTCTTAAAATCAATCAATATCAATATATTACTAAAAGCTGAAACGTAGTATTTAATGTTGCTACGCTCCCATTAAGCCACGTCAGCAATCATGTCATTATCAATTTTTTTTCAATTTTTTTATACAATTTTTTAACATTTAAAGTGAATTAAAAACTCCATTATATTACAATCAAAATATCATATTTAATTTATCTTATTTTTAATTACTCTTATTTATTATTAAATTTTCAATTTCATTTTAACTTTTCATATCCCCACTACTCTCTACCTTAGCCTTCTTTAACCTTTCTCATTCCATTTCAACTTTTCATATCCCAACTACTCTCAATATTAATATTATTCTATGTTTTTATCTTCCTTTATTTTTGACTCTTCTTATTCTTATCCCATGCTATAAAATTGTCATTCTCCCTCTTATTCCATGCATAATTTCTATTTTTCCACACACAAAGGCCCCTCTCTCTCTCTCTCTCTCTCTCTCTCTCTCTATATATATATATATATATATATATATATTTTTTTTTTCCTTCAATTTTTGGTATATATATATATATATTTTAATTTTAGTGTAACAGGTTGACCATCAAAACATACTGATGCAGTATTGAAAGCTCCACCAAATGCATCGCAGAAATCAGTTTTAGACTACTAGAAGTCAGTTAGTTTGCTAAAATTGGAATTGATAGGTAATCGAGCTTGATACGATTTAGTTTTATATTTTATGTTGTTATCTTTTTTATTCTCATTGGTTGTTAAATGTTATACTATTGCATTATAAAGATAGTATATAAAAATATAATATTATTTTATTACCTAGCATAACTAAAATAATATGGTGTTTATTGCTATACATTTCATTTTTATTATTTTATTCTCATCTTATTTTATTCAATATTTAAATTTAGCAACATCCTCCATATCATAATTATTTATATTTTGTCTCATTTTTTTTAAAAATTAAACGTATAATATTTTATTCAATAAATAAAAATTGTTCTTATAAAGTCTTCCCATGAAATGTTACAATTCATCAATGGAAAAATGAAATACAAAACAAATATCAATTTAGAAACACTCAATTTAAAAAAAACAAAAGAATAAACAATTTTCTTATAAAGTATTCCCATAAAACGTTACAATGCATTAATAGAAAAAGAGAATACAAAACACATGCTATTTTAGAAACACTAAATTTATAATAATAATAATAATAATAATAATAATAATAGTAATATCAAACCAAACATATCATAAAATAATAAACTAATAGTTATGGATGTACTAACTTCATGGCAACAAAATGGAGTAAAATAAAAATAAAAATAATCGTTACAATATGCATATTTAGTACATTAGAATTATCATCAAATTTGGGAAAACAATAGGATGTTAACAAAGAGGGAGAGAAAGAGATTAGTAAAAGAAATCAAATGTCAATTAAATAAATTAATTAGTAACCGTTAATTGGAAAACAAAGAGACCGACGGCTAAAGGAGTAAAAAATTAATTAAAGATGACCCTAAGAATGTTATTATAAAATTTACAATGCAAATAAATAAATCGTTAAATTCACTTAATTAAATCATATAATCAACAATTAAATAAAATCATACAAAATTTAAACTTGAAACTAATCAAACTTTAATCGAGAAAATCATATTTATTATCAAAACTAAAAGGAAAACATTTTTCAGTAATAATAGAAATATATAAGAAATAAAGATGAAAATTTTCAAAATATTTTTTTTTTGACATTTCATTTAACATTATTTAAAAATAATAAAATATATAAAAAAAAATCCTTAAATGCTTATATTCTTCACACACCATGACTTTTAGAATCTAATGAAAGGTTCGAAGAATTTAACTCTCATTTAATGCCTCTATTATGAAAATCAACAACCAGTAAAATATGATAATAGTAAGAAACGTTATAAATGAGAACATGAAAAAACTAATTAGCCACTATTATTATGGAATAAATTTCTTTTTTTTGTGCATCTAAGAAAATGAAATGTATAGGGTTTACTTATTAAGGTATATGTAAAGATTCACGTTAAAAAAATATGTAAAAGTTTTTTGAAAAAAAAAAGTAGATGTAAGGTTTTTATTAACTTAAAAGACAATGAAAAACCAATTTTTAATTACTACAACCGTTGCTACTCTATAAATCACACACAACACTATATTCAATATCCTAAATAACATAGTTAAGCCCTTTTAGATATACACCACCATATTCAACTTATAAATTACAACCCAAATCAATCATACAATTACACAATCAAAGTATGAACATGTAACATGTATTACCTTCTGAATTATTGCTTGGAATTTTCACAATTATTGAAAGAGAATCTCCAAATTTAATTTTTAGAAAACATCAAGACAAGGTGAATTTTATTATTTTTAACTTCCATAGAAAAAAAATATTACACACATTATTTCAACCCTTATGGAAAAGAAGGTTTACATGTAGCATGCAAAACGTGTTTAATTGACTTAGAGATGTAAAAATTAGTCAACCAAATATGGTAGAATTAAGGTTTCAAATTTTAAATAAAACAATTCTACAATAATAAAAAATTATTTTGTGATAAATATGATTATGAAATGCATTACTTTTCATTAAATTAGTTCAAATTACAAAATAATAATAATAATAATAATAATGAGATCATCATAAAAAATAATCACGCGCAACGCGCGGGTCTGTGACTAGTATAACTAAAAGATAAACCTACTGTTCAAGTGAATCGATAAATATTTAATTATTTTCACTAAATTAAGTGTACAATCATTATTTTATATTTTTAATTTTGTGTTATTAAATTTACATGTGTAGAATGTCATATTCCAAACAAATTATTTCTAATATATATAGATCTTAGAAAAACAACCAAAATTTATATAAATTATTAATGCACCCCGAATAATAACTAATACGTGAAATAAAAATATATTTACCCTATTATATGTCATCAAAATGAGTTAGGAAATAAAAATTGTTAATATTAATATAATTAAAAATATGCATATATTATTACTTTAGTGAATATATTAATGTTTAATTATTATGACTAGATTAAGAGAAATAATTATATTATTGATTGCATGTGTTATTAAATTTGTTTCAATTGTTGTTAAAACAACTACACTTGGCGCGATAGTCCATCCACAAATATAAATATTTGTAAGGTGTGGGGAGTAAGGGCCAATATTCAAAACTTTAAGTGGGAGTTTCATACACCTATATACTTAGATTAGGCTATAGTAGAATTTATATTTTGTTAAAAAAAAAAAAAAAAAAACCACACATAAGAGAGAATGCCATATTTCAAACCAATTATTATTATATTTTGGATAGTAATAAGCATTCAAAATAAATTATTTTCATATTAATTTTAATTTAAAGAAAAGCATATACATAATACATTCCTTTTCAAACAACTATCTTAGCAATTGTTGAAAGGTGGGGAAAACAATTGTGTAGCATGGTTTTATTGTATTAGTTGTGGTTGGATAATGGATACAGTAGAAACTTGGGCTGACTTTGGTTTGAGACATTGGGCTTTGGCATTGCTGAAACTGGAATTAAACAGTACTGTACTATGTTAGCTTCGTGACCCGTGCAATGTATCTTTCAGTCAACACTCTCTTTCTCTCGCTGTGGGGTTTCAACTTTCAAGTTCAAAGGCAACCACCATTCAACATTCCCATGTCCATAGTCTCTATACCAACCTTATTTTTGCTACCAACCAATAAGAACTAAGAAGAGAGGGTTTATTCTCAAAGTATATACGTTTTAAAGGAATGATACCCGAGGATATACTCTTTTTCTCTACAGTGTAGATGTTCTATTCAACACAAAAAGCTGCAGATAGCCATATCTGAAACAAAATGAACATGTTTTTGCTAAAGCTCTCAAGTTGAAGTGGTAACGTACGTGTGTTGTGCAGGCATGGATATGTTCCTTGATGGTCTTCTAATCAGATGCATATATATATATATATATATGAGCAATATTATTATGACATTATGGTTAGATGACCATCAACGAACACGTTCATGATATATTGCATGCAGTAATTATTAATTCCTCTCTTTTTATTTCTTTCATTGTTTGCCCCTCAAACACCTTTAATTTACTTGGTGAGTATTAATTGTTTTTTAGACTTACATGCTAGGTTGCACCGGCAAGCCATTTTTGACAAAGTATCGGTGTCCGACATATGTCGGGACATGGATACAAGTAAACTCGTCGAACTCTGGTGTCTGAGTGGTGTCTTTTATTTTATTTTTTTCACTTCTCCGACACGGCTTCACCACGGCGTGGACACGCCAGCAATGAAAAAAAAAATTCACAGATTTTGACAGATAGACAAATCATTACCGTTGATTTTGTGATATACCCTAAAGTAAAGAAGTGAGAAGTGAGAAGAAACTGATCGGCGAGAAGTGAGAACAAAAAGCTTGTGCCCGCTGCCCTTTGTCCCTCGCCAGTACTAGATTGGGCCGATCAGCGAGTCGACAAAATCCATAGACAATCGCTGGTGCCCTCTGTCACTTCCGATCTCTCTCTCTCTCTTGGCATGGATAGGTCTGACTTTCTCCTCTCTCTCTCTCTCTCTCTTTTTTTTCTTTTTTTTTTTTTTTCTTCTTTCCAGATATGCTTTGGGTGTTGTTACTTATAACTTTCTTTCTCAAGCGTTTTTTTTTTTTTTTAAATCCCACTCTCATTGTGTTATATTGTGTATATATATATATATATATATATATGTATGGATGTATGTATATATATATTAATTTTTTTTGTTTCTTTACTTAGCCTTTTGCCTTATAAATTATATTGTTTATTATGAATATAGTGATTTTTGTTTTCGTGTGTCCTGCTATAGTTTTATTTATTTATTAAAGTTAAATATTATAGGTGATTTTATTAAAATGAATACTGAAAGTGAAAAATCAACTGAGTCAGCTGCTCTTCTATGGAAATATGTTACTCAGTTAGAAAAAGCAAGTGGTGGTGATGGGAATGTTACCCTTATTAATTATTTAATAAAAATATGCCTAAATATAAAATTTAATTAATTATTTTTTTAATATTTTTATGTCTAAAAATATTAAAAATATGCTTAAATATAAAATTTAATTAATTATTTAATTGCCGTACCCACGCAGTGTCGAACCCTTATTTTTCAAAAATTGCCATACCCTTGTATCCGTACCCGTGTCATATCCGTACCCGTATCCATATCGGTGCAACTTAGCTTATATGGCCTTATTATGATTGATGATGATCCTTCTATATCTTTATTTCTACATTTTGAAATTGATAACCACCCCCTTGATCAGGCGAAAATCACACTCATAACCATTATCGTTGTAATTAAGAGGTAAAGTATATTTAATATATACATTTTTATAAAGAGAATCCAAGTTTGAATCTCTTTTTTCTAATTGTTATAATTATTATGTACATCATGTACTGATATCCTGAATTCCAAAAAAAAAAATCGTGTCAAAATAGCTTATATGTACAGACAGTAGCTCGCATGTGTTTGGGAATCGTTGATAAACTGGTTTTTTTGATTATCTTATCTACTGTCCGCAGGTCCTACATAAGTCGTCCTACAAAAGAAGCAGTTTATAATAACATTATTCTTATTGAAACTTATTTCTCAGAACTTATCGTTTGCTTATTATTGCTCAAAACTTAGTAAAAAACCCAGCTTAGTCATGACGTTTTATGTGAGTCTCGCTAAACTTAGTCAAAGAACAGAGAACTAGCTGGCTTTGTATTGCATTTTGCATGCTTTTTGCTCAAAAATTTAGTTTAAGTGAGGTCACGCTCAAAAAATGTTTTACAAATTTTACTTAATGTGCTTCAATCGATTGTTTAGGAGTCCCATAATAATTAAATTAGTTTACGTTTTACTTATTCTAATTCTCCAACTTTTTTTAATCGTATTTTCAATTAAAAAGAAAGAAAGAATCAGCTTATTTTATTTCCATAATTATAAATTAAGTGTTAAGACTCTGTAATAAGCAATCCATAAGTCAGGTTATAATGAACTCCAAATTGGTACATCATAAAGACAACTAGACCTTCTAATTAACTAATTAATTATGTTAAAGTTGATTCACTAGACTTTGATAGAAAAATTCTATTTTGTTGCATGCCTTTTCAATTCAGATTACATTAAAGTGACATATTTAATGAGTACTGGCCTAGACACATGTTTTGCTTTATCAACCCATATTAACTAGTTTAAAAGTAATGGGCAATCTCTTTTTGAATACTTTACTCGACGCATAGATGAGTTGGTGGACTATGGCATGACAAACAAAAATCGTAATTCCAAATGTTAATGCATGTTTTTTTTTTTTTTTTGGTAATGAGGAAGTTTCATTCAACAGCAAAACTAAGGTGGAACAGAGAGTTCAGGGATTGCCCTGTTACAACAGAACCCCAGTTCATTGAGAAACCTCCTAGCCAATCTCCATGTTCATTCCGAATAATACCGCCACAGCCCGCACGTCCTGGATTACCCAAGGCTGAACCGTCTGTATTGAGCCGAACCCAGCCATGTTGAGGCTTTTCCCACCTGACCTGCACTATATATCTACTACCCAACAACTTGGGATTAATGACACAATGAAAAAACTCAGCTGCATGAAATAAGGCTTCACTGTGCACGTTGTTCTGCCTGGGCCGATCCCTGAACACAAAATTATTTCTTTGTTTCCACAAATGCCAAATAACAAAAGGAAAGATTATTCTCCACGGGGGCTGGTTTTGCACTCTTGGAACATTGTCTTTCCAATTCTTTTCGAGCCAATAATACAGATTACCCTCATAGAAGCAGCTGTTTGACAGAATTCCAAGTCTGCTCCAGGTGATTTTGGCCGACTCACAATCCCTAAGTCTATGAAGGATTGTCTCGGCTTCCCTTTGGCAGAGAGGGCAACAGTCAGTTTCACTAAGGCGTCTTTTAACAAGACATTCCCCCACTCCAATGCTATTATGCAAGCATTGCCATATGAAAGTCTTGATCCGGGGAAGGGTGTCAACCTTCCAAACCCAAGGGCCCTTAAACTCCTCTTCCTCCTCACTACATTTTGTAGCTAAATTATATGCTGACTTAAGCTCAAAATCACCTCGGTTAGCTCCATTCCAAATCATCCTATCTTCCTCATTTGATGTTCTAAAGGAGTAGGGCATGGCCTTAATTTCCATGAGGACAGCATTAGGAATTTGGATTGAGAGTTTAGACCAATCCCATCCATTCGGCCCAAAAACATCCTTTACTTTAAGGCGCTCTTCTTCTTCCAAAAGGGGGCCTTGGATGAGGTCTCTCAATGGCCCATTTGCAGCCCAATTATCGTGCCAAGGCTTAGGTTACTATTCCTCCCCGGAATCCATTTGACGCCTCTATATAAGCACCTTTCTACCCTTGTTCATAGCTTGCCAAACTCTTGAACATGGAAGCTTTGGTTGCAGAAATTCCACACGTGTGTTAAATTAAACTAGTGTGTAACTTCATGAATATGTATTAGTACAATTAAAAATAGTCACAATTATATTGTTCAAATTATAATTTTTTTTTTTAGAAGAGGTTAAAATTATACATTGTATTAGTTTACACATTTTTTAAACCATAGATTTTTATAATATGTAATAGTTTCTAATTATATATATATATATATATGAACAAAACTTATGTACAATACCTTAGGTACTGTTTCTTAGGTTTCTCTCTTAAAATTTTGCCATGTAACTACTTAAAAAATACACTTCCATCTATGAAAAAAAAGTCATATGATAGAATTTTAAAAGAGGAACCTAAAAAACAACACCTAAATAATGTACCTAAGTCTCGCTCTCTCTCTCTCTCTCTCTCGCGCGCGCGCTCTCTCTCTACACACACACACACACACACACATTTTTAACTTGCAGTTTTCCAAAAATAGCTCATGAACCTAACTTCCTTATTACTCCGTGCATATGTATGAGTACAATTAAAAACAATCACAATTATATTGTTCAAATTATATATATATATTGTAGGGTCACGATTCGCAGCGGACCGCAACTGGGTCGGGTTCGCACGTAGAACGGCCCTAACAATATCATTTGTAGAGCGTGGGTTTGAAAGGCTAGGCCTTGATCGATAGGCGGTAGGTTTTTCGGAGCGTATATACAAAATTAAATGATCGTCACCCCTAGAGTAGTTCTCTTGGAGGTGGGCTGGGAGGCTCTTCTTTCTTGGCCATTTTTCCCAGCCCCCCTTTAGATTACTGATCTTTCCTTTTATACTCGCATGTGTTCACTGTCCTTCGTCCACGTATAGGGTCAATATTTCCAAGGCTGATACTTGTCCCATCAGTCTATATTCAAAAGTTGTTGGGGAGGTTAGTAAAAGCCAAAGAAGGCGGCTCCTGTCAGGTTCAGAGCATCGACTGGCAGTAACAGCAGCTTTCCCCAGATATTTTAGATCTTTCTTTCAAGCTTCAATCCGATACCATTTTTACCCTTCTTTCTGCAGAGGAACTTTGGGTCTGCCGAGGACCGAACTACCCTCGGCAACATCCAAAGGCTATCCTATCGAGTTTGGGCCTCAACCCTCCTCGGCTTGGGCCTTTGGATTCCCCCGGATAGATGGGTCTGGCCCATAAATCATTTGGGCCTCACAACAGCCCCTCAAAACCCGGCTGTCCAACCTTCTGGTTGGAAAGGGGGGTTTTGGTGATATCGAGCCCCTTGCTACGGCCCAGTTGATTCGGCCCATTAGTAATACTGGCGGCTCTTCATCTGCCCAAGAAACGCACCGGTCTGCAAGACGGTCCTTTGATTTTATTCTAGACGCGTTCTTACCGTTTGGATATTCAAGGCGCGCTTTTAATGGCCTCTATTCACGGAACTGCCTTAATTCGACGGTTTATTTTTGGCGAGGTAGGGAAGTGGAACCGGTGTGTTTGGGTTCGTAGATTCCTTTGGAGATCTGAACCCGTTAAATGCCCCCCACTCCGCTCTTTGTATAAGTAGGACAGGAAGAGGTTATTGTTTTCGTCAAGAATCCCTTTTCATCTTCCTGAGACTCTGAAATACTTCGCCTCCCTTAGGATTCGGTTTACCCACTGGTTTATACACTTAATCGTAAAACACTTTACCATAACAAAAAGAATGCAAAAGCCCCACTCCTCCCAAAAACGCCACGTTCCGATAAAGCTTATCATGGCTCGATCGGGACAAGGGTGGCGAAGACTCAAAATCAGCCTCATCCTTCTTCCAGTCAAAATCCGAAGCAGGGGCTCGTCACGTCAAACTTTTGGCGTGACTGAGTCGAGAGCACCCAAGATCATTACCATCCGGCTCCTCACGAGCGTACCTAATATGGCACCAGCGTGTTAGGAGTCAGGGCTGAGGCAGAGGCTAAGTGTTTCTGCTTTTCCCTCTTTTGCTCCTTGGTGCCCTCCCCTCCCTCTTCTTATGGTCTTCCCAGCACCAGTTCCGCCCTGGTGCTGTTTCTTTTCTATCTTTTGTTCCTCTCTTTGTCTCTACATCTCTCTCCCTCCTCTTCTCCTCCTTCTTTTACTCATGTCCTCCATTTTCTTCCTTCACATCCTCCATCTTCTTCGTTGATTTCTTCCTTACTATTTCTCTCTTCTTCATCCTTTTTTTTTTTCTTTTTGAAATGAGTTCCTCTCTTAGTACGAACAACGATGATGCAGAGACTGAAGAAACTTTTGAAGACGGGTTTAAGAAGCGCCTGACAGTTTATTTTCCTGTACTACGGTTGTAATTGTTGCTTAGACAGTTCATGTTTTGTATAGGCTTGTTTGAGCCCCTTTTTGTACGTTGTAATAATTTTTATATTAATAAAAATTGTTGTTTATCTTATTTCGCATGTTATGTCTCTAAGTTTTTATAAATTTGCAAGCACTGCTCGGCGTAATGATGTAGTATCTAAATCAATGATGACTAAAACTAAAATACTTAATAATAAAGGGATGTTGCCATGACCTTAATAAAAGCGCTTAGCTCGATGAGGCCGACTCGTAAAAAATAGTACTTACCTGGAATTAGCCGAGGAGAGAACTGAAGGCTTGATGCCGTGTGAGAAATAACCGTCCGAGGACATATCCCCTGCCAAATGAATAGCCCTTTTATACGACTAAATGCTGGGGCGTCCCAGCGCCTTCCTGACCCCTTTATTGGCCTTAACCTTCCATGGTGTTTACACCGTATACTAAGCGACTTGGCGTTTTTATCAAGTAACTCATCTTACGGAATTCAAAACTTTTCTTATCTAAGTATTTGGTTTCCCCATTGGCTCGGGTCCGAGGACTATGCAAGACCTAGATTCTATCCCCGGGCCCTTGTGCTGAATCGGGCCTGGGCCGTGAATTGATTGGGCCCAAAATTAAGGGGTATTTCCGTATTCTCAGGTCACGCGATATTATTCAGGTGTCCCGATATTCGAGGTGCGCCTTCTCGAGACTCCTTTATCTTCAGGGCTGCAGACGTCGTTGGAAATCGAGCCAGAGACTTTTCGTCTATAGCGTTCCTTGGGACGCTGCGCGAATTAAATGATATTACCTTATCTTTTGATATAGATGGGAGAGAAAGTTGCCTTTCCTGCACACAAGTCCTTCAGATTCTTCGTTGAGGAAATCATGTTTGAGGCGAGGATTAGAGAAAAAGAAAATTCTCCACCGCGGGGGCGCCGTGTCCTCCCGAGACCCGAAGGAGTGATACACGGGCCAAGAAAGCATAAACTTAAGAGAAACTTACACTTCTACGGAGGGGGGAGGGTATCTCCCCCTCTTTCAGTCAAAATCCGAAGCAGGTTCTGGTCATGCCAGATTTTTGGTATGTCCGAAGAAGGAATTTCCACCATCAGCACTGTCTACCTTGTAACCGGCAAATTCTGGCGGGGGCTCCCCAAATTCCGGCTCCCTGCGCCTTTTCTGTAGATGGTGTTAGCCTAAGGTCAGGCTCTTTGGCTGCCTGAGTTATGGGCATGCAAAAGTGTCGAGGGATAGCTTCTTTAGACAGCAACAACTTGGCGCAGTAGCCAACCTCTCTTCTGAGCTGTCCCCACGGCTTTCTCTCCACTCGCTTGTATTTTCTTCTGCTTAGGTAGTCAGTTTTAATGTAAGCTTTTTTCAGCTTTTATTGTACACTGTACTGCTCCCTTGTCTTAATAAGAGATGTGCCTACTTCTCCATACATGCCTTTCTTCTCTGTAACATCTACTTTATGTATGAATACTAAATGCAAGTTTGCCCTTAAGGATATTCCAGGCAAAAAGAATGCTTTAACACAGACTCCCACTAATCTTAGCTCACAAATATTAGCAAGCACAACAATGGTAACTTTCAATAAACTACACTCTTGGAACTAACCGGGATTAGCGCTGAGCACTACGCGATGCGTACCAGACCAATGTCCGAGAACGTTAACCTCTAAATAATCCGTCTGAGAGGGCAGCTAAGTAGCAAGGGACCTTGATTGTGTTTTTGGATCATGAATTTGCGTCGTATCGGATCAACCCCTTTGACTCCAGGGGCCCGAGGGCAGATTGTGGAATCTATGCTTTCGAGGTATTAACCCATTTGTGACCTAGGAGTCCTCCCGAGTTGGATTTTGAGGTTTACGTGCCATTTTTTTTTTTTTTTTTTAAATAGTTGGTTACATATCCAGGTAGTTGGTTTTCCCATAGGCTTGAGTCCGAGGACCATGCAATGCCTTGGTTCTGTCCAAAACCTAGTTTTCTTTACATCCAGGTAGTTGGTTTCCCCAGGCTTGAGTCCGAGGACCATGCAATGCCTTGGTTCTGTCCAAAACCTAGTTTTCTTTACATCCAGGTAGTTGGTTTCCCCAGGCTTGAGTCCGAGGACCATACAATGCCTTGGTTCTGTCCAAAACCTAGTTTTCTTTACATCCAGGTAGTTGGTTTCCCCAGGCTTGAGTCCGAGGACCATGCAATGCCTTGGTTCTGTCCAAAACCTAGTTTTCTTTTTATATGGGGCCTTGGCTTGCCTTTAGCTCTAGGGGAATCAGCTCTTCAGCCAAGCCCCTTGAATTTAACTATACGGTTAACGTTACCCAGCGACTAGTTTATTCTATACGAGGAGCTTTAGCTATTAGGGGACTTAGCTCTTCAGCTAAGCCCCTCGTCGAGAAACGTAGCCCCTAGCGAGGTTTCGTACCTGAACTAGATAACCAACGGTTAGAAATAACAGAGGAAGGTTTTCAACCTACCACCTGTGCCAACACGCAAGCCTTTCCCACAGACGGCGCCAATTGTAGGGTCACGATTCGCAGCGGACCGCAACTGGGTCGGGTTCGCACGTAGAACGGCCCTAACAATATCATTTGTAGAGCGTGGGTTTGAAAGGTTAGGCCTTGATCGATAGGCGGTAGGTTTTTCGGAGCGTACATACAAAATTAAATGATCGTCACCCCTAGAGTAGTTCTCTTGGAGGTGGGCTGGGAGGCTCTTCTTTCTTGGCCATTTTTCCCAGCCCCCCTTTAGATTACTGATCTTTCCTTTTATACTCGCATGTGTTCACTGTCCTTCGTCCACGTATAGGGTCAATATTTCCAAGGCTGATACTTGTCCCATCAGTCTATATTCAAAAGTTGTTGGGGAGGTTAGTAAAAGCCAAAGAAGGCGGCTCCTGTCAGGTTCAGAGCATCGACTGGCAGTAACAGCAGCTTTCCCCAGATATTTTAGATCTTTCTTTCAAGCTTCAATCCGATACCATTTTTACCCTTCTTTCTGCAGAGGAACTTTGGGTCTGCCGAGGACCGAACTGCCCTCGGCAACATCCAAAGGCTATCCTATCGAGTTTGGGCCTCAACCCTCCTCGGCTTGGGCCTTTGGATTCCCCCGGATAGATGGGTCTGGCCCATAAATCATTTGGGCCCCACATATATATTTTTAGAAGAGGTTGAAATTATACATGGTATTAGCTTACACATTTTTTAAACCATAGATTTTTATAATATGTAATTGTTTCTAATTATATATATATGAACAAAACTTAGGTACAGTACCTTAGGTACTGTTCCTTAGGTTTCCCTCTTAAAATTTTGCCATGTAGCTACTTAACTTAAAAAATACACTTCCATCTATGAGAAAAAAGCCACATGATAGAATTTTAAAAGAGGAACTTAAGGAACAACACCTAAGTAATGTATTTAAGTTTTGCTCTCTCTCTCTCTCTCTCTCTCTCTCTCTCTCTCTCTCTCTCTCTCTCTCTCTCTCTCTATATATATATATATATATATATATTTAGACTCTTAGGTTTTTGTACCCAATAATTCACTTGCAACAAAAGTTAAAAAAAATAGATAGACTCATGGTGCAAAATTGGACTCTAATTGAAATTCAATTTAAAATCTAATTGAATTTGAATTTTTCAATTTTTACATGTGATCATTTGAGGACATATGTAAGTATATTTATGGTGTGATCCCCACTTGGCACCTAAATTTAGAAAAATTTTGGGACATATGTCGCATAATTAGACTCAAATTGTAAGTTTTAATTAGACTTTCTCTAAGTATTGCATATATATATATATATATATATATATATATAAACTTAATTTTCAACAGCCAACAGCCAACTCTATTGTACTATTTCTCAATCAAAATAAGCCATAAATGATGGTGATTTAATCACAACAACATATCAATAAATGACGAATAGTTGAGCATTGATTCTTCTAGCCAACCCTAGAGAAAAAGACCATTAATTAGCCAATGTTGAACAAGTCAGTTGCCCAGTCTCCCTTGGTCAAATGTGATTACGGATTGTGAATTTGAACTAACGCATACCCTTGGGCCTTGGGAAACAAGACTCAATTCTTTTGGTAATCGATAGGTTCTTCAAAATAGCCCATGTCATCTCTTGGTCCTAAACCTCCAATTAATGTTTCCAAGGTGGCCAAGATTTTAATTTCAATAGATCACCAAATTATATGGCTTTCCCAAAAATTATGTTTGATAGGGAGGTTAGGTTAATGAGCTACTTTTGGAAAACTGCAAGTTAAAAAAGTGTGTGTATATATATATATATATATATATATATATATATATATAGAGAGAGAGAGAGAGAGAGAGAGAGAGAGAGAGAGAGAGAGAGAGAGAGAGAGAGAGAGAGAGATTTAAGTTTAACTTAAGGTTGAGAGAAAATTAAGTGTGGGGTTTAGGTTTATTTATCCTAACCCGATCCCTATCAAGGAAACCTTACTTCATTTGCCAGGTCCAATTGGTTCAACCAAAATAATTTTAATCAAACTCACATCTTTAAATTAAAGGGCCAATTGTGAGTTTTAGTTAGCTCAACTGATAAAACCTTTGATGAGTTGAATAAGAGATTTGGGGTTTAATCCTCGCCTACACCAAAAATCAATTGGTGTTTTGGTCTAATAACAAAGAACTATCATTATGAGCAAATGCTATAAGTTAAAATTATCTTAAAAAATTAAAGGGCCAATTCAAAGAAATGCAATCCAACCCATTGTAAATAAATAAATAACCCAACACTTAACCTTTTTTTTTTTTTTTAAGAAGAAACCCAACACTTAACTTAGTAGTAAAAAATCCTTCTCAAAAAAAAAAAAAAAGAAAAAAAAAAAAAAAAACACCGCAGTCTGGGACTGTGTTGTGAGAATTGAGCTCAAAGGCCAGCCCATCCCTAATTACAATTATAAACCCTAGCTATTAGCATTAGCTGCCTATATATAAGGTGCTATTAAGGAAACACAAATTCCCAAATCCACACCACCAACAAAATAAATTAAATTAAATCTGTGCTTTAATGTTGTAGAGGATTTTATAAGATTCATCCTTAAATCTAATTAAAAGGATTCTCTCTAGAAATAGTTTTGGGACACTGCATTTTGAACAAAGTTTATTGTCAAAGATGGTTCTCTTTAGCTTCATGTAGATTCCGGAATCCAAACACCTCCACTATTACAGAATTTATTTTTATTTTTATTTATTTTTTTATGTTGAACGGTCTTTATCCATGGCCATAGGCAATGAGTTTCTAATGTATTAGCATATTTGTTCCCCATTATTTATAAACATAATATTTTTACTAGCTTATCTGGTGCAGTTTATGCATGGTGAAAAGGAACATTGGAATGGTCTTAGCTCCTGAATATTTAGGAAAATGAAAAAGAAATTGTGAACCTTAGATTTCCTATTCTTGCAAGTTGTTCTCATCTCACTACAATTTTATAATAAGCTATACGTGACAAGTTTTTTGAGTTAAGGGAAAATCAACAAATCTATCAAGAGAAGTTAAATGAGAAACTTTTCATTTCTCAAAAAAAAAAAAAAAAAAGGATTGAGAAACTTTTCAATCACAAGAATTTTGTAACTCAACTGATAAACACTTTCTAGTATTTTCAATAGAGATATTTAGGGTTTAAATCCCTCTTCTCCGGTTATAACTATTGAAATATCACCCAAAAAAAAAAAAAAAAGAAAAAAAAAAAAAGAAAGAAAGAACCGTGCAAACAAAGTAACAACGCCAAGCCTGTTATTGTAATTATCATTCATAATCATGCTTGAGTTGAACTAGGTAAGTAAAGGTTCGACAATTATTTGTAATACATCATGGAATGACTATGGCGTGATAGCTTTTCACTGTGGAACTTTGAAAAATTAATGTTTAATTAACCACTTGATGTAATATATTTAAATTAGTAATGAGTGTATCTCGTTTTCTAGTGTTTAGCTAGTTATTGCAGAGAATTATTCTTAAAAGGAGAGTATGAGGAAAGTTCCCAACATCAATCAATATGATAATCTAACAAACAAGAGGTTGACACTTTGACAGTGCTGCAAACATCATTGATCTACAACCTTTTCGTTAGATTTATAGCAAGCCAAATCATTTTGAGTTCCTTGAATCTCAACTTGTTTTTCATGATATTCACATAAATTTTGTGAAGAATATCATTAGGGTCTTTCTTACTATCAATTTTTTCGATATTCATTTATATACAATCTTTTAATTCATTCCCTTAAGTTAGAATTATATACTTTAATCAATTTTCAATAAATAAACAATAAGTAAAATTTTTTTTTATCAAAATGCACGTTTAACTTTAGCTTCAGTAATACACTCACCTTATCGATAACAACAAAAATGTTGGTAAAGCAAAGTTAATTATAAATAATTGAGAGTGCGTCCAAACTTTGTACAATAATCAAATTCTAGCTATGCAATCTCAGGACTGATCATTGGGTGTGCGAATCTCACAAGCAAGCATACATGTCAACAGCTTCACATGGCTTAATTATTTGCAGGCACCAAACAAGTGTAGCTTATAAATTTGAGATTACAAAAGCTACAGTATGGCCTATTGAGTTCTATATACATCACATACATCTTTATCAGGCTCGGTAGAGTACTTGATCGGACTCAATTTTGCCTAATGAACCTCAGTTGGGCATGATAAAGTTGCGTATTATACATGGAAGTATTTACATCTAAATTATATCGAGTAATAAGTACACAACATTTTTTACAATTGTTGACATAATTTGATCATTGTTGTGATCGAAGTAACATCAATTTCACTTTTAGCTTACTATTGATGCCACTTTTATTATGTATTAATCACAACAGATCATATCAACAATTGTGGAGAAATGATATGTACCTATAAGTAATGAAAATATAAATGCAAAAAAATAACCAAAAAACAAACAACAAAATCACCAAAATATTACAACACTTGGAATTAGTTGATACCAAGAAAGGTTGCAATTCTAGGCACCAGTTACACATGAGAACATTCTGTGGCTCCTAAACCTCACAAGTTTCTGGGGGGCAGGAGGTGCAACTTCCATTCTTCTCATGTTATCTCCAGATGATGAGAATTCAACAGCATAATCTCCAACAGACTTGTGTCTCCTGTGACCATTTCTCTCTGTGTGAAAACCACCTACCTTTTCAGTTGAAGGCAACATGTATACATGACTCTGGCTATTGGTGTAGAAATCAGTTATGTTGTAACTTTGAGAAGCTCCTGAGGAGAGACACCTGTATTGGCTGCGAACTCTGTTTTTCTTGAATGCCTTGAACACCATGGGGATGAGACCCTCCATCTAAGACTTGTGTGGATATCCTTGCTATCTTTATGTTGAAGGAAGGAATAAGGAATGAGACAATACAATGTGCAAGAGGTTAATTAAAGATGCAGGACTTTTGGGCTTTTTGCATATTGGGGTGGTTGGTGTTGATATATACTTCTCCCAGCTTTTTCTTCTAAGAAACAATGAAGCATCGAAGTCTTACACGTCATTTTGATTTTTGACTTTGATAGGGAGACAAATCATTTGCCCAAAAATATCTTTTTGTATTTTCAGAATGATAATATGAATATGACATTTTTTTAGGAAAAGTATTCCCCAAATTATTATTTAATGATATTTTAACAGTTATAATGGGAGGGGGCGTTTGTACCAAAATGTATTTCGAACGTGCTGGCTAGATAAGGTAAAAAGACTCTTTTCATAAATATTATTTCTTATTTGCATATACATCTATATATATATATATATATATATATATTTTTTTTTTTTTTAATTTATGAAGCTGACAAGTTGTGATGGTGTATCAGTCAATTTTTTATGGGTTTGTTACTAATATTATTTTTATTATGTACCAAAAATTTAATATTTTGGTAAAAAAAAAGTTATTAAAATAATTTGTGTAGATAGACTTATTATTTATTTTTAACAGAGAATAATGCTATATTAGAAAATTCATGTATAAAAAAACTACCAAATTATTTGCGGATCATATTCTATTACAACCAACCAAGTACAAACAACTCAATGACATTGAAGTTATATATAAAAAAGAAAAAATAAAAGGAAAAAAAACCATTACTCTAAAATTTGGCATTTGACTGGTTTTTCATGTATCAAGAAATTCAACAGCAGGCTTTGTTTAAAGAAAACCATATCAATAAATATTTATTATTGTCATCACCATCACCCTCTCTATGATATAATTGTGGTATATTGAAGTCCCACACGCCAAATAAAGTCAAAAAAATTATACTAAATTGAATTTTGCATTAATAGTTGATGTGTATAACAAGCATATCTTCTTTCTCTCTCTTTTTATTTTTTTTAAAAAGCATATCTTCTTTTATATTTCTCTTGCTCAAGTATGACCACCAAATTACCAAGTCAAAGAAGTATGTCCACCCGGATTGCCATAATTAGAGTTAAAGAAGAGTAGATGCATGTTATAGAACTCGGTCAGAGCCAAGCAGGAAGTTTCAGCCACCCAGAAATGTTGACCCTGGTCTTGAACAAGCCATGGTAATTAAAACATTCAACTTTTGTTTCTTATAACATTAGGAGTATCTACCTGCTATTGAAAATTTTAACTTATACATGATTTGTTTTGTCATTATAACGGTCTCGTACATGCATGTGTTACATTAATTAATACAAGTTGATTTTGATCCTGAAGACTGAACCAGATGATTGTAGTTGTTCACTTGTTTGTTTGTATTTTATGTACTACATCTGTCCTCGTGACTAAGATCTCTACCAAACATGGTCGACTATATGTTCTTTAATGTGCTAATTCTTCATCACTACAGTTTTTTTAGGGGCGGCTGAAATTTCCTTCTAATAAAAGTCGTGCAATCCTAGTTTTAATAATGGCACTAAGATATACATTTATCTTGTTTTGTGGAACAAATTTCTCTATTGGATTACGTAAACTATATAATATATATGCATATTATTTAGTGTTGGAATATTTCAACATGCTTAGGCTCAGGGACGAACCCAGGATTTCAAGCTGGGGGGGGCCGGAGATAAGCAAATTTTTTTTTTCAAATACGTATCCATATAGTATTAATAAACTATCAACCAAGACAAATATTAAGATACAATCATCTACCAACAAAAACAAAACACACGAAACACTATTAAGATACAATCATCTGGAATTGGGGAATGAATATTTTTTGGGATTGAAACATCGACATTTTCCGGAATTGGGAAATGAATATTTTCTAGAATTGGAACATCCACATTTTCTGGAATTGGAATAGCAAGATTAGTTATTGGCAATCCTACGTTGACTTCTGAAGAATTTGAATCCTTGTATTGGCTTGCTTTTGTTTGCAGTTTGTTTTAATAATATTCTTATTACCTATCAAAAAAAAAATTATAAATTTAGTATTTCTCACTTATTTTCAATTTTTAAATTTATCTAATTTAACATTACGAATTAACAATAAGCGCAAGTGAATCACTGTTATTTTCTTAAATTTGTATGACAATTTTCTATATTATATGATTTGTTTTTGTCTTTGGTCTTTGCCTTTATTTATCTCTTTGTCTTTGTCTTGTCTCCATATTTCTAACACTCACGGACTCACCCAATCTCCCTACTAACACTACGATTTTATTCTACAGTAGCAACAAAAACTTTTCCGTACCCAATCCCACTATCGACACTGTGTAAACTTTTCCTAACTTTACCATTTTTTTTGTCTAGTTAATGTGTGCCCTTAACAAATCTATTTTTGAAAAAATTTTATTGGGTCAATTTTCAATAAACTTTTTCAAAAATTGGTTTTACTACTGTGTACCCCACACATTAGTAGAATCATTTTCTTTTCTTTTTTCAATAGTCCCTATTATTGCCCAACAACCGGTCAATAAATAGTCAAACACTACACTAATATATTCTCTAATCTCTACAGAATCATAAACACAGAGTCACAAAGCCAAAAAGCCAAAAAAAAGAAGAAGAAAAAAGCACAGATTCAATTCACAATCAACAACTCAGTTCATCACTCATCAATAAACACCACAAGTCCACAAGCACAGATTGTTAGATTCTGAGATTCACAAATATTATATTAGGTTTTGAAAGAAACTAGGAAAGGATAGATTAAATACTTGTGAGTTGAGCTGGAACAATGAAGCTGGGCTGGGCAAATCGAGCAACCGGCGGCAAGAATCAAGATGGGTCTTGCGTGGGCATGGCGACGGTGGTGGCATTGGTGTGGCCATTTCCCGTTTGGGTATGCGATGGGAACCGGTGGCAGCGTGAGGCATGAGGCATGGTGGCGGCGTGAGGCGTGAGGCGTGAGCGGTGGCATGAACCGATGAACGGCGGCATGAGCTTTTTTTTCACTGTGTCTGTTTCACCTCTCAGTCTCGCCTCTCTTTTCTTTTCTTTTTTTTTTTTTTCCTTCGTTTTCGGTTTTCGCTTGTTCCGTTTGTTCCTTTTGCTAGGTTTTCAATTTTTCTTCTTTACATTTTTTTTTTTAGACTTACATGGGCTGATGGGCTCTTAACTGGGCCGGCCGGCTGGGATAGGGGGGCCAAGTCATTTTGATAAGGGGGGGCCAAGTCCTTTATTTTTTTGTTTTTTGAAAAACTTTACCTACTAAAAAATTTTTTTTTTTGGACCCAGGGGGGGCCCGGGCCCCCTTAGGCCCCTTCCTGGGTCCGTCCCTGCTTAGGCTAGCTTGACCCATATGATCGTTACTGTTAAATACAATTATATAGCTAAAATGTTGAGTGTGTTTCAGGATAGTTTTGATCTATATTCTTGGTGACAAGGCAAATGGAAAGAGATTAGAATCTAGAGATAAGCTTAAGAACATTTAGTTAAGACTTAACAGACAAGTTATAAGGGCAAATAGTTTACATGTCTAGTTGCGATTTATCTTATCAGGATCAAAAAATTGTGACAAATGACAATTGATTTATCATCAAAACAGGATTTAGATTTTGTTTCTTCAAGTTTAAGAAACAAAGGGGTTAAAATCATTTCCATGGTGTTCAGACTTCAGATATACATCCCTAATGAATATCAAGAAAGTACAAAGATTTAAAACAGCAAAATTGTTACAAGACATATCTCTTACCAGAAAAAGAGAAACAATGTATTACTTAAAGAAAGTTAAAAGTTGCCAATGGAATTGGAAAATAGTCTTGTATAACCTCAAGGGTTGGTTTAGTGATTTTCTGGTCATGTAATCCATTAGAACAAGAAGTCAACAACAAGAACAAGGCTTAAAGAATGGTCATTTGTAAAAGTTGTTTCCGCATGCAGCATATAATTGCATTTCAATATTAAGTCATTACATCATATGTACAAAATCAAATATATAATTGCATTTCAATAATCAGGTCATGATATCATCTGTGGAAAATCAAGTATAACTAATGTCTTTATGTCTTCTCCCATGTAAAGATAACGGATTGATACTTAAAATGAATCAATTACTGTTTCAAGTTTTGTTATAACAAAGAATAGTGACAAAATTATAGTTCTTTTGAATTACAACCCCCAGCTATGCTGATTTTCAAGTTTTTCATCCTCAATCAGGGGTTAGCAAAATTTAAGCCCACAGAAAATAATGTCCATCAGTCCATTTTATCAACCTGTTTGTTATAAACCAGACTAGTCTTTCATTTATCATATTTCACTAATCTTTGGTCTCTTTGACTATATAAAAATGATTTTTTTAGTGTCCCAACTTCAATCTACCTTCTCACTCCCAAAAAAAAAAAAAAAATCAATCTAAAATCTACTTCTTGTAGCAGTAATCCTGTTTATTACTAGAATTCCTTCTTAAATTATTTTTTTAAGTGTCAATTTGCTTGAAGGTGGCATCTCTTGGCTGGTTCATATCAGATCTACACTAGATCTAAGTTCTCCCTACGGCATCACAGCAATAAAAGACTTAAAATCAAGAGGGAAAAAAAAATCTCTAATTTCAGTCTCAAGTCATTAAATTATAAATGCAAAAACAAAGTGTAACTAATGTCTGTGGCTCTTTTATCTTCTAAATTACCAATACTGTGAATGATTCAATTATTATTTAACAACAGAGAACCAGATCAAATTTATAGTTCTTTTTACCTTTTCAAATCCCGGAAGAATTGCTGATTTTCAATTTGGTCATCTTCAACCAAATAGCAATAAAAAATAAATTTAAAAGAATCAAGAGAAAAAAAAAAAAAAAAAAAAACTACCAGCTTTTATTCTGTTTACAAATTTGATACTCCCTTAAGAAAGCAATTAAGAGAAAAAATGTTAACAGCAAGGTGTAATTAGAAGAGGGGAAAAAAGACTACAACCTTTATCTTATTGATGTCACAAAAGTTTTTGCTCGAATAAAGGAGAGTAAAGAAACAGTGGCCTACTACAAGCAAATTTTCAGTGTAACAGATTTATGCTGTCTTTGAAAAATGTAGGGACGTTAGTAAGAGTATGTAAGATTACTAACAAAACAAAAAGATCAAAATTCTGATTCCTAGTAAGCAAATATAGTCAGAAACTAAGGCTGGGATCCATTTTAAGTAAAAAAAATGTCAGAAACTTACAAACTAGTAAATATTAATTGCAACAACTCAATGTTTAAGTATTTTGTTCTCAGACCTGTTCAAACAAACTTGGTCTTTTCAACAAAGTAACACTCTCTATAAAGTCATCCTTGACAGCTCCCCTTTTATGTCCTATGCAATTGCCCATATGGACCATTAAGATCCCTACAGCTACAGGTCATTTGGTCTCAACTTATATCTAGAAACCTCGACTAATTATTCTACATTTCTACTAGTATACCATGGCTCAGTCAGCCCATTTCCCTGCTTGTGAGGTCCATTTTCAACATTTTAGGAGTTAATCCTACTCAATTTCCTGCTTGGTGAGTCGTTTTCAAATTTTAGGCTCATTTCCTTGCTTGCTGGGTCTATTTTACAAATTTGAGGAGTTAGTTCTAGATCCGTTGATATGAGTATGACTCTTTCTGACTCCAAACTATACCCAGATCCAGTATTAGCTATAAGCAATACTCAGACTTCTACATTAGACCAAAAGGCTTAAATTTCATTAAACAAAAACCAAGTACAAGAAAAACCAATGAAGTATACAGGATGTATATCCTAAAGTTTCTGGTACAAACTACAAATTACAAATACTATGAGAACAGAAAGCTTTGGAGGTCTAGGCGCATTCAATAACATCCAATAATACAACAACCCTATTAATTGAAATTTAAGACTCTACATGGACAACTCTTGGTCTTCAAAATATACTTCTATTCTCTCTCTCTCTCTCTCTCTCTCTCTCTCTCTCTCTCTCTCTCTCTCTCTCTCTCTCTCTCTCTCTCCATAAAAGGAACATAAAACAAGATGGTATATGAGAGTTCAAAAACGTGTACGAAAACACCTTTGAACGTTTAGACCCCCAAATTACAACTTAACCAATTCAAGCAATATGTCAAACAACTAGTATGCGGAAACTTAACACATGCTATAATACTAAATTGGTTAAAACTTATCTAAGCCATAACAAAATAAAATCCATAGCAGATAATATAAAGGCAAAGATAGAGAGGAAGGAAGATGCAAACACAAAGACAACACGCGATGTGTTATCGAAGAGGAAACCGAAGCCCTCGGCGTAAAACCTCTTTGCCGCCCTCCAAGCGGTAAACAATCCACTAGAAAATACAGTTGGGATACAAGGACAGCAATAGACCCTCCAAGCCTAATCTACCCAGTGCACCTAAGCCCTCCAAGCTTCTTCTTCCAACGAGGTTGCGCCGAACCTTTTTCTTTTATAGCTTCCCGGATTCCGCTACTAGACCGTAGCATCAACCAATGAAGATTGGTTCCTTCCTAACTGCTTCCCAGAAATCCAAACAACTGTCTCACAGCGATGATGATGGTGAGAATCAGGTTTGGTATAATACCTCTCAAGGATTTGACAATGGAGAGGAAGAGAGTTGAGGAATTTGTAGAGACTCTAAGGTATAAATTGTGGGTGAAACAATCTTGTTTTTCTTTAGGGTTTCTCTCTCAAAATTCTCTCTGGAAGCTCTCTTTCAATTATGGGTAAAAGGGGTATTTATACTGGAGTGGAGAGGAATGTGAAACGTCAGGTTTTTTACAAAACAGGGGTGTCTCGCGGCTTGACCTCGCGGCTTGACCTCGCGGCTTGACCAAGTCGCGAGATCTAGTCGCGAGATAACCGTATGGCCAGTTGTTCTGTTTTATCCTGTAGTACTCCAACTAGCATGACTGTTCATCTTCCAGCATGCTTGGCACGTGTGCATCTTCTGGCGGCTTGCAGCCGCGAGTCACCCGCGAGTTCCAGCCGCAAGTCTCTGTTTTCTTGCACACTCTTGAGCAATCTTCACTCTATCTCACTCACTACCCTTACATCAAACCCACCTAAATACAGGGTTACTAAATGCTGAATTACAAGCAAATTTGGCACGGAATAAAGCCAATTAGATGGTTGAATAAATTCAACCTTACAATCTCCCCCTTTGGCTATTCCGTGACAAAACCCTAAAACAGACTCTAGACTTAACATGTGAGTTGGGAACAATTGAACAAAACTCACTCACACCTAACTCTAGAAGCTGTGAAGCACTTGAATCATATGAACATAATACTCCTGAAACACAACAATACACCATGATCATTGTAAGCAGAAAATCATAGAATGCATATGAAACAGGCAATATGTGATCAAGCAAAGATGGAGTTAAGAAACAAACCATAGCTTGATCAACCAAGTGAACACCACAAGGCAGTGATCACAGTGCTCATTCACACTTGAAATGAACACAAGGACATACAAGTTAACAAGTACAAGGCAAGACACTTGTATGTTCAACACTCAACCAATGCATAACACACAAGGTATATGCATCTAGGAACAATCCTACAAGGGCACAAGAGTGACAGTACATAAACCAAAATGCAGAACATTTAGATTAAAGTACTGATTTCAACAAAGCATAAAGGCTGCACTAAGCAAGGTACAAACCATATAGCCTACAAACTATGCATAAAACATTAACCCTAAAAGCTTACAAAAGCACATGGGTACAAATCACAAAAACAACCTGAATAACATCATCAAAATATATTAAAGTTTAAACCAAGAGTATAAGTAAAAAGTTACCAAAACATAGTGTATCAATCCCATAAAAACACTAAGAGTACTCAAAACATAAACAAAGTCTTAGAGTTTGACAACTCCCCCTCAACACATTACTCCCCCTTAAGAGCTGCTTTTCTGCTTCTCAATCAATCATCAATGTCATTATCAACAGAAACATCTCCCCCTTTTTGACAGGAATGGCCAAAGGGTCAGTGTTCAGGCTGACTGGTGAAGCTGTCAAGTTTTGCAGACAAAACATCAATCTGATCCTGCATAGCTCTCATCCTCTCAGAGTGCTCAGTCTGGACTTCTCTGATCCCATCAAGTCTTTCCAGAATGATTTGGAAAGCATCTGGAGGTGTATCTGAAGAAGTTGATGCTCTGGGTCTTTTGCACTCCTCCTGGGTGTTGAGGTTGATGCATGCCCTGCTGCCTCTGCTTCAGTCTCCATTGGGACACCTTCTCCTTCATCACCTTCATCCTCTTCTCCTGGAAGCCTAACACTTATCCTTTTGCAGGTAAGCTTGTTAATTGCAGAAGGTGTGGACATGGGACTGATGTCTTGTGGGATAGGAACTCCCTTCCTTCTAAAAATCCTCATTAGCAAACTGGGAAAGATCAATTTTGGCCTAGAGGTTGTCCTAGTCTCATCCACAATGGTGTCATATATGTGGGAGCTTATATCTATGAAATTCTTTTCTTTGAGATCCATCAGAAAGATTGCTCTAGCACAATTGATTGTAGTCAACTTCTTTATGGGATAGAGGTTAAATATCATGATGATTGTTAGACACCTCATGTCCACTGGAAAGGCAGTGGTATTCAAACATTTTCCTTCTCTCTGCCCACCTATCCTTTGTTGAACTGTTTCAATAGAGACACTCCTATCCTTGTAGTTGATAAATTCCTCATCTTCTAATCCTTCAAGCCCTAATGCATCATCTATGACATGAGCATCCAAAATGAATTCTTTACCTCTAACCCAGCAACTTAACTCATTCTCCTTTATCACAGCATTTGAGTAAAATTCCCTAATTAGGGGTTCACACACTACAGGGAAATCACTCAGAAGTTTTTCCCGTCCTCTTCCTTCAAAACAGCTGGGGATAAAGGTTTGTCTCAAATCCTCCAAATCTACAAATCTTTCTTGAATAATTCCTGCTGTCATGAAGTTATCCCTGTATCTCTCAAAATGATGAACTGACCTAAATAGTTTAGAATCCATTTTCAATCTTTTGTCAGCCTTCTTTGCAGGAATTTTCTTCTTAGGAGGAGAGGGAGCCATCTGTGAACAATCAGAAAAGGCCACAACAGTATAGACCAATATATGTGAAGAACTAGTCAGTCTCATGTAATTAACAAAGAGATTTCATCCATACAAATGAACTTGGAACATTTAAACACAAGCTACTTATATCAAACATATGGATAAACAAGCCTAAGATAGGAAACACATATAAAAGCATCAGATATAGAAACTATCCTAAAGGCAGTTATAAGACAATGAGACAGATAATGGAAAATGCTATTTCTCATAAACAGCATTGTGAAGCTCACATATGCTCCCAAAAGATTTACACAATAGAGCATGCATATTTAGTACAGTAAAACTCACAGTCTCAAAAGGAACAATTTGAAACAATTCAACAGCTCAAAGTTCAGATAAAATTAAAGAATCACTTAGCTAAGCACAGGATGAAGAGCAATAGGGAAACAACTAAGATCAAAACATATTCTAGCAGCATCATTCGCAAGTGAGGCATGAACAAGGAGCAAAATCCGAAACACAAACCCATTTCTAAATCTCAAACATATGCGAAAAATCAAAGGGAAAAACACAAAATCAAGTAGAAAAGAGTGCAAAACTGAAAACCCATACTTGTGACTTGAAGATTTTGAGCTACAAGTATGCAACAATGGAGATTGGAGATGGGAACACGGAGTGTTTGGGAGGGAGATAGTTTAGAGAGAAGATGAACAGTCACAAAAATTCGAGGGAAAACTGAAACTGATTTAAAAACTGCTCCTGTTTCTGCCAAACACGCGATTTTCGCGACTTGATTAAGTCGCCATACAGTCGCCAGCTTAAGCCGCCAAAGCACTCAAGACCAAAAATTTGAAAAATTTTTCTAAGTGTTTTTCGCGACTGGAAGGTCTACCCGCGAGTGAGTCGCGAGCTGAGCCGCGAAAATCTCTGAGTGAACCTCGCGACTGGACCTTCCACTCGCGAAGAAGTCGCTAAAAATGACCAGCGAAGTAGCGACTGAGGCTCGCGACTTGACATACCCGCGACTGAGCCGCCAAAACAGGGCTTTTGAAATTTTCAGATTTTTCAAACAAAATACTTTCCAAAAACACTTAAAACACTCAAAAATCTTTTTGTGCTTGAATTAACAAAGATTGAGCATGTGAAAACACATTTCATCAAGTACAATCACACAAATGAATATGGCATTTATTGAACATAAACTTGTGTGTTGTGTGTGGATATCAACAATGAGATAGTCCTTAGTCTAATGTGAAGCTTCAATGATCAATTCAACCAAGACATACACAATTAGCACTAGATCATGTGACCCATCTCAATTATAGAAATATGTATATATGACCTCCCACAAAACTTGATAACATGAGTTGGAGCTTTACATTTGACTCCACTTTCAATCATAACATTTGATCTTTTTGATCTTTTGAGTCAATCACTTCTCATTGTGAGAGTAATATGTGATATTTCACTTTAATGAATAAGCCTTTGGCTTTTTAAATAAACATTCACTTCAATATAAGGTCACTTACGCTTTTTCCTAGTCAAATACTAGAATGTGCGACAGGCTTTTGCAGCTCAATATCTCTTTTCATTTGGAGATTTACATTTGGTGAGCTCTTTTAGCAAAATAAAAATAAAGAGTGGGAAGATATATAGACACAAGTCTATGCATGTCTCAAGATCAACATAACCATTCACTAATCATTCATGACAAGTTTGAAGATCTATTTACAACAATCACATAGATTTCAAGATTTTTCCCACAGTGATATGAGTGCATGAAAACAAGCAATGCTCGAAAATGCACAAAGCCATTAGCACAAAGGTACAAGGCAAAACAAGTTTTGAGACAAAGACTCAACAATGTCAATCAAGCTTTTTGATTTTCTAATTTTTTATGTGATTTTTGGATTTGTGACACAAGAAACAAAAAGATTGATAAGACAAAAATAGAAATATGCACAAGTAGACAAACAAACAACCAACAGCAAACACAGCAAGCAAAACAAACAAACATTGTCACAAAGCATAGGAAGTATTAATGCATGGACATGTTGTAATGCTTATGCATGAGTACCCCTTTTCACCCACACGTCACTTGCGTTTGGGGTGATTTCCTTATAGGATTGGGTACGGGAGTTAGGGCTTCCAAACCTTCGTGAGAAACTTTCCAAGCAGTTGGTGAATGCACCAATCATCTTCATCATGTTCATCATTCCGGGATCTCCATTTTGATCTCTAGATTGATCACCTGCCCAAATTCTCCTATCATTTCTGGGTCCTCCTGACCTTTGAGGAGTTGCACTGTTCTTTGCTCTCAGCTTTTGGCAATTTGGTCGAGTATGCCCTTGAAGTCCGCAATAATGGCACACATAAGTTCCTCTAGGACCTCTTTGTGGTCGTGGACGTGACTTGGCACGAGATTCAGACCTGCCTACAGACTGATTACGGGGATTTAACATCCGTTGGTTCACCACATTCTTCTTCTCCTCCACCTCGAGCTTCTCACCAGTAAGATTAGCTACAACTGGATCTTTGGCCTTTACAAACTTCACTTCTTTAGTGACATTTTCAGATGAACTACTTCCTCCGGTATATCCCAATCCGGATTTGTCTGAAAAGCTCTTTTGAGATGAGATGACATCATCTAGCTTCTTGGTGGTGACCCTTTCTATTTTAGCATTTGCTTGCACAACCTCATTCTCAAGAAATCTCACTTTTGTGTAAGTTTCGGACAACTCACCATTCAGTGTTTCTATCTCACATTTGGCCTCCCTATATCGGATTAGGAGACTTTTGTAATCCTCCTCAGCTTTCCTCATTTTTCTCACAGCAGACTTGGCCACCCTTGTGTACTCCCCCGACTTCTCCAAGAGTGATTTATAATTCTCCTGAAGATTTGCTGTGCTTCCATCTTCTTCAGCATCCAATTCTTCAACAATCCTAGTGATTCATCATCACTATGTTCTCCAAGGTCTCGTACAAGCAAATTCAACTCTTCTGAAGACTCAACATGAGCAATAGTCATAAAAGCTGAATAGTTCTCCTCTCCATCACAGCTCTCTTCAGATTCTGAGTCAGACGAATCCGAGTCACTCAAGGTCGTGGTATACACTTTACCTTTCGATTTCAAATAATTCGGACATTCCTTCTTAAAGTGTCCACGCCCGTTACATTCGAAACAAGTGACACCTTGTATAGGTTGGGATTCTTTTCCATCTTTTTTTTTGAATTCCCTTTTCTCCCTTCCAGAACTTTGGAATTTTCTTTTATCATCAAATTTGCCATTATTTTTGAATTTCAAAAACTTTCTGAAATTCTTGACAAGGTAAGCAACATCTTTGTCAACCCCATCTTCTCCCGATGAGTCTTGATCTTCCACCTTCTCATTAATGGTCTTTAGAGCAAGAGATTTACTCTTCCGTTGATTGGGCAGCGACATCTCATAAGTCTGCAGAGAACCAACCAGCTCCTATACTTTAATGTCATCAAGGTCCTTGCTCTCTTCAATTACTGTCACTTTAGCACGAAAACTTTCCGGCAATGATCGAAGGATCTTCCTTACAATCTTTGAGTCATCCGTTTTCTCCCCCAAGTTGAACTTGCTGACAACCACTTCATTTAGCTTCCCATAGAAATAGTCAAAAGACTCATCCTCACTCATTTTGAGCTCCTCAAACCGAGTGGTCAGCATTTGTAACTTGGTGTCTTTCACTTTCTTCGTGCCTTCATAGGTGGTTTCCAAAATCTCCCATACTTCTTTGGCAACGGTAATATGAGAAATCCTGTGAAATTCATCTGGAGACACACCACAGAAAATAGCATTGAGTGCTTTACTGTTAGCATTAGATGCAGCAAGTGCTGCCTTATCCCATGTGGATTTGGCTGCCTCAGGTTTGGTCCAACCAATCTCAATAGCATCCCAAACGGATTCATCAATAGAACACAGAAAAGCTCTCATGCGAACCTTCCAAAAAGCATAATTACTACCATCAAAATATGGAGGTGCATTTAGGGATTGAGACCTATCCATCTCAAAAGGGAGTCAAGGATCACACAATGGTAATGAAACCAATAGCAGTGTACCCGCTCTGATACCAATTGAGAGTTCAAAAACGTGTACAAAAACACCTTTGAACGTTTAGACCCCCAAATTACAACTTAACCAATTCAAGCAATATGTCAAACAACTAGTGTGCGGAAACTTGACACATGCTATAATACTAAATTGGTTAAAACTTATCTAAGCCATAACAAAATAAAATCCACATCAGATAATATAAAGGCAAAGATAGAGAGGAAGGAAGATGCAAACACAAAGACAACACGCGATGTGTTATCGAAGAGGAAACCGAAGCCCTCGGCGTAAAACCTCTCCACCGCCCTCCAAGCGGTAAACAATCCACTAGAAAATACAGTTGGGATACAAGAACAGCAATAGACCCTCCAAGCCTAATCTACCCAGTGCACCTAAGCCCTCCAAGCTTCTTGCTCCAACGAGGTTGCGCCGAACCTTTTTCTTTTCTAGCTTCCCGGATTCCGCTACTAGACCGTAGCATCAACCAATGAAGATTGGTTCCTTCCTAACTGCTTCCCAGAAATCCAAACAACTGTCTCACAGTGATGATGATGGTGAGAACCAGGTTTGGTATAATACCTCTCAAGGATTTGACAATGGAGAGGAAGAGAGTTGAGGAATTTGTAGAGACTCTAAGGTATAGATTGTGGGTGAAACAATCTTGTTTTTCTTTAGAGTTTCTCTCTCAAAATTCTCTTTGGAAGCTCTCTTTCAATTGTGGGTAAAAGGGTTATTTATACTGGAGTGGAGAGGAATGTGAAACGTCAGGTTTTTTACAAAACAGGGGTGTCTCGCGGCTTGACCAAGTCGCGAGATCCAGTCGCGAGATAACCATATGGCCAGTTGTTCTGTTTTGTCCTGTAGTGCTCCAGCTAGCATGACTGTTCATCTTCCAGCATGCTTGGCACGTGTGCATCTTCTGGCGACTTGCAGCCGCGAGTCACCCGCGAGTCCCAGCCGCGAGTCTCTGTTTTCTTGCACACTCTTGAGCAATCTTCACTCTATCTCACTCTCTACCCTTACATCAAACCCACCTAAATACAGAGTTACTAAATGCTGAATTACAAGCAAATTTGGCACGAAATAAAGCCAATTAGATGGTTGAATAAATTCAACCTTACAGTATAGAATTCCAAAACACTAGTCCTTCCCAGGAACTTCGTTATACCACTAGGAGCACTTTCAAACTCTCACCTACATCTTAAATATACTACAAGAGGGGTACACACACCTACCTAACCCTGGAAGAAGAAAGCCCAACATAAAAGGCATATTACCATCTAGCCTCAAAGATATGCCACTGACATTACTAGTAGACTTCTATATAAATAAAACCATAACCCATTTCCCCATAGTTCTCAAGCATTACCAATAAGCTTTGCAAAAATTTCCAGTGATCTGGTAAAGTATTCAGCTCATCTAAGTAAAGAGAAAACATTACATACTTCTCTATTATATTGCTCAATACATTCCCGAATAATTTTACTAATTTCATCTACTCGAATGGTTACCATGATTATTTCTTAATTCTTTTTTGGAAAAGAAATAATGCCTACAGTAGAAGGACTAATTGATTATTTCTATTAGCGTCCCAAACATGCCAATATTAGCATTGATGGTCCGTAAATGTAACTCATTGTTCAAAGAATTAGTCAGAGTTCCTAGAGCTCCTTTTAAGGCTTGTTGGAAATGAAACACTGCAGAAACTCATTTGCTCTCTCAACAACCTTTTCCCAATTCTCAATCTTAATCAAATCTTTCCACTTTCTCTTTCAGTCCCACAACAAGGTCCTTATTGAAAAGCATTGGAAACTCAACCACTTGCTTCCATTTGTCTCAATTGCTTTGAACCTCTTTCTTTATGCTTCGATTATGTTTACCATTTATATTTTTATCATAGCTTTTAAGGCCAGTACCAAGCCAAAGTATTGTTAGCAACTTACAGTTACACATGTGGAAATTCTAATGTATTGAATAGGACATCACTTGCCATAGTTCAACTAGCACCTTCTAGTGTTTTCAATGGAGACATCCATAGTTTAAATCTCCTTTCCTCCTCCCCCCTCCCCAAAAAAACCCCATTGTAACTATTTATCAACAAAAAAAAAAAAAAAAAAAAGAGATCATCACAAGGATTATGAAGAACATTTAACGATGGAACTGGATTGATTATTGTTAAATATTTTAAATTTAAAACAAAAACTATGTCACTCCCCACCCCATTGTAACTATTTATCAAAAAAAAAAAAAAAAAGAGAACATCACAAGGATTATGAAGAACATTTAATGATGGAACTAGATTGATTATTATTAAATATTTTAAATTAAAAAAAAAAAAAAAAAAACTGTCACTGTAAGTTTACATGGAATGGCTACTGCAATTTATATTTTATAGAGCTGTACCTTTGCTAATAATAATAATAACAATAATAAGCTTTACCTTTTCTCCTGGTTCTATACCTCCGTTGTTATCTTCTTTAGTTTTATTCCATTAATAAGTTACATAAGCTCCAAAAGGGCCTTGAACCCATGACTTAACCATACACCATGTTCTTATAAAAGAATTTGTCATTCAAACTAGAATTATTGGATTCCTCCGTCACATATTATTGTCAAAGAGAAAACATTGCGATTCCATATCTTTCATCTGGCTCCCTTATCTAGGATCAATCATGAATCCTAGTACCCCACAAGATCTATCATCTAAATTGCAAGACATAAATGATACTACTATTGTCACCTCATATTTCTCTCTCCCCTTCCTGGCATCTTATTAAGTATAATGAATTGAGAACTTATAGAAGTTGAGCTCCCTTCTTTTAAGGATTTGTTATCTGAAAAATATAAGGCTATTGGTAAAAAAAAAAAAGATCTGGCAACTAAAACAAACTCAAAATTCAAATTGCTCTACAAAATTTCATGAAATCTCAAAGCTCATTCTTTGTGGTGATTAACATGGTTACAAGGGTTTTTAGGATCCATAGGGGTCACGACTGTAACGACAAAGCTCTATGCCCTTAGAGAGGTACTCTTGGTTAAACAACTTCATTTGAGCTCTTTAGAAGTAGAACTTGATGCGGCAGTGGTGGTTAACATGGTTACAAAATCTGACACTCCTAACAGAAACTTACAGGCACACATTATGAATTACAGGGAATTGATTTCCAAAGTTCCCTACATTTGGGTCAAACATGTGTTTAGAGAAGCTAATTGTTGTGCTGACACATTAGCCAGGCACAGATGCTATCAATAAGAAGACTGTATTTTGTTTTCTGAACCTCCTAGTGATATATTGCTAATGTTCCTTTTGGACTTGGACGGTCAATGCACTGCAAGATCCATCTCCATTATTCCTGTTTAAGTGTGTTTAATGAATTCCTTTTTGTACCCAAAAAAATCATTAGCAGTTATTAAGAGTGGCACCATCTTGATTACTAAATTGCTTCTTGATGACATGAATTATTAGTTCACAGAAGAACTATGACAGAATTTCTCAATATACCAACAAAAAAAGAAGTTCTCAAGTCTCAACTGAGATTATATTCACTACAGATCTGGCAAATCATAATACATCCTACATAATATAATGAAAAGCAAAGCTTTAATTGAAGAAAATTCAAGTAAAATACAATTGAAATGACTCAAAGAATAGAATAAAAGAGTGGGAGTCATCCTAAAGTAGTAATTCCCAGTTACCACAAAGAAAAACCATCTTTCAACTCAGGTTAGTCAGACTTACCCATAAAAGAGAAGGTAATGAATTATACTTCAAACAGGTGGTTCTTGTAGCATAGACTCCAATCTGAATCCTTTGAAGCAACAAGGCCACCTCCATCGGTGCTGATGGATTCTGCACAGGAACATTGTAATTGAGATGGAAACTGTTCTTTACCGTTCTCATCAGTTCCTAGTTCATTATCTACAAATTCAGTACACATCAAGTTGCCAGTAAATATCTGATTACTTGCTACATCTTTATTGGCCTCAGGACTGCAATGGGATTTTAATTGGTCACCATTGCAGCCACTGGCATCTTCCTCTTCATCTGATAAGCATCTGCAACAATCAAATTCATCCATCTCATAAATTCGGCTAGCTAATCCTTCCCTCCAAGATATTCTCATCTGGGATTGTGACACACTATCAAAAGTAGAATTTGAAAGCCATGAAGCTCGATCATCTAAAATTTTCTGAAATTGGGTAAGATCGATGGAGTTGGAAGAATTAGTTAGACAATCAAACTGGAAACTTGAATCAACAGTATCCTCTGTTAATAAATATCTCTTGGGAGACAAGCTTGTCATTTGAAGTATGTCAGCCACTGAATTCAGTTCAGCTTCAAACTTCTGTTTCTTGTAACTGTCTTCATTTAACCATGATAGGCCAACAGGTCTACCTGAGCTTAAGTCTGATTGTGGGGTTTGCATGACATTTCCACTAAAAGAGCCCTTGGAGAAGGGAGAATTCTCACCTTCAATATCATTATGGTTTTTCCCACCTTCTTTTAAGGTAACAGCCTCACGACTTGGTGTCACACAATGAGAAGACATAATGGCCTCATGGTCACACACAGGCTCCATAAATCCTTCAAATTCTGGAAGTCCATTTGGAGAAATTAAAGGAGTACTCCTTCTCCAACTACTAGTAGTAGTACTAGTTGTATTACAATTGTTACTGATACCTGAAGAAAACCCATCACCAGATAAGGGTGAAGGAGATTGGAGTATGGTAGACCCTGCCGGCCTCTCAGCTCCGCATGACATATTTTCAGAATTCTCCTTCTGATCCTCATCCAACTCATTACATGGAGATAAAAGCCAATGCACTGAAGCCACAGCAGGTTCAGGGATCACGAGTGACTCATCACCAACCCCTACAACATTTTCTTCATCATCATCGTCATCAAAACTATCAAAAGGCTTAACTTTACCAAAGTCATCATTTTCTCCAATAGCTAGAATCCCTCTAGGCCTACACTTCCTCTTGTCAGTGACCCCAGAAACCATGGGGCCAGCTGCATAACAAGAAGGCGTTATCGTTGTAGACACCACAGATGATCCACATTGTATCTCAGGCGACACCGAGGGCAGAACAGGAGGTGTCTTACTATTGCTCCTGTTTGAGTTCTCCTCCACAACCTTACCAACTTCACAATCCAAACCTGACCCACTTGCTATCTTACTCAAAGGAGTACAAGTTGCATCAGCAGCACCCCATGGTTTGAGCTCAGTGGCCTCAACTACATGACTAACCACCCTCACAAGTCCTTCTACTTCAGACCCAGATGCCAACTTATTCACAGAATCATCACTATTGTTTAGAACAGAAGAAAGTTTCAATCTTTGCCCGGTTTTGGAACTGGGTTTCTTCCCAGATTGCCATTGGTACAAGCAAGGTGGGTTTTTCTTAATTTTCTGTGCTTTCTGCGATACGGGTCTGTCTGGGTTTTCTTCAATATTTGATTTTGACCGTTTGCTCTCCCCTGAGGGCCTAGATTTGGATAGCTTTGAAAGCATCACATTAGGGGCTGATTTGGGTGTTTTGGACACAGTTTTGTATCTATCAAAAGGGGTTTTCGAATTTGAAGTAGAATTAGAAGTAGAAAAAGAAGAATGGTGAGAGAGAAAGAACCTGAGGCAGCCTCTGGGAGCTTCAATGGACACAGAAGAAGCCTCACTGCTATGGCTACTGCTGGTGATGCTGGAAATGGCATTGAAATCTTGTAATGGGTTTCGAGTGGGACTCTGCTTCTTCTTCTTCTTTTTCTTGGTCTTGTCAGTGCTTCCATCGACCTTTGGCGGTGCTGGAGAAGGTTTCTTTGGGATCTTAGAAGAGAAAGTTCGGTTCATTCTGAGCAAATGAGAGTGATTAGATCTACTACTACTACTACTACTGTAGTGCAGTGTACTGTGTGTGCTGCTTTTGCCTAATGCCTAATGAATATTTGAAACTGAATGGAGGGGGAGAAAAGACTCAAGAGGTTACTTTTTACTTTGCCTAACTTACCCATTTTTTTAATCCAAATTTGTTGCAGTCCTTCGTCTTGAGCTGATAAATGAGGGTAGAAGAGTCATTTAGTACGAGCTCAGCCGATTGCCCAAAACCCACAAAAAAATGTCACTTTGTTTGTCTGACTCTGAAGAAAGAATTAACCAGAATAAATAATTCAACCCAACCACTTAAAAATATTGAACTTTTACTCTCAACATTCAATTCACAACGGCTACAAAACTCAACCCAAACCCTCTCTCTCTCTCTCAAACGTCTCTAATAAACTCTAAGGACATGTTTGGTAGATTAAGCGTTGTACGCTCTGTTTGCCAAACAGAGCAATGATGTTTTCTAGAAAATGAGTCATTTTTCAAAAATTATTTTCTATAAAATTATCTCATTTTCCAATGTTTGGTAACAATTTTAAATGAGTTAAAAAACAATTTCCTAACTTCCCTTATTTAGCTTGTTATGAGATAAAGTTGTTTTCTAAAAAAATTTAATGGAAAACAATGTCTAAAAATAAGCCATACTTTTTATATTGACTAAAGATAGTTTTCCTTTGACTCATCTTTTTTTATGTTACCAAACACTGGAAAATACGGAAAACTATCTTTATACAAGGTTTTCCATCGAAATAAACGGAGCGGTAATGTAATAGTTATTCCTATGTGTTAGTTATTCTTTAGTTTGATTATGTTTTTATTACAAGGAATAGTCATTCCTTATGAATAGCTATTCTTCAAAATAAGGAATAATTATTCCTCTTTAAAAGGTTGTATTAACTATTCCTTAGTAAGTGCAATAATTTCAAAACTTAATATATTTCTAAATAAACAAACTTTCCATATACATCTAACAATTATAAAAATAAAAAATCATAAAAAATAACACATATCTCTCTTAAATTTAAAAATAACAATTTTTAAGGAGATATAATTATATAAATAAGATATTTCCTAAAATAAATGTTAAGTTTCATTTTAATGTTATATCTCACAACCAAACTAATGAATAGGTTTAGCTATTACATTACAATATACTTTATTACTAGTAATAAAGATTACAATTCCTGTCGTAATCCCCATTTAGTATACCAAACGTATCCTAAAGGATACACAATCAAAACACAAACGCAACATAATCTTAAAACCAATCAAATTCTAACCCATCTAGGTAGCATGTCCTTAGAGAAAGGGAGGAGCTAGCGCTGTCTGTGTCATTTTTTTCTCTCATGCAAATGAAATGTGTGGCCTTTGGTGTTTTTTGAGTGAAAATGAGTGGTGGCGTCAAGTATGGGTTAATCGTACACAGTGGGTGGGTCTGTCTTTTGAGTGATTTTTTTTTTTTTTTTTTGGTACGTATTTATATAATGAGTTTTTTTTTTTTTTTTTAAAGGAGAGGTATATAATAAAGGTTGATTTTAATGATGAATTAATAGATCCATAAAAATGAGATTTCAATATTGAAGATTACTGAATTAAGGAAGGGGGGAGGTGTTTAACAAAGGATTAAAATGGCCTATTTCTAATGGGGAAACTGTGAGTGTTTGGGATGACTTTTGGTTGGCCTCAAGCCCTCTTAGAAAACAAATTCAAGGCCCTCTAATGGAGGGGGAAGGGAACATCTCTATTAAAGAATTTCTTTCTAACGATGTTGGGATTTCCTCTTTTTTGCCAAAGTATATCATGCAAGAAATCAAAGGGATCCCTCTTGCTTCAAACCCTTTGCAGGAAGATATACTCATATGGGCTTTTTCTAAGGATGAGAATTTCACTCTTAAATCGGCCTATTTGATTGCTAAAGGTTTGAATAATTTGAACCTAGATACTTCCAACTTGTGGGTCTGAAATGCCAAAACTACACCAAAAATATAATTCTTCCTTTGGCAATGATCTCACTTTAGCATCCGTACTAAAGAAGTTATAGGTTCAAGAGGTTTTAATCTTGATACTACCTATGATTTATGTGGTATGTTTTTTGAGTCAATTACCCATGTTCTACGAGACTATAGTGTGGCGAAGGATGTTTAGAGGAACTTGGGAGTCAGTGATGGAAGGCAAGATTTCTTTGGGACCCTACCCTTGAATTGGTTAAAAAGGAACTATGAATCTCATGAGTTTTTCTTGCAACCTTGTCCCTTGGAAGATTGTTTTTTCCCCAAGCTATATGGATGATTTGGCTTCATTTAAATAGGTTTATCTTCCAATTTGTGAGAACCGACCCAAACATACACTCTCATTGTATCAAGATGGGAGCTGGATTCTTTGTTATTTTACCTGATAACTCCAACAAACCAAGTAGAATCCAAGTCCAAGTTAGTTGGAAAAAGCCCATTCCAGGTTGGGTGAAGCTCAATACAGACGGATCTATTATTGGAATCCTAAGAAGGCCAGTGGAGGTGGGGGGTGTTGTGCTGTAGTAATGGGGACTGATCACTAGTTTTGCGAGGAATCTTGGGAGTATTTCCAACAATATGGCTAAGCTTTGGGCCCTTAAGGATGGCCTCTCTCTGGCTCGACAATTGAACTTAGACAATATCAATACAAAATTAGATGCAAAAGTGATTGTTTTTTTGCTTTCCAATCTTTCCACTATAAATCTCATGTTAGAACCTCTTTTGATTGTTTGTAGGAACCTGATCAGACCATTCCCTAATTGCACAGTAACACATATATAAAGTGAAGCAAATAGATGTGCTGACAGGTTAGCTAAAATGGGAGCTATTTAGTTAATTGGCTTCTTATTTTGTATGACCCACCGTCTGTGGTGGATAGTTTACTGGCTTTTGATAAAGTTGAACTCTTTTATAACAAACTGTTTGTTGCTAATATTATTAGCATGTTTAACAAAAAAAAGAAGAAGATTACGGATTAGTATTTATGACCTAAGATGTTTTCTAATAAATAATAATAATAATAATCATTTAAACTAAAATTTGATAGGTTTTTTAGGAGAAAAAATAGAAAGGGATAACAATAAGTTAATGAATAATAACCATAAAGTAAAATTAAAAACTAGGAAAATTTTGATGAATTTCAAAGGGAAAAATAATTGAATTTTTTTATTATTTCAAATTACATAGATTCGATAAATTACAAGACTAACATAGATTTAATAAATTTCAAATTAAAATGTTACCAAAAATGTTAACTTTTGGAGATTAAAAAAATATAGCGATTGAAAATTTGAAAAATATAGTTGTTGTGAATGGATAAATAAAGAATATAGAAAGATTATCAACTGTTGAAATGGTTTGCAATAACACTGAAAATATTATTTTAGCACACCAAACAACAACAACAACAACAACAACAACAACAAAAAGCTTCATCCGATATGCACTATTTGCTGCAAGCTCAAAATTTTGGGTCATGGAGTTGGGATTCAAACTTCATTACATCCATGTAATAAAGTCATTAATATAAAAAATTTCAAAATATGATTCAAAAGTTTAATTATCAACTTTAGAAAACGCATTAGCATGTCTTCTTTTTTGCCAAAACGATAGACTTTGATTGCTATTTAAATTGGGATTTTTTTTTTTTTTCAAATTGAGTTCTCTATCTCGGAACTAGATTTGGTTGCTGCCAATCAGGCAAATAAGAGCATCTATATCAGCGGGTGTAAAAATGTGTATAATAAAAAAAGTGTCAAAATTTACACAATTTTCTTCCAAAACTACCCACATCAATGGGTGTAAAAATGTGTATATTTACAAACTTGCTACGGTAACCATGAAAATATACACGCTTACTATAGTTGTGTATAACAATATTTTATTATTTTTTTCTCTCTCACATTCATATTCTGTCTCTTTCCCTACAAACACAACAACCCAGCAAAAGAAACACAGCATCCCAACGAACATAGCAATCCAGCAAAAGAAGAATAAAAGAAGAGGAGGAGAAACACCCAACCACCACCATTGCAAACCATTTCAACAGTTGATAATCTTTCTATATTCTTTATTTATCCATTCACAACAACTATATTTTTCAAATTTTCAATTGCTATATTTTTTTAATCTCCCAAAGTTAACATTTTTGGTAACATTTTAATTTGAAATTTATTAAATCTATGTTAGTCTTGTAATTTATCGAATCTATGTAATTTGAAATAATAAAAAAATTCAATTATTTTTCTAAATCCTCGAAGTTTTGGTGTCATCTTCTCACATATTTAAACTTTGAATGGTGTCACCCCGTACCTCTAAAGTCTGGTACTCATCATTTTATACCTTTAAAAACTATCATAGCAAGAAGCCAAGCACATCCATTGCAAAGATGCCAAAGCACGTCCTTAGATTGTTGCATCGACAGTTGCTCCATTGCAAAGATACCAATGCACATCCTTGCATGGACAACTCCATCTTCAAGATCATTTTCATCTTCAAGATTGTCTTTGTCTTCAAGGCAATCTTCATCTTCAAGGCCTTGCATCAACAATCTTCATCTTCAAGGCAATCTTCGTCTTCAAGATTGTCTTCATCTTCAAGGCAAGTCTTTGTCCTCAAGACTGTCTTCATTTTCAAGATAATCTTTATCTTCGAGGCAATCTTCGTCTTCAAGGTCTTGTATAGATCGTCTTCAAAGAAGTCTTCGTATCCAAGATAGACTTCGTTGTCAAGATTGTCTTCGTCTTCAAGGAAGTCTTCGTATCACAGATAGACTTTGTTGGCAAGATTGTCTTTAAGGAAGTCTTCGTATCACAGATAGACTTCGTTGTCAATATTGTCTTCGTCTCCAAGGAAGTCTTCGTATCACAGATAGACTTCGTTGTCAAGATTTTCTTCGTCTTCAAGATTGTTGTCAAGGTCGTTGTATTGGTGGCTACTGGGCTTGAGGAACAAAATAAACTCTTGCAAGTTCTTCGTAGTGCCACTAAGTCATCATATTACCTATTCTAAATGGAGGTGGAACAATACAAAGCACTTGCAAGAAAAGAAATTTACAAGTAAGAAAAGCGTTGATCAAGAATGTACCTCCAAAGCTTTGCGTGGTTGAACTCTTGCAAAACTTAACGCCAAATCCTTAAAGATGGATCTGCTGCATGCAAAGAAAATCATCAAATAGTGAAGATTATATGAAGAAACTATTGTACATTGAATCTGTCGAACTAAATATCATACATATGTGATATTAGTTTAGAAAGGTCAATTAACATCCGTTTAGATCTGATAAATTAAAATGATCAATGCAGGACCACTACGTTGTTCATTATGGGCCACACGCTTCCTTTGAATCAAAAGAATTATTATACCTGATGGAGGGAAAAGTCTCTGCTTCCTGTACTTAGGTACTAGTAATTATTACTAGTGGCGTGGATGACTTCGAGAAGGTTGAAATCAAATCTGCACCAGCAAACATGAGTCAATACATTTGAGAGCATATAGAGAAAAGGGAAGAAAATAGAATTAAAAAAAAAAAAAAAGGGATAATTACACTTTACCCACCTGTGGTTTGCCTCTAATTCTATGTGCCTACCTGTGGTTTCAATTTTGACACTTTACCCACCTATGATTCTCACCGTTATTGTGCCGTAACCCACCTCTCTACTTTCCGTTACTCTAACACAGAAAATGTAAAAACAAAACCCCAAACGGATCAAAACACTCCTCACATGAAGAACATACACAAACATGGATTGATCCAATCTGGACTTACTGGTTGTATCAATGCTTTGCCAAAGCAAAAGGGTCCCAAGAAATAAGAGTTACACTTTACACGAAGAAGTAAAGCCAGAAAAGAAAAGAGAAGAAGAAACTAATTACAGCCAAGCAGAACCAAAACCACAACATCCAAAAATCAAACACCTTACCCACACAAATCCATAGCCAAACTCCGAAAATCTACCAAGAACAAACCACAGCCCCAGCAAAAACCCAAACACCTTAACTACACAAACCCACAAGCCACAGCCCAGCAGGACCCATAAAACAAAACCCATCTCTTCCAAAAAATACAAAACCTCATTCAAACTCAAATGCAAACGCCGTCGAGAATATGAATCATTTGTTGCAGAGCACAATGTAGAAGCCAGCAAATACCCAACAACAGTGGAATGATTACGATTATTACCTGGAAAGGGAAAGGGGTTGGGGTTGGGGCTAACTGCAATCCTGAGAATGCGGTACTCAAACCTGGTACTTTCATGTAAAACCTCATCGTCTTTGGCGCCCCAGGTGTCGAAACGGGAAGCTTTGATAGAGAGAAGCAAGAAGTCGAGCCGGTTGGAGTTGGGACCGGTGGGGAAGAAGAGAAGGAGGGAGTTGGAAAGAGGGAGGTGAAGGAAGGAGAGCTGCCGTCTGCATGATGCTAAATCCGTATCTCAAAGAGGGTATTTTTAACTAATGGCTTTGATCGATCCACGTTTAAGTGAGTGGAGACTTTTGCTAAGTTCTGGGAATTTTTTTTTTTTTTTTTTTTTTTTTTTTTGAGAATGAGTAAGTTCTGGGAATTGATTACAGCTTTTGGCTAGTTTAGGTAACTAAAAGAAAATATGTCGCCACTTCGATCAATTTATTATTTAAATAAATAAATATAAAAGTAGGGCTGTTAAACTTTTGTTAACAGTAGCTTTGTGTATGTTCTTCATGTGTTTGTGTATGTTCTTCATGTGAGGAGTGTTTTGATCCGTTTGGGATTTTGTTTTTACATTTTCTGTGTTAGAGTAACGGAAAGTAGAGAGGTGGGTTACGGCACAATAACGGTGAGAATCACAGGTGGGCAAAGTGTCAAAATTGAAACCACAGGTAGGCACATAGAATTAGAGGCAAACCACAGGTGGGTAAAGTGTAATTATCAAAAAAAAAAAAAAAAATCTTATGCCTTCTTCAAGAATTGTTTTTGAGATTTTTGAACTTACGCACTATAAAAAAAATTGTGAATTCTGTGTGGTTGAGGCTATCCTTTTATAGTGCTGGTTAGAGAGAGTTTAATTGCAACTAAAACTCATCCAGTCAAGACTAGATTAAACAGGAAAAGAAGTCAAAATAAAGAAGAATTCTTGTATGAAGGAAGAGTTTAAATGGGAGAAGAAGTCTTGAGTTGCGATAAGAAAGAAGTTTTCCGCTTACTGTTATCTACTGAAGTTCAAGTTTAAGTGGGATTCTTTGAAATATAAGAGTTCAAATCCTTATTCAGTTTGGACTTTGTCTCAAACGGTTGAGGTTGCCTCCTTAATTCTTATTAGAAGTCCTCTCGTCATAATTTGACTATGAAAAGAAGTCCACCTCGGGTAGAAGACGATCCAATGTCCATTAATTATTAATGTTCACGTGGAGCTATTGGGAATTGATGTTCACGTGGAGCTACTGGGAAAAGTGTGTGGATCCGTAGCCAAGGCATCTGAATGTGGCCACTTCCACGTTTGAATTTTTTTCAAACAATTCCTATTTGAATAATAAGAACTTTATTTTGATTGCACTCGCTTTGAAGAGGCCAAGTGATGATACTATCATCACATTAAAACTCCTTGAAGTGTGGGTTATCAAGTCACTCTCCTGTTCGGATTTACCCAACCTAGGGACTCCACCTTGCTAAATGTTGGTCACACGATTCCAAGGAAGAAGCATGGTGTCAGACGTTCTGGAATAATGTACATGGGGAACTTCCTATCATATTGGAAATTATATGGGTTCTAAATTAAGTTTGCTTGCAAATTTTCAAGATTGAAAAAAAAAAAAAAATATATATATATATATATATATATATGATGATGCCGAAAATATCACTAGTAAGCCACACGGTCCTCGCGCGCTCCAAATAGCACCTGCACAGCAAAAAGAAAGGACCTAACAGAGAGCACCGGTGTGGTGCCGGCCAAATACTCTCCGAAGGTCAAGTCAGAACTATTCTCACAACTCTAGAGTGCTAGAGAGGGTAAATTATGCGTACCTTGGCTCATGAGGGTGCTTGGGTTTTTATATGTGAAAGCTAACAACAAATTGATATTGTGCTGCCTTGCCAAATACGGTGAAGGCTCTTTGCATTTATGCACTGATCAGTTACATAGTTTCAGATGTACATGAAGAGTTTGAATTTAAATATACAACAGCTAAATGTTATTTGTGAGCTGGATTGTTGTAATCTTGGTTGTTGTGATAATCTTGGCTGTTATCCTCCAGTTGTGTGATCTTAATATTTGAGTTTTGAATGGCAGAGGTAATCTTATCCTTAACATGCCCGCTCAAGCTCAAGGATAAAGGAACAACCTTGAGCTTGGTTCGAAGAGAGACAAATTTAGAGGAGGACAATGGCTTTGTAAAGATATCAGCAATCTGATCACGACTAGAGAGAAAACAAATATTAATTGACTTGCGCGCCACCATATCACGTACAAAGTGAAAATCAATTTCAACATGTTTTGTACGGGCATGGAACACAGGATTGGAGGATAAATATGTAGCACCAATGTTGTCACACCATAAAAGAGGTGAAGGTGAAACAGGAAAGCCAAGTTCAAAAAGCAAAGAAGTCAACCAAGATATTTCTGCTGCAGTGTTAGCCAAAGCTTTATATTCAGCTTCAGTGCTTGAACGAGCTACAGTAGCTTGTTTCTTGCAACTCCAAGAGATGAGATTAGTGCCAAGATAAATGCAATAGCCACCAGTTGATCTTCTGTCATCACGAGAACCTGCCCAGTCAGCATCGCAGTATGCTTGAAGGAAAGAAACATTGGAACGTTGGAAGTGAAGACCAAAATTGAGTGTATGTTTGAGGTATCGGAGAAGGCGTTTAGTAGCTTGCCAATGAGTAACAGTTGGGCGGTGCATGAACTGAGAGAGTTAATTAACAACAAAGGCAATGTCAGGCCGTGTAATAGCCAAGTATTGCAGGCCTCCAACTGTGCTACGAAAAAGTGTGGGGTCTTCATAAGAAGTTCCATCAAAGGCAGATAAACTAGTTGAAGCAACCATAGGTGTATTGACTGGTTTAGCTTCAAGCATGTTAGTTTTCTTCAATAAATCTAGAATATATCGCCTCTGAGAAAGAAGAACACCATTTCCATGAGGAAGAACTTCAATGCCGAGAAAGAAATTCAAAGACCCCAAATCTTTAATGCCAAAATCCACACCAAGTAGTGAAATCAACTCAGTAATGGCAGATGAGTTAGAGCATGTAATTAAGATGTCATCTACATAAATCAAAATATACATAGTAAAAAGATGATTTTTGTAGATGAAAAGTGAAGTATCTGAACAACAACCCTTGAAACCAAGTGAGATCAGCTTGGAAGTAAGTCTGGAAAACCATGCTTTAGGTCCCTGCTTTAAGCCATAGAGAGCCTTTTGAAGTTTACATATATGATTAGGATAGTCTAGATGGACATATCCCGGTGGCTAGTGCATAAAATCATCCTCGGAGAGAAAACCATGTAGAAAGGCATTATGGACATCAATTTGTCGAATTTGCCAGCCCAAAGAAATAGCAATGGAGAGCACAATATGTACCGTTGTAGGTTTCATAACTGGACTAAAAGTTTCAGTGAAATCAACTCCAAATCGTTGATGAAAACCTTTGGCAACCAGTCGGGCCTTGTGGCGCTCTATAGAACCATCAGCTTTCCGTTTTATGTGAAACACCCACTTACAGCCAATAACATTGGTGGCAGCCATTGGAGGAACAAGGACCCATGTTTTATTTTTAAGCAAGGCATCAAACTCCTTGTTCATAGCCTTTCGCCATTCTGGAAACTTACAAGCTGTAGAGTAACAAGTAGGTTCAGAATCACTAAAATCATGTTCAGCCAAGAGAGCCGTAGGGATGGGATAACGAATGGTGCTGTCGGTGTGGTTTTTGGGTTTGGAAATATTGTTCTTGGACCTTGTAGTCATTGGGTGGGTTGGCTAAACAGTGGGTTGAGGTTGGATAGTTGGTTCACTTATAGAAGAAGCTGATGAGGTGTTAGCTAAGGAAGAAGAGATGGGGTTTACAGGTGGAGGATGAAGGGCATCTGGAGCAGATTGTGTTGGGTTTTTTAGGATTGGGCTAGGTACGGTGAAGTGGGTTGGTAAGGTGAGTGAAGGAATCGGGCTTGTAGAGATAGGTGAATGGGCCGGCCCAGACTTGGTAACCATAGGTATGACAGACTCAGTGGACTGAGAAGAAATTGGACTGGAGGGTGAAGAGTTTAGAAAAGGAAAATGGATCTCCTTAAAAATGACATCTCTGGAGATATATATTTGGCCTGTGGAAGAATGAAGACACTTGTATCCCTTATGCAACAAACTATAGCCCAGAAAAATACAAGGAAGAGAACGAGGTTGAAGTTTATGGGCAGTATAAGTACGAAGATTAGGCTAACATTCACAACCAAAAACTCGTAAGAGAGAGTAATCAGGAGGGGAACAAAAGAGTGTTTCATAAGGAGAGGAATTTTGAAGAAGTGGAGTAGGCAATCGATTAATGAGATAGCAAGCCGTTTGAAATGCATCATCCCAAAATTAAGGGAACACCAGCATGAGACATTAAAGCAAGGCCAGTTTCAACTAAGTGACAGTGTTTACGCTCAATGACTCCATTTTGTTGAGGTGTATGAGGATAGGATAATCGATGTGAGATGCCATTACTTTGGAGGATTTGGTGGAGGGAGCGATATTCACCACCCCAATCAGATTGAATTGTTTTTATTTTTAGATCAAAGTATCGTTCAACATATTTTTGAAATTTGAGGAATATGGAAGAAACATCACTTTTGCAAGACATTGGATAGAGCCATGTGTATCGACTAAAGGAATCCACAAAAGAAACATAATATTTATTTCCAGTGCTAGAACAGACAGGGGACGGCCCCCAAACATCAGTGTAAATCAATTCCAAAGGAGCTGCTACACGAGAATTAGATAAAGGAAAAACTAATCTATGACTCTTAGAACTAAGACACGCTGGACAAGAGCTGTCCATTTTATTTGCAAACACTGGAAGACCAAACTTTGAAACCACATGAGAGACGACTCGCAAGGCTGGATGTCCAAGACGAGAATGCCACTGTGTGAGTGTGGCGCGTTCACTGACAAATGCAGAGGAAACTAGACGAGAAGAAGGACCACGACGACGGAATAGAGAAGATGGAAATGAATATAACCCATGGTTACTCGGGCCTTGCACCAGAACCTTCCCCGTAGCTCGATCCTTCACAAAGAAACAAGAAGGATGAAATTCAAGATAAGTGTTGGTGTCTTTGGTAAATTTGTGAACAGACAATAAATTCTTTTTAATTAAAGGAACATGCAAAACATCATGTAGAAGAAAAGAAGTAGTGGGTGTGAGAATTTTGGTTTGGCCAATGTGTTTAATATCTAAACCAGTACCGTTACCCATCTTGATTTGGTCTGAACCTGTGTACTCTTCAGCTTGCATGTTCAGATTGGCAAGATCAGAAGTTATGTGATGTGTTGTGCCAGAATCCGAATACCAGGAAGGATCTGTTACCGGCTGAGGTGCAGCAAAATAAGCTTGCATGTTTTGATTCGAATCCCTTTGATAAAAGTTGTCAAATCGATGATAACAAGCCAATGCATCATGTCCGGGTTTGAGGCAGACTTGACAGATGGTGCGAGGAGCTCCAGAAAAAGAGGTCGAACCACAACCATGCCCCCTGCCACGAAAGTTTCTGTTGCTATTGTTGTTGGATTTATGGCCTCTACCAGATGAGAAAAATTGTTGAGACCGACCACCACGACCCCCTCGTGATGATCCTTTCTTTGTTGCAATGTTAGCACTTGCAAGAGCTAAGTCAACAGCAGGTTGGTTTTGCTCAAGCCTGAGTTCATGAGTAAGAAGATGACCGTAAAGATCATCAAGAGTCATTGGATCCACTCGTGTTGTAATTGATGTTACAAAGGAATCATACTCCGAGCTAAGACCAGATAGAAAATATGAGACCAACTCATAATCATTTAGAGGATTTCCTATGGAAGCAAGAGTATCAACTAGATTGGTGTATCTCTGAAAATAATCTGCAACAGAAAGATTGCCCTTTTTCAGTGTGGCAATTTGATAATGAATTTTCATGAGTCGTGCTCTAGCTTGAGAAGAGAACATGTGTTTAAGAGTTTGCCAAACATCTCGAGAGATGAGGCATTTTACCACATGGGTTAGTATAGATTCTGATAGTGATGATGTTAATGCACTGAGGATAAGTTGATCTTGAAGGTGCCACTGAAGGAATTCAGGATTTGTAGTGACAGTGGTTGCACCATTTGAAGATTGGCTGGTGATAGATTGTGGGGGTGCAGGTTTGGTTCCATCAAGAAAGCCAAAAAGATGGAGACCTTTAATGTAAGGAACAATTTGAGCTTTCCAAAGGAGATAGGTTTCTCGGGTTAATTTGATTGTGGTATTGTGGTGAAGGTTGATGAGGTTGTGAGAGGATGGATTGGTTGTAGCAATGGTGTTGGTGGAGTCAGAAGAGGAAGAGCTAGCCATAGGAAATGACGTTAGTAAAAAAAAGAACTCTGATACAATGTGAAAGCTAACAACAAATTGATATTGTGCTGCCTTGCCAAATACGGTGAAGGCTCTTTGCATTTATACACTGATTGGTTACATAGTTTCAGATGTACATGAAGAGTTTGAATTTAAATATACAACAGCTAAATGTTATCTGTGAGCTGGATTGTTGTAATCTTGGCTGTTGTGATAATCTTGGTTGTTATCCTCCAGTTGTGTGATCTTGATATTTGAGTTTTGAATGGCAGAGGTAATCTTATCCTTAACATTATAGTAGTAGGGGTTGACCCCTTTTCCTTGGAGTAGAAGTCTTTTCCTTATAAGAGTCTTCTTGGGCGTATTTTGCGGGATTCTTTCCATATAGGAATCCCTCTTAAGTTTCTCAAAACGTGGAGGGCAAGTCATTTACTTATACACACAAACGTGATTAGCAAGCATTCTTTGACTAGTGCCGTCAGCTTACATTATGTCTTTAGTCTTCATCCCATCAGCTTGAGGATCACCCTTCAGCTTTATGATCCCGTCAGCTTATGGGTGCCTCTGGTGCCTCTCCCTACAACTTTCGCTCGTCGTCAGTCATTAAATAGGGGCTGACGGCTCAGAAGATCCCGTCACTAATAAACCGTCGACTTATCTTTTGTGATCAATCTCTTTTATCCTTATCAATATATATATATATATATATATATATATATGAAAGGTTTTGAAGATAATAACATCAAAGCATGAAGTTGTCGAGACTTGACCATTTTCCACGCCTAAAATTGTGTACATGTCCAAGTCTTGAGGGGGCAGTTGTAAGAGGCAAAATTTTAAGCCAATTATAAAATGCCACATCAAAGTTTAGTGGCAAATTCTAAATTAATGTCATTAAATTAGTTAAATTAGATAATGACATGTGTCATCCAAATTGGCATCACATTAGCATATCAAAATTTGCCATGTGTCATTTGGCCCACAAGATAAAGATAAATTTCCTATTCAAAATTTATGGGTAATTATCTTTATTAAAATAAATAAATAAAAAATAAAGATAAATTTTCTATTCAAAATTGGTAGATAATTATCTTTATTAAATAAATTAAATAGAGATAATTATTTATCTTCGTTGATTATTATCTTTATCAAAATATGATCTTTATCAAAATAGATAAATAGAGATAATTATCTCTATGAAGAATTTGGACCAATCAAAAGTCTGCTACATACTTTCAAGCATATCAATTCATAGTGGAGCTTATCCTCTGAAATCACTATAAATAGAGGACATCCCCTCTCATTTTCAACAAAAAAAAGTTTTCAAGAGGTCCAAACTCTGGAGAAATTCTGTCTCAAGGGTCTTTGAAGAACTTGAAGAACATTCAAAGGGCTTGAAGAACTTGAAGAACAACAAACCTCTATCAAGCTCAAGGCTAGAGATTCGTTGAGAAGACCGTTCAATCCATCTTCCAACCAAATTCAAGAAGATCTATTGTTCGAGTTCTTTGAAGTTCTATTGGAATTAAGCTAAAAAGCCTCCATAAACCTTAACAAATCCAAATCTTTGAAGCTCAACGGATCAAGCCTCTAAAGCCCCGAAGAACTTCAACCCTAGAGCCTTCACATTCGAAGACTTAAAGAACAATAAATCTCTAATAAGCTCAAAGCTAGAGATTTATTGTGAAGACCGATCAATCCATTTTCCAATTAAAGTCAAGAAGACTTTTGTTCGAGTCAAATTCAATGAAGATAGAATCAGAGGGTATTCTTTTGTAAAAGAATCGAAATAGAGATTGTACTCATTATACATTAATACAAATTTATATTTGCAAACCATATTTCTTTTCAATTGTTTAATTTTCTACAATTGAAAAAAATTTGTGTTTACAATGGCTAAGCTTTGGGCCCTTAAGGATGGCCTTTCTCTGGCTCGACAACTGAACTTAGACAATATCAATACAAAATTAGATGCAAAAGTGATTGTTTTTTTTGCTTTCCAATCTTTCCACTATAAATCTCATGTTAGAACCTCTTTTGATTGTTTGTAGGAACCTGATTAGACCATTCCCTAATTGCACAATAACACATATATAAAGTGAAGCAAATAGATGTGCTCACCCACCGTCTGTGGTGGATAGTTTACTGGCTTTTGATAAAGCTGAACTCTTTTATAACAAACTGTTTGTTGCTAATATTATTAGCATGTTTAACAAAAAAAAGAAGAAGATTATGGATTAGTATTTATGAGCTAAGATATTTTCTAATAAATAATAATAATAATAATAATCATTTAAACTAAAATTTGATAGGTTTTTTAGGAGAAAAAATAGAAAGGGATAATGATAAGTTAATGAATAATAACCATAAACTAAAATTAAAAACTAGGAAAATTTTGATGAATTTCACAGGGAAAAATAATTGAATTTTTTTATTATTTCAAATTACATAGATTCGATAAATTACAAGACTAACATAGATTTAATAAATTTCAAATTAAAATGTTACCAAAAATGTTAACTTTGGGAGATTAAAAAATTATAGCGATTGAAAATTTGAAAAATATAATTGTTGTGAATGGATAAATAAAGAATATAGAAAGATTTAAAAATAATAAAGGAATATTAAAAAAAGAATATAGATATAATGAAGAAATTAGATTTAAATGAGATAAAAAAAAAATGATAGTGAGTCGGTTGGAAAATATATTTGAAAAGATACAAAGTCAAACTGTCAAAGATAAAAGTTACTGTATACTCTTCAAACAGTAAAAAAATATAAAAAGAAGTTTGTAAATACTCTAAAAATTGGGTGGAAAAAAAAAAGGATGGGGTTAGCAAAGATCCAAAAGACCCAATTGATGAGTCTAATCTAATGGGTTGTGAGCAGTTTTGACCTGATGAACGGTCAAAAATAGTGTTTTCAGTAAAAAATATTACTTGAAAATTTAAATAAACCATCTCGTAAACCATATACAAAGACACGCATTGTATTTTTATGAAAAATAAATATTTCATAATTCATACTCCACCTCTCATATTCGGTCACTCAAAAAAAAAAACTCTCATATTCCATTTTCCCTTCAATTTTGTCTCTCTCGCTAAACAAAACTTCATCATCCATCAAACCTTTCACCCTTCAAAGTCACTTAGTCACCTTCGACTTCATGATGCCAACTTAAACCCTTTGGACCAGAGATCGAACACATTTATTTTCTAGTTCTCATTTGTCCCTTTTGAGGCTTCATCCACATGATTCCATCTCTTTCATTATCCTTGGTTTTTTAATGTACTATTTCAATGTGTTGGTTTTTGTGACTCTCCTTTGACTTTTGAGATGTTTAGAAATTTTTTTTTTTTGGGTTCATAGATCTTTTAATTTTTTTTTGGTTCATTTTTGGGACACTTGTGTTGAAAGCATCATCCGCCTGAAATTCGACTGACCATCAAAAATTAAGGGCTCATTTGGTAATGTTGTTTTAGTAACATTGTTTATATTTTTAAAAACTAAAACAATGTGTAGAAATACGTGTAATATTATTTGAAAACTAAAAACATGTATTTAAACACATATACCAAACAACCCCTAAGGTTTTTAGAGTTTGACCATTTCAAGGTTGATAACAAAAGTTTTGTCAATTGACATGATCGACTCGAGAGATGGTTCACTTCAAACCCAATGACTATGGCTAAGCTCATCTAAGAAAACGCTTGCCACTTTTATCCCTATTTTCAGTCCCTCAGACATTTGTTTCTTATCTAATGCAAGGTTTTCAGAACCGGACCAAACCAGGAGGTCGGACCGTGAAAACTGAGATGAAAACCGATTTTCTAAGCATAAAGAACCGGATTTTTTGTTAATTTTGTGAACCCCTAAAACTGGGGTTGGACCACACGAACTGGTAAGAACCGTGCGGTCCAACCTCTTAGCAATTTAAAAAAAAAAAAAAACTTAACACAATTTTATTTTTCTTAATTAAATTATCCATCTCTTACAAGGAATAAAAAAAAAATTATAATTAAAAATCCTTCAAAGATATTCAACTTTACTTCAAAAATTAATCATAAATTTTAATGTTTTCATGGTTATTATTTTATTTTATTAAATTTCTTATTTAATTATTAAATTTATGCTTGAAAATCATTAAATTTCCCTCATATATATAGATATATTGTCAATTTTGCTAGTTTTATAAATTTAATATCTATATTTAGGCTTTAATTAATTATTAAATTAATTATGACGTCATCACGGTTCGACCCTGGTTCGACCCCGGTTCGACCTCAATTCGACCTCAAAAACCTTGAATCTCTCCCTTTTACGGTTCAATGAACGATCCGGGTTTGAAAACCTTGATCTAATGTAGAAGCTATTATGGTCATGCATTGGTAGGGTAGCATGATTGATCACCCCATCCCTATTTTATTCAATAAACAAAAAAACAAAAAAAACAAAAAACAAAAAAAATCAACCGAAAGTGCAACCTCATCCATAATATTATTAGTAGGCTACTAATTGTCAAGAGTTTAAACACACAAGAGTTATGATGTTTTATTGATATAATCATGGTAAAATCAATGTACGTTTGATCCAAGTTTTATTTTAGTCCCTTTTTTCTTAAAGTTCATTTTTAGTCCCCAAAAGTTTTAGATCACAACAATTTTGTCCTTCCATTATTTTTGTTCATTTTTAGTCCTAAAAGTTGTGATTGGTCAATTAGAAAAGTACTATTATTAACAAAGGCACTAAATTGTGATTTACACAACATCACTCACACGAAACCACCTATAACACCAATGAAAGACATACCACGTAAGAACTGTGGAAAAAATTGTAAAATATTTTATATCACCTATTGTAAAAAAAATTGGGTGTATCCAAAGTCCCAAACCAAATGAAAAATACATCATAGCTCTAGTCAATTCAATAAGGCAATCTCTTGTGGTCAAATAAAATACTTAGGCTTAGAATCTTGTCTATGCACCCATACTAGAAACTATTTGAAGGTTTTTTTTTTTTTTTTTTTTTTGGTTGAGAATCAAACTATTTGAAGTTTTATAAGTTGAATCCTAATTATCCTATCATATATTATCTGAAATAAATAAAATAGAATAATAAAAAAAAAAACAAAAGAAGGGTCATAAATATATTTTGTTTATTTTTTCTCTTATCTTTTCCTTTCATAGCAACAGCACAACCAAAAGTCTTCAATGCTCAAACATAAAAATTAACATGGGGCTTGAAGCAGTAAAGTGAGGTGAGAGTTGAGACTTAAGAGTGAGACCACTCTGAGTCTGAAGCTCCAACTACTATCTTCCTTAACAGGGGCAGAGCTATAGCAAGGCTTGGGGGGGGGGGGGGCATGGCCCCCCAAAATTTAGAAAAATGATTTTATATAATGTATAAGTATTAAAAACTTTAAATATTTAGCTACAAAAATAGAAGTTGGTCCCCCCAAATGTTTGAGTTAGTTCAACAATGCTTTTAAAAACCAATAGAATATGTCAATTGGTCTAGTAGTTATAGAGACAAAATAGTTTTTGTTTTCTCTAATTTAGTTTTTCATACATGTTTATATCAAACTAGACAACTTTTGTATACTTGTTAGAGTTTAAAAGATGATAAATTTACCTAAAAAATTATCTTGCGAATATACATGTGAAAGTTGTTAATTTTATATACAATATATTTATAAATTATGACCTACTTTGATATCAAAATATTAATGTTTATATTTGTGTATGTGCATTTACGCATGTGCAATGAATTATCTTGACTCGAAACTAATATATTAATACCAAAATTTGGCCCACCAAACAAAAAATTCTAGCTCTGCCCTGTTCCTTAATGTAATTGACTTCTTTACCCCTTTACATAAATCGACACACACACAACCTGTTGTAAATTGAGAAATGAAAGATCATGCAGTCAATTCGAGATGACTAATCTCCTGAACTTGAGAGAGGAAATAGACATTTTTGATTAATTTTTTGCCTGCTTCATCCATAATTCCTACATAAATAAATACTAGTAAGAAGATAAGTTTCATCACAACCAAGTCCTAAAACATAGGAACCAACTCCTACTTAAAAGTAAATACAAATTGAAATTAAATCCTAATCCACATCCTAATCTATTGCATAATTTTATTAGAATTCTATTTAAATTCAAACTTCTTCAACTAATTCAGAATTATTTGCCATTTGGCCTTAGGACACAACAGTGACAACACAACCCACCTCACTTTTTTGTTTTTTCCATGTACTCCATAATATTTTAATAAATCACCATCAATCCTTGTCAATAATCAATACCATTATTAATAACAACCTATCAATCAATTTGTGTACTAGTTCTATTTCATTCTCAGACGCCATGGCAGCTCAGCCAAAGAAGATCATCATTGATACTGACCCTGGTATCGGTAAGTCACCTTATCTCTTTTCATTCAATCCCGTTTTCTTCAAAGTTCGTTTCTTTGGACCTTATTGTATCTGGGTATCCGAGATTTCTACATTTCATTATGTCTATCTGCATATTTTAGATTAAAAAAAAAAGTCAATGATTCCATGTATATTTAACAATTTCATATCAAAGAAGTCATGCTCTGCTCTGTTTGGTTGCTGAGAAAATGGAGCAGCCGAGTATGAATTGGAATTCTAATAAAATCGCAGACCTTTCCATCATATGGGAACCCAGGAAACCACATAGAATTTTAGGGGTTCGTTTACTTTTATCAATTCACACTGTATTCCACTGGAGAGTCTCAGAGTAAAAAAATTGTCTGCAAATTCTAATAAAAATCTTGGGACTTTTATACTAAAAAGCACACACACAACACGGGACACTGTAATTCTGGACAAATTAGGACACTACATAGTAATTCAGTCAATGATTATCTGCATATTTTAAACCGTAGATCAGTCAATGATTCCATGTAATTCAGCAATTTTATATCAAAGAAGTCATGCCTGCTGCTCTGTTTGGTTGTTGAGTGCAGCAGCAGAGTATGAATTGGAATTTATATAAAATCAGTGACTTTTCATCATATGGGAACCACATAGATTCATTCAGTTCTGCAACTGGTTTAATGCGTTCAGTTCCAAGTAATGATTTTTATTTTTTTTTATTTTTACAATTCACTCTGTACTAATGAAGGGTGGTTCTGATTTCTTGTAATCTTATTTCTGAGAGTGAAATTGTCTGCAAATTTTAATGAATCTTGGGAGTTTTATTTTAAAAAACATGGACACAATGGACATTTCAATTCTTGAAAAATTAGGACATGATAGGTAGGGATTCAACAATTAATTGATTAATATATTTGTTTGTGTGTGTGTATTTATATATATTGTAGGTATATTTAATTTTTTTAAGGCATATTCTATGTTTTCAAAATAAATAACAACTATCAAAATCTTCAGAAACTTATCTAAAATCAAAGGAGTTTTTTTTAATAAAAAATTATATATTCTACTCCCCACACATTGAGGACATGCATGAGAGTGTCTCCGTCATGTCCACATGCCGTGCTTCCCATATGGGAACTCAGAAAACAAAATAGCTCTACCAGAATTTGCAACTGTGTTAATGGCTTTCATTCATACATATGTTATTTTATTTATCATCTTTCTGACATTATGTGAGTTGATGATGCATACAGATGATGCCATGGCAATTTTTGTGGCATTACGGTCAACGGAGGTGGAGGTGATTGGACTTACAACTATATATGGGAATGTTTATACAACCCTGGCCACAAGAAATGCGTTGCATTTGGTATAGCGAATGAGGTTCATTTTATTTATGGCATTTTGAATCTATATTAGTTATTGTTTGCATTATTCGTTAGCTGAATTGGGGTTTTTTTTAGTGTACTATTAGAATTACCTTCTCCCCCCACCCACCCACCCCTTTCTTTCCTTTGAGGCTGATCGTAGTAACTCTTCCAATATGTTTGTGATGTAGCTTGAAGTTGCAGGAAGGACTGATATCCCAGTGGCTGAAGGATCTCATGTCTCAATCACTGTATGTACAGACAAAAAACCATGATCCTATGTTATAGTGGCTCTTTAGATTTGTATCTTTGAGCTTCTTTTTTTTTGTCTTTTTGTGATTTTTTTTTTATGTTAACTTTCAAAAAAAGGAAGGATGTGCGAAATTATACATTGATAGGACTTTTATTAAATTAATTTAATAAAAGATAATACCAACCTATCAAAAAAAAAAAAAAAAAGATAATAGTTTTGGTAGTTAGAAGACAAACTTGTTCTTGCATCAGGAACATATATGGGGAAATCTATGGGGGAATTCAGGTGTGATCCTCTTATATTTTCGCAAAAAAAAAAGGGTTTGAACCTATTGTACTTTCGCTTATGTTCCTCATGATGATTGAAAGGCTGAACTCATACTTCTCTATGATGTGTTTAGAGTCTAGATAGTACCATAAATGAGTAAAACTAATGAAAGGACAACCTGAGATTTCCCTTTGTTAATTTTGTAAATAGAGCAAAAAACAGGTTTTGTTCTTTATTTCTTTTTTCTTTGAACGATTTGTTAAAGCTTCATTTGCTGCAATAAATATGATTTTTCTTTGGAAACATCATTTAAAGCTGGTTATCTCACAGAAGAAGCTGACTTCGAGTTTTCATGATATCAGCTAAACGTGTTCCAGGAGAAATTGTATTGTAGATTATGTAGTTTCGCTCACATAATTTCAACTCTGAATTTGAAACACCATCACATTTTTATTTACATGTCGTTCATTTACAAATAGACATTGATGTATGATTTGAATTTTCTTGTTCTTCTTTATTCATTTTACAGAATGGCATAAAACTGCGCATTGCTGGTTTCGTCCATGGTACAGATGGACTTGGCAACCAAAATTTCCCTCCACCAAAAGGAAAGCCAATTGAACAGTCAGCAGCTGATTTTCTCATTGAGCAAGCAAAACTTTATCCAGGAAAAGTCACGATTGTGGCACTAGGCCCACTTACAAATATTGCACTGGTTAGAGTTCCTGATCATTTGGCGTTGTCTCTAATATTGAATATTATCCATTATATTTTGAATTATGTATCCGTTGGTGTAGGCTATCCAACGAGATCCTGCATTTTCAAAGAACATTGGGCAGATTGTTCTTCTTGGTGGTGCTTTTTTAGTAAATGGGAATGTGAATCCTGCATCAGAAGCCAATGTAAGTTGCTCGAAATTTATGTATTCAGACTGTGATTTCCAACTCATAAACTCAAAATGTACATTGCTCAGTGATCTGTTCTACATGCAAGCCTACCAAACCTGCAAATGAGGTGCCTTTTGTATAGCTCAATTTTTTTGCTGCCCTACTTAGTAGGAGCTGGAGATAGAGAGTGTGGGTGCCTTTGTCCTCAGAATTTTAGAAATCCTTTTCTAATAACTTGATCTCTTCTTGAACTTATTGTTAAATTACCGATTGTCCTAAAAGTTTAAGCTATTGGGATATGAACCACATACTTCTAATACTTATCAACTATAAAGAAGCCTGGGAAACAAAGTTTATGGAGCAATCTGTATAATTTTTCCTTGAGCAGATCTTTGATGTCTTTCACTGGTCCATTTTCACTTTCCCCAACATGCTCCCCACCCTGTAGTGGTTTCCAACTCTCTCCCCCCTCTCCCTCTCTAACCCTTGAATTGGATGACCAGATTTATGGCGATCCAGATGCTGCAGATATTGTATTCACAAGTGGAGCAGATGTAGTGGCCGTGGGCATAAATGTTACTCATCAAGTTGTCTTCACAGGTACTTTTTGGCAAATTGGTATTATGCACTGTTAATCATATTTTATTGTAAGAATTAAGAAATCTTCCATCTTTTTTCTTGTAAGATGTTAACCCTTATATTTAAAAAATATACCCATGACCTTTTTATCCAGGTTATATGTTTGTTCTGCACACCTTATAACAATGTTGTAGCTTTATACGTAGAGTTGCCAATCAGAATATGAAATGAAAACTTAAAATTGTAATTTGATGATATTTGTTTTCCTCTTTTGCTTTGATCTTTTGTTTTTGTCATTTGGATTTGCTTTGAATTTGATTCATCAATTTTGATACATTATAGATGCTGATAGAGAGAAGTTGTCAAGGTCAGATGGAAAATTTGCTCAGTACTTGTGCAAAATCTTAGATGTGTATTTTTCATATCACCACGATGCATACAACATAAAAGGTTGGTTTATTTTTTAAAGAGTTGATGAAACTGAGTGAGTTGATAGGTAATTGTTTAATTTACTGATGCCAGTTTTTGCCTTGATGTAGGAGTTTATCTTCATGATCCAGCAACCATTCTTGCAGCTGTTGATCCTTCACTTATGACTTACACAGAGGGTGTGGTTAGAGTCCAGACAAGTGGCATCACTAAGGGATTAACAATATTATACAACAAACAGAAGAGGTAGGACTTTTGGACACCTAAAATCAGCAGATGCAGCTGCTTGATTTTTGGTTCCGTACTTCCTTTGCAGACCACAAAGTCTGAATTGAGTTAGTTTTTTTATTTGTGTTGCATTGGGATCCCATTCCTGTATCAGATAATGGGGTTCTGACCATAATAATGAAATTTATGATTAAAACAGTGTAGAGTTAAATAGTGTTTCTGAGTATCCTGAAATTTTTGTATAGAAAAACTAACTTTAAAAAAATGGTTAGTCATTAAAAAGAAAAAAAGAAAAGGAGAGAAAGCTATTGTGCTCCGACTGACTCATTTGTACTTTCTTTGCAATGAACCAGGTTTGGTGAAGTCACTGAATGGACTGATAAACCCACAGTGAAGGTTGCAGTCACTGCTGATGCTCCCGCTCTAGTCAAATTGGTCATGGAACGCCTTATGGACTCCTGAAGTTGTGGTTAGAATTAGCGGTTCTCAAAGATGTTCATAGCTGTTGTGATGCAACTACTTGCCTATAATTTCAATTCAGATATATCCCACATAACAATGGTCGAGCACTTGATGTTTTTCTGTTATTGTACTTCGTATGGGGGAATCTGATTTGGTCACTGCCTCAGTCTTGATGCTGTATGGTACTATAGAAAATAACAAGATTTTAACAGCTAAATAAACTCCTTCTGGTGTAACTAGTAACAGCTATTGAAATCCAATAAATATTTTCTGGGAAAGCTGAAATGATCCAAAACTGCAAAAAGATAATAATGTTGTACCAAGATGAAAGGAGGCTGTCTTTAGGTGGTTTTGATATACCATGGATGAGGTTTTAGGTGAAAATTTTGTGTTTTAGCCATTTATGTTATTTGCATTATTATGATAAACATGAAAAAGATATTGCATTACCTTTATTTTTGCGTCTTTTAAATTATTTAATAGGATCATTTCTATGTATTTGTTATGTGCAAATATACACAATCAAAAACATGCGTATGCGGAAGCATAAATGCAGACAAACACATGTATGGGCAGCTAGGACTGAGCAAGGACCCGGCCCACCTGAAAACCCGACCCAATTCGACAGGTTTTGGGCGGGTCTAAGAATATTCGGGTCGGATTTTGGGTCTTATTTTCGGGTTCGGATCGGCGTCGGGTCATATAAATATACTACTTCAACCCAAAATTTTTTTTTTTTTGAAACAAACCCTACTTTGTTGTTGTTCTCTCTCCGCCTCCCTCATGGCCTTAGTTATCTCTGTGTAAGTCATCCTTCTCGTTTTGTGTTTGGTTTTAGATTTTGGATAGTGTTGTTGTGTTTGTGTGTGTGTGTGATATGTTCACTCACACTTTGTTACATGGGTTTCCTTTTGATTTTTTGTATGCTGAATGTATTTTTGATTTTTGGTTTTAGATTCTGTTACATGAGCAATATTCAATAATGGGTTTATGTACTTATGGATGAGTTCAATCTGAGTGCCTTTAAGTTTCAATTTTTTTTCATATATTCTATCTGGGTTTGTGGCTAAAGCCTTCAAGTTTCATTTTTTTTTATTTATTTTTTTATTTTTTTACTTTATGGGTTTACTCTCTCTTCACTCATTATACACAGTATTGGGTTTGGACCCTTTAATTTTGCCGACTATCCACACTCATCCAATTCAAGAAATGGTCATTTGGGTTTTCATTCCTCTTTTGAATACTGTCTCCCTCTTTAGCTTTATGGCCACCTCACTTGTCCTTTTGTTTCACTTTTCTTTTTCTACATGAAAAGGTGAACTTTTTCCTATCTGGGTTAGCATTAGTGTTATAAAAATTGCCATTTTTTCATGCGAGTTCACTTGTCAATTACTGTTTGGCAAATAGTCTTTCATTTGAGAGCTTTGAAGACAATAGAAGACTAGAGGTGCTAAATATTTCGTTTTCTTTTTTTTTCTTTGGTGTACGTGCTCAAATATTATTGACCTCCTGTTTTAAGTTTGTGGAAAATTGACATATTGACTTCCACCACTTGTCTTAGTATTTCCCTGAGGGAAGAGGTTAGAGAGCAATAGGGCAAAAAGTTTCTTTTTGGTAGGAAGGAAGAACTTGTAGGTCCTCTGATAGTCTTACTCTTACATTTTACATTAAGATTAAGTTTTTTATTTGTTTTGCCAATTTTATTAGGCTTTATTGATTAAATAGAATTTTTATAATTCACCTGTAGTTGTAGTTTGCTTTTTGTTTTGTTAGTTTAGTGTGTTATAATCATGTTTCTTTTGCTGTATTTATAAGCTATTGGTTGTTATATGTGAAGTTTTCAAAAGTACACTCTAATAGATTTCGATTCCTAAATTATAAATTATAAATTATCCAGTCATACAAAGATCTTAAAATAGATTGCTTAAGAATCTGATTTGTGCATCAAAAGTTCTATTGTTTCTGTCTTTGCCAAATTCTCCACCATACACAAAATATTACTACATGCAATACCTTGGTGTTTTAAGGTTTGATGTTTCTGTAATTTGCTTATGAAATTGTTGTGTGGATTGCAAATGTGATTTTCACCTTCAGTAGCATCACCTTCAGCATCAAGCATTGTTACAAATCTTGACTGATCTGCCTACATACATTGGTGAGTTTTGCTTCTGCCTAAATCTTTTGAATTGTGGTTTATCGTCTCAATCTTTTGAATTAACCATTGATGACATGCACATACTGTTTGTTTGGACATTTTGCTTGTACTTCTTGATTAAAAGAAAAGTAAAAAGAAAACCATAAAACGTTTGTTCCTGAAGCAATAGTTAAAATACTTAGAATGGTGCATTTTCTTCTATAAGTATTACCTCTATATTGTATACTATATAAATTGTTGCTGGACTGGCATGTTCAAGTCACAATAATAATATTACCATACATCCAATCTATAGCAGTAGATGTATTGTCTGAATTTGACACAGTTCTATTTGATGTTTTTCTTCCTTGCAGGGGAGCAGAAAAATCTAAGAAGTGAGAAGTGTAACATCTCTGATGAACACATAGCAAGAGCTCAAATACGCGAATACTCTTTTGTTTCCTTTGAAGGACTTTGTTCATCTTAGCTATTTTAATATGTTTAATGAATTTTGCATTTTCATTACAAAGATTTAAATCTTGGAATTCTCAACTGTTAGCTTTTGTGACCTTATGGATACATGTCTCATATTTTGCTTTATACTATATTTTGCTTGTTATGATAACTTGGGGGTGCTGTAAACATCCTTTAGAAAGAAGGAAGAATTTGTTTTGAGCAGTGGAGTGGGTAATAGTAGAACCTATGCATTGGGCAGTGAAGTTTATAGGAGGCTGAGCTGGTTCTATTTTGTGCTAAACAAGGCAATTTGGTTAAGCCAATTCAATTCGGTTTGTTGCTACAAAATGAACAATAGTTCTTGGAGCTACTAAAGCTTGTGGGTTCAAGAAAATAAACATTAATTTGATGAAGACAACATTAATTGCAGATTTGGAGTCAAAGGCCTAATGTGGGCTCATGGCTTGCAAACACTCCTAGCCCATTTGCAAGACTTCCCATAAAGCCCAAAATTGGTGAAGAAAAAGTTCTCTTTCACCCTCCAAGCTATTAGTCTCACACTTTTCCCTTGAATTTACACATGGATTTAGTATGGCACACAAAAAAGTGTTTGTCAACATGTTTTAGTCTGTTAGATTTTTCTTGGCATTCAATGAGCCAAGGAGGCTTTTAAGTTTAAAAATATTATTGGAGAATTCTTGAAAAATGTTCTTGTTCAGCATCACATCCCTTGTTTCACTAAAAAATTTTCACATTAAAAAAAAAAAAAAAAAAGGTCTAACCTGAGACCCGACTTGAGACACAGAAAACCGACCCGATTATAGACTCGATTTTTCTAGTCGAGTTGGGTTTCAGGCAGCCAAACCTAATTTCTATCAGGTTGGGTTTCAAGTCACAGTAAACCTGACCCGACCCAATATCACTCCTATGGGTAGCTATCAACCTATAGGTCTTTTTTTTTTTTTTTTGGTTGTGTCAATGTGTAGCCATTTTGATGTATTTTTTATTTTTTATTTGTTCACTCTTTTGAGTCTTTTCAACTCATCTACAATTTTCACCCACCCTTCAAATTCAATTTTTTATTTTAAATGAGGCACATAACACTCCCTCCTTTCTTTTTCTTTTTTTTTTTAACCACCTTCAAACTTGTCTTGATGCTAACTGGTACCATAAGAATGTTCCTACTCCAAAATGATAACTAGTAAAGTGAATTTCTTCTTTATCTAGTTTTGAGCATTTGTGTTCAATGAAACGAACCACTTGGGTGTTGACTAGTTTGGCCTTTGAGGCATCCTGATTTGTCTAGATTATACAAATCTTCAACTTTTGATCACAATCTTGACCACGTGCAAATTGATTAATATCAATTTCACAATTTAGCTAGTTAGACATCACAATTCATTTTGATTGTGGGAATCTTCAATATGAGATCACAATTTACATTAACCATGACTTGATCAAGGCAAGTATTCAATAGAACTGAGAATAGCATTAAAATCTCTAATACAAACCCAAGGACCATACACAAAGGACTTAATATGGTTTGACAACGCCCAAGAATTCGGCTTTTGAGATGCTTTAGGTCAACCATAAAAACTTGTTAAGAACCATTCAAATCCATCCTCTTCAACAACCTTTGCCAAATTATAGTTATCTGAATCATTAATGACCCTAACATCAACACCCTCCTTCCAAAGAAGAGCCAATCCACCACCCAAACCTAGCTTTTTCACAATGAATTAGTGAGGTAGATTTGTATCCTTACAAAGTTTTTAAAATCCTCCATAAACATTCAAGTATCCATAAGAAAACACACCGTAAGATCTTGTTCCCTCACTATCTTGTCAAGGCCACAAACTGTCCAAGAGTTCCCAAGCCCTTAATAGTTCCAACTTAAAAGTCTCATTGGTCCCGATAAAGGTGGTCCACCACCCCCACTGATCCATTATTCAAAGAAGTGTCATTCACAAATTGCTTCCTATGCTTTGGTGAGATAGTCTACAAAGTTTCCAGTCGTAATTGGGATATAGACCGTTTCCCCTTTCTTTTTTTATTAGCTGAATAAATAGTTTAATTAATCATTTCAATCCATACATTAAATAGGAAAAAAAAATCAAGCCTACTTTATTCAAGTTATTTATACAAGAAGTTTGAACTCCAAAATCCAAATCTTTATTTTTTGGGTAAATTGCAAATATCACCCTATGTGGTAAACCCTTAAAATATGGAACAATTTTGTGGTTTATTTATTATTATCATTTTTGTTAACTTGGTTTATTTACTTAACAGACTTATCTCTTTTGCAACTTGTTTCTTGACGGGTAGTCATATAGTGATACACAGACCTTTTTAGAGCTTTATCCAAGTTATGTTTTTTCTTATAATTGAAATTAGAAAACCTCGAATCTAAACTTGCTCTTGATTCTTGAATATATCAACCTTGTTCAATGTAAATTATGCTGTTGCTTTTTTTTTTCCTTGGTTGAATAAATATTTTAATTAATCACTAATAATTTCAAATCAGTGGCGGTTTCAGGAATTTTGGGCGGTTCTTAAAAACTTAAATGAAAAAAAAAATTAATAAAAAGAGAACTTGAATATATCAAATTATTGACAAAAAAAAAAAAAATTGAAGTTTTACAATTTTCTTTTACAAGTTTTCAAATTTTGAATTATTATATGATAGTTCATTATGAGTATTTATTGCCATTGTGGGTAGTTATGACTATTTTATTTTGTTAAGTTTGTCTAATATTTTTATTTTTATGTAGTTATTATTATCTATTTGTCTTTGTTTTTATAAAAATATTTTAAATTAAATGAATAAACTCAACTCATTGGTTTTGTATTAATTATTGATGAACACAACCACACTCATTCCTATATAAATAATACACTATGTGTCTACTTAACAAAACAAATACTTGAACAATCACTAACTTTACAATTTTATATATTTTTTTTATTTTTTTTGGATTTTATAACAAAAAGTTATTATAACATGATAACAAAACACACACATGCAACAAACCCTCTCTATTTTCTAATTGCTAAAGTATATAAAGTTATATTATATTTAGGGTCATGTTAACGGATATCTTTAGGCCAATTCTTATATTTCCCATGAAAGTGGTGTCAAAACATTTCCCTTATATTTATACTGTACACACAAACTTCCACACACATCATTATTTATACAAATAACATTATAACAAAAAGTAATTCACGCAATTAATATTAGATACACTCATACACATAATATAAAGAATAATGCTAGAGATACAAACTATTTTACAAAAAAATTTACAAACTACTGATGTAGTGAGTGATTATTGGTAAATGAAAAAGTGATATTAATGGTGGGCCTAGATGAAAACCAATAAGAGGTTGGCCACATCAATATTTTGTAAAAATGTTGTGAAATAGTTTGTGATTGTAGCATTATTCTAATATAAATTTATGATAAAGAGTGACATTTACAATCTACAAACACTTATTCTTACTCTTAGAGTTGAAAATATTTGTAAAATAAAATTTAAGTCAGGGTGTGCAAAAGTAATATTTTTAAGAATAAATTAAAGTATTAAACTAAAAAAAATATATTATACATAAAAATTATTTAAAAAAATTGAAGTTAGGGGGTTCATTTGAACCCTTGAACAAAGTGTAATGCCACCCCGGTTCAAATCCATATATTAAACATAAAAAAAATAATCAAGTCTACTTTATTCAAGTAATTTAAACGGGAAGTTGAACTCCAAAACTTTATTCAAGGATCATATATTGAAAAAATCCAAACCATAAGGTAGAAATTTTTAAATTTAAGAAATCATTTGAACTCCAACTTAAAAAAAAAAAAAAAAATGGAACAAAATAAAAAAGAATAAAGGTTAGTTACAAAATTGGTTATAGCCTAAGGTTACAATCTTACTCAATATCTTTTTATTAAAGTTGAATTTTGACAAATCTACCATTAGATTTCATTTTCTTCTTATATCCCCATGCTTACAAAATTTCTAGAAAATTAAAGATTAATAGTCATGTTATCAATAAATTGTTTAAATTGCAAATTTTTGTAATTTAAAATTATGCATAAAATATAAGTTTTATAGATCACATAGTAAATAATATCTGATTGGCACAAAAATTAACACGTATATTAAAAGCGTAAAGAACATGCAATCCAATAATTAGACATACAGTCTAATAAAAAATTATTTGCGATGTTGTTTAACATTTGCCTAACAACATCTGCCTTGATGTAAAATAGCTTCTGTTAAATATTTAAAAATGATAACAAAATTAAATTGTGAGTCAATAAGAAATAAAAAATAGAAGCACAAAACTAAGGATTTTTTGTTTTCTCATGTTTTGGAATACAATTTCTAAAAAGAGTAATGCTAATGCTATAAATACTATTTTATAATATTTTTATAAACTACTGATACAATTTTAACACTTCTTAAATAGTTATTAAGTAAAAATATGATATTAGATGATATAAGTTGTGGGCTTTAATTGTTTATCAAAAAAAAGTTGTGGGCTTTAATTAGAAGTAGTAAAATTTTGCCATCTCAATCCTTTGTACCTGCTTGGATTGAAGTCTGCGTTTCTCACGTTTCACATTCCCTTTTTTTTTTTTTTTTCACATTCCCTTCTTCTTTTTTTTTTTTTTTCTTTTTTTTTTTTTTTTTTGTGCACTTGTTTCCGCTTTTAGAGTCAAAATCCACTGTTCATAAACAGTACACACATTATTCACGTGTGACCCACAACTATTTTATTAAAAGGCAAAAATATCATTTTAGTCCTTATATTTTGGGATCATAGTTAATTTAGTCCCTATATTTTGATAGCAGTCAATTTGATCCCTGTTATTTTTAACTTGCAACCAATTTGGTCCCTACCGTTAAATTGTTAACGGAAAATGTTTACATGTCAAATGGTTTGCATTGTTGGTGCACACGCGACTACAATAATAATTTAAAATCAAATAATTAAACATTAAAAAAGCCACCTTAGCATTTTAATAAGAATGAATAGGCCATGTCAAATAATAAAAAACTGAAAAAATTAATTGGAAACAAATCAAATAAAATGAATTGTAAAAGAATTAATTTATTTTCTTTTCTTTTTGTATTCATTCACTTTCTTAGCTACCAAACACTATACCCAGCAAGCAATATGGTAATCTGAAAACTTTGAAACTTTATCGGTGCTTCGGTTTGCTTATCGGAGCGAATAGTTAGAAAACTTTGAAGCTTTATCTGTGCTTCGGTGATTGGGATAAGCTAAAGGAATGAACACCGTGCTTGAAAATTGTTCAGATCTGAAAGTTCAAACAACTGTTATTGTGATTGGAGGAGTGGGTTTGTTGTTGCATCGGTACTTGTGATTCATCGTGACTCCTATTTGTTGAAGAAGAGAAAATATGAGTAGTCAATATTGTAACAATGAGATTTGTATAATATTAAACCTAAGTTGAGCTTTATAACACTAATATGATAATAACACGGACGCTTCTTGTTGGATCTGTGTATAGTTTTGATAGCTGTATGAATGTGTGATTTGTGCCTTGTTTCTTGCTTGCTGGGTATCATGTTTGGAAGTTAAGAAAGTGCAAGAGTACAAAAGAAAAAAATTGAAGTTTTTTTAAAAATCCATTTTCTTTGATTTTTTTTTCATTCAAATAATTTTTTCAAAATATGTTATCCAATGTGGCCTTTTTTCTTTCATTAAAATGTTTAGGTGGCTTTTTTAATGTTTAATTATTTGATTTTATATTATTAGTATAGCCACGTGCGCGCCAACATTGCAAATCGTTTGCCATGTAGACATTTTATATTAGTAATTTAACGTTAGGGACCAAATTGGTTTCAAGTTGAAAATAACAGGGATCAAATTGATTGTTACCAAAATGTAATGACCAAATTGACTATGACCCAAAAATGTAAATACCAAAATGGTGTTTTCGTTTTATTAAAAAAATATATTAAAAATAGGTTTCACAATACTATTCACACGTCTAAAAATTATTTTACTATAATATTTTTAATTTCAGTAAAAATAAATTTAATCCAAACCACCCTCCGTAAAAGATTATCTTTTCTAAGAAAATCCTGTATTCTATGACTTGCTGGTCCTGCTTGTACAAGCCTGGACCCATCTTCAACTATTTACGGACACGTTGAATCCACACCCACCTTCTTTCGGCAAGTGGTGGGTCCTACTTCTTCTAATAATTGCCTTATCTTTCTTTCTTTCGGCCAGTGGCTGTGGGTTCAAAAAAATAAAAGACTTGACCGTCGGAAACTTCCCTTTTCACCCGAAGATTTGACCGTTGGAAAGAAGAAAGAGATGATTTTTTTTTTTTTTTTAAATATAGCCGTTAGAGAAAGGATATCTGAAAATATGACCGTTTAAAACAAAAAGTGATTAAAATATAAGAGTAAAAAGGCAATGTAAATTGCTAGACCGCTCCTCTTCTCTTCTCTTTCTTTTATTCTTCACAGGCTGTAACCTTCTCTCTCTCTCTCTTCACAGTCTTTTCGCTCTCGCTCTTTCTCTCTCTTGCTCTTTCTGACGTACATTGACTGCACATCTGATCTACCTATTTGCTTGCAAGCTAATACTGAAGTAAGTGCACTCTAACATGTCTCTCATGCTGTATTGTTATTGGTTTTTTTTTTTTTTTTTTTTTTCGTTTCGTTTTGCTTTGTTTTCTTGGCTGAATAAATAGTTAAATTAACACAACTAAAGGGAAGAACCTCCTCCATCTTCTGTCTCCTCAATTAGCACCACACTGTGCTAATAAGGGAGGGAGGAGATGACTAGATTCCTACCTTATTCAAACCAAAAAGTTATACAAGCTCAATAGTGACTATAACATGAAGGACGGAAACAATGGTTGAGAACTGATGCTGATATAGATCTGAGTTGTTTATCGTATCACTAAGTGAATATTATATTGATAAATTGGTTTTAAACATTTTATATGATGTGTGAACTCTCTTTCTTTCTTTCTCTTAAAAATAATTTTAAACAAATAGAATAAAATAATTTTTATCTTTTATAAATATATTTTAAATTGTATTAATTTAAAAATTATGGGTTTTTTCTTAATCCAAATATGTGTTAACAAGAAATAAATTTTAAAAATAAATAAAAGTAATTACAAGTTGGGAAACAAAGAATAAAATCAAAGACTTAATTTTATTATGTTTGCAATAAAAAAAAATTAAAAACTTGGAATAAAAAGAAAATTAACAAAATGAGATTTCTTTAATGTTTTTATTTTTTCTTAAACTGGAGCAAAATAAAAAATAAAAAATCAGTTCTGACGTTGAGTACCACTTGCTCTGAGTTTGAGATTGATTTATTTAGGCTTTAAACATTTGCAATGTTGTTTAACATATAATAATCACAGTGTCAGTACTAAGTACTAACGACCAAATTGAACTAACTCTTAAACAAGAAGATCGAAATTTGGCTAAATTTAAACTATAAAGATCAAATTGATAACAAATATAAATTTGGAGGAAACAATTGTGAATTAATAAGAAATATAAATTACAACTTAATGAGAGAGGAAGCACAAACTAAGGACTTTTCAGAAAATAGTTTCTAGAAACCTGTATAGTTATTTATTTTTCTTTTCTTTTTCGCTTTTCTATTTTATTTCTTGGCTGAATTAATATTTTGATTAACACA